>BGPT01000229.1:189521-235358 GCA_003297045.1 Symbiodinium sp. clade C Y103
GACTTACTTTGGCTCAAGACTGTTGTAAAACAGGCTGCAGCTGCGCGCTGCTTTGCACACCAATTCACCTGGGAGCTGGGGTGATTTTGGTTTTTACTATTTATGCACACTCAAATTGCTAAAGCTGGATGAGATTTCTGGACGCACTTGCAGCGTAACCCACTGGAGAGACTGGTGATCAGAACCGCCGAGGATGTCAATTTGCGCTATCCAACTCTTGATTTCTTTACCACAAATGGACCTGGAACAATTTCATTGGGTAGAACGGTAGAACCCCAATTTGAACCTGACGATACAGATGCGATCTGATTCTGTTTACTTGCAACGTCTTCACTTGAGCTTATGATGTTTGCATCTGCTATGCCTCAGGGCTTTGATGTGAATTTCTTTCAAAAGTGTGGCTTGATAGAAGACGTAGCACAACACCAACTTGTTGTGCCATAAAGATGAATGGCTTGCAGATGAATCACTATCAATGTTGAAATATCTCTGGATCAAGTTGGTATTTGGTTGGGTGAACCCCATCTTTCCCCATTACAGTAAAATCATCAAAATCCCCATGAACATCCTCAATAGGGATGTTTCATGGATGTTCGATCCATACTTGGAAATGCAGTTCCAGTGAACCTTCTGTGTAAAATAGTGTTTTTATATTTCACCATAGTTTCATTGGATTGGTTAATGGGAAAATTTACAGGAAACCCCTATATTTCATGGGAAAATCCATGGTTTCCTGTAGATTTTCCCTTACACCAATCCAATGATAGTTGTAGTGGCCCAATATCCCAACAAACATGCGTCCCCAGCAGGATGGATTGAGCGCTACATATACTGGTCAGACTGGGTTGGAGCCACAGATAGTCGAGCTCCGTCGTGGACAATTGCTGGGACCCAAAAGTGGTGCCCTTGTTTGGAGCCAAAATGGAAATAGCCTGGTTGATCGGTTATTATCTGGGTTTAAACCATCAAAAATGGAGATATCGCATATTATAGCATGATGTAATCAAAAAATGATGGTTGATTTGTTGATTTGTTGGGACTTATACTAGCTAATTGATTGGAGATTCACCCATAGTAGGGAAACCTATCAACCAACTAATATTTCATGAGATGGGAAAACGGGGGCTTCAATGGCTCCAACTGGTTGGTTTACAAAACCCATGAAGTATAGATAGTATATTTGCCTCAAACATCTGTAAACTCATTGGATTGGTTCAAGGGAAAATTTACAGGAATCCCCTATATTTCATGGGAAAATCAATGGTTTCCGGTAAATTTTCCCTTAAACCCATCCAATGATAAACCAGAGGTATGTGATAGATCCCATACTAATGGAAAATACTGATTTGGTGTCTCATCTCACTTGCTAAGTACTTTATTACCCTGGTTATAAATGGGAGAAGCAGGGTGAATCCACTTACAACTAGGGTTATAACCTACCTAGTAAAGTGAGATGAGCCACCAAGTCATGAAGCACGAGTAATACTCTAATGGGACAAGGTAAACTATGATAATTCCAATTTAGTTGGTTTATAAAAAGTGAAGTATATAATATATCTAATATATATATATATATATATCTACTATACACCCTAGTTAGACTAGTTCCAAACCAACTCAGCTGTTCCGAGCTGGATCCTGCCATCCGTCCAAGCATGTACACACACAGACATACACGCACATACGTACATACGTAAGCACATGTTATTGTACATCCACATATTACTTGGTGAACATTATATGATATTCATTTGTATTCATATATTACATACATTGATATTTACATGATTTTTCCATGATTTTTCCATAATTTGGTGGAGGAGGGCCCCCAACATGCACCTGCAAGTCTTGTCACTTGGTGTGCGGATCCAGGATCCCTCTGACACCGAGGCATGAAATGCATGGTGGTCTCGTTGGAAATTATCCGCCTGGGGCCCAGGGGTTCATAGCTATGTCATTGAAAGGGGCCGCCGGGAACGAAATCTCCGGATATTGAAGTTTCAAAAGGAAACATTCCAAAGAAATAGCATCGCAGTTCTTGACTTGGTCCAAACGTCCTACTTGGAAGTCTATGCCAGGAATGGTAATTTGTGAATGCACCTGATTAGCAAGTGCCCTAGTATCCCGAAGTGTGGCTATCTTACATCATGTAGGAATGGATTTCCTGCATGATTTATTGTTTATATGGCTCATGTTAAATGTTGTGAATCAAGATCACTTGTCTCCCTATCTTGCTTGGCACACATGATACCAACCAGGATTATTGACCGCTGAAGTGAGATGAGCGCAGGGTTACAAGATCCGTTCCCAGGTTGGCCAAAGACATGGCTGGCGTACATTTCACGGTCGAGTTGAGCAAGATACGTAAGGACATGATGGATGGCGCGGGAACCCAAAGATTTGGGTATCCTTGGTACTGAATCCGAATTTCAAATGCAAATGGCGGAGTGACATGTGGAGCTATCCTTTTCCCAATACAGTAATTGTTTGACAGATGATATAGTAGTTGAACAGTGATACAGTGATATGCCTTTGTATTATTGTACAATATACATGCATACACATATGTGGAAAAATATTATGTCATAGCTTGATTTTTCCATTTTTTGAATATACATGATATGTATTTTCGAAAACGACACATGTATGTGCGATTTGTTCTATGTTGTGTTAATGTTTAATTTAAGCCGCATTATTTTTATGTATACACAATCCATGGTTGGGTGATCGTCTTCAAAGTAGGCATGGTTGCAATTCAGCGCATCTAAACATGTTCTTATAGCCACCACATGAATTTGATGCTTCAATATGTGCATAAACTACTAAAGCTTCCCGGGGCTGATACCCTCTGGTAAACTAACATAGCTATTGAAAATGGCAATTTATAATTGATTTTCCCATTGAAAATGGTGATTTTCCATAGTTATGTTAGTTTACCGGAGGGTAGTACAACCATATCTGATGATGTGACAACTATGTTGCAGAACCTCCAATATCCTTGGCTCAGAATTTGACCAGAAACCCAACAGCTACTTGAGTTACCAACTCAGCCAACTAGTGAGCACCGACTCTTTTATGTAGTATACCTGGATGAAGAATAACGACTTCATTGGGACATCACTTGAATGATAGTAAGGGGAATCGGGAATCATTCCCAATCTCTAGTAGCATCAAATAGCCTTATTTCATCTTTTACAGATCTGCAAAGACATTGTGTACGTGCCAAGCGTAGCTAATTCAATTTTCTGTAAACGATATCACAGAGCCATTGGCAAATCAATTGGATTTGCATGTGAAGTTTCTAGGGAGTCAAACTCTTGCCCGGGTACCCCTCTGTGCAACACGCAGGGGGGGTTCCTCATTCATATACATGTAATACATAGATAAAAGATATATATATATATATAGATGTATCGATATGAATATATATATATATACGTATGTAACATGAGATATACATATACTTACATATTAGACATATATATATATATATACATACACATACGGTGGATGGAAGCACTGCACCAGTGCGCAGATGGTTTGTGTTTGTCCCATTATAATCCCTATGCTTTTCAGCGTTTCATAGGGATCCCAATAGATACCAACTGGTAACTGGTGATTCGGATTTCGCAAACATTCGCAGTATCCCCATTATGGCTATATACTGATATCCAAGCTAATCACTATTAGTCACTATGAATCACTGTGAATCACCTTATCAAAATTACTAATCACTATTATGGCTAGTATGTTAGACAAAATCAAATTACTAATCACGATTATGGCTAATTACTAATTACTAATCACTATTATGGCTAATCAAAATTACTAATCAAAATTAGACAAACAATGGATAATATTACTAATCACTATTCTTATGGCTAGTAAAAGTACTAATCAATGATTATGACAAACGGCTAGTATGTTACTAATTACTATGATGGCTAATCACTAATTACTAATCACTATTACTAATCATCCAAAGTATGACAAAATCACTACTACTAATTATGGCGAATCACTATTAGTCACTATCAAAATCACTATTACTAATCACTGTGACAAACCAAATGGCTGACTACTAATCACTATTATGGCTAGTATGTTCAGATCAACATTACTACTAATCACTATTATGGCTTATTACTATGAATCACTAGTCACCTTATCAAAATCACAAACCCCCACTATCAATCACTATCACTACTCATTACTATAATGGCTAATCAATCACCTTATCAAAATGACATGGCATTACTACTAATCACTAATTACTAATTACTATAATGGTTAATCAATCACTAATTACTAATCACTACACTAATTACTAATTACTATAATGGTCAATCAATCACTAATTACTAATCACTATTACTAATCACTATTATGGCTAGTATGTTCAGATCAAAATCACAAACCTGGCGAACGATCTTCCCGCTTGGAGCTTCCCTTCCTCCGAGGCTTGACCCTGGGCGTCACCACCAACGCCCCCAGCTCGCTGGATGAGATGACGGACACCATCGAAGGG
Organism: Symbiodinium sp. clade C Y103; assembly: GCA_003297045.1. Classification (NCBI taxonomy): domain Eukaryota; class Dinophyceae; order Suessiales; family Symbiodiniaceae; genus Cladocopium; species Cladocopium sp. clade C. The sequence goes on from BGPT01000229.1 coordinate 194,050, forward strand.
GTCCAGGTGGATGGCATGGTCAAAACATGGAGAAACCTGTGGAAAAACCTATGGAAAACCATGAAAAACTATGGATTTTAAAAGATTTCATGGAATTTAATAGGATATAATGGGGATACAATGGGATTATAATCCACTTGATCCACTTGGGGGTTACAGTTGGGGTGATTTTCATGGGTGTAACTTTGGGACTTTAACTCCCATAAGTTAGGATACACCCCTATGATTATGCTTATATACCCACTTCTAACCTCAACTGCACCCTCAAATACCAAACCATCTAAACATCTACCCTCTAGCTATTGAGCGTAGCGAACTGGAAAATCACCATGGTCAATAGGAAAATCATGTGTTTCATCATCTATAAATGGGCCATGGCTTCCATAGCGAACCGTGAAATCACCAGGTAAATAAACATGGTAATGGTAATTTTCTATAAATCCGTTATCTCCAATTGGAAAATACTATTAAGTTCCTTTAAATTTCTGATAATCATGTACCAATGGATGATGATATCAATCCTCAGCAGCTTATTAGCGTGCTATCTCGGATCGCCAGGCATGTTGGACAGTGGGCTACGATGGGCAGATGTATGATGCACAGGAGGATCGATCCTCGGCAGCATGAGTGCCTGAGAGTGCAGTTCTATGAGTGGTTATATAACCAGTTGGGGGGTATATCCCAACTGATGAGGCTTAAAATTCCAAGGTTATATCCATTTCTAACCTCAACTACACCCCCAAGTCGTGGTTATATATGTCATGATATTCCCATTGACTGCCATTAAATCCCATGAAATCCCTTAAAATCCATAGTTTTCCATGGTTTTCCATAGGTTTCTCCATATTTTCCCATAGGTTTCTCCATCTTTTGAACCCTGGGACCCTGCTATTCGCACGCCAAGGATGGACGGACCTGGCATGGCACGGTCTGCAGCCCAGCTGGTGGCAGTTGTGGATTGTATCGGGAGATATCACAGTTGGTATGTGGATATCAACCGGTACACATATATATATATATATACATAATTATATATATATATATATGATATATAAATACATAATATCTATATATATATACACTAATATATTATATATACATATCAACATATTATATACATATACACACTGTCACATATTTGCACAACAGGGAGATATCCCATATATGTAGGCTACCACTCACTTACAAACTGTGAACCAAACTGGGATGCACATACAAGTGATGACTTAAAGGATGTGGCAACGGTCGTAAGTTGGTTTTTAAACCCATCCAATTGTGGATAAATCAACCACAAATCCAACGGATTGCCCACCAAGCAACTTACATCAGCCATTCCAAAAGGGAATCCTTGGGGGTTTCTAAAAAACCTACAGATCTGATCCCCAAAACGAGGAACCCTGATTTCACATTGTTTCTGGGCCTCTTTTTGAGGGGCTGGAGGTGATTTTGACATCTCTCCATGTCGGCATAGCGATCCGATAGCTTGAGGATACCGATCCGGTGGGAAATCTGCGATTCTGTTGCCCCTTCCCGGTGAAACCGTTGTATGATCAATTTTGCCATGAAGCAAGAACGAACAAAGAACTATAATTTCTGATGAAGTAGTAACGAACAAACAAATTAAACTATCAGATGTACATGACAATCCCTCCATCATAGACGTTAATCATGAACATCAAAGGTATATTTCCACAGGTTGATTTGGGTTGGGACCCTGGTTACTCTTGGAGGTACCTTTGATCTCCATGATGATAACGATGGGACAAGTGACAATCATGAAAATCATCAGTAGATGTTCATGTCAATTTTCTGTACCTAGAAGTTCTCATGAAACCTTCCCGATGAGGTACAATGTGTGCTTCCGCAGTGATGTTTGTTGGTTTATATTAGTCCATCTAAGAATAGATATCGACACAAGAAACATAGTTATAGCCCAGTTCCAAACCCACTGACCCAGCTAAACTAAATCATACACTAATTCCGCAATTTGCTGGGTGAAATGGCATCATGACATACATTTTCCCTCGTCAAATCTCCAGTTTTCCGACTGAAATCGCCATGAAGTACCCTTTCTCCTGCTTGGAACCACCAAAAACAGCACATTTTCTGTGGATTTATCATCCAGCCAGCTCCTTCCAGGTCGCGACCTTCAAGTGGGCGACCGGGTCGCTCTGCAGATCACCGAGGTGAGCTTTGGGGGTTGCCCAGTGATGGGAGAACCCTTACGATCCATGGGATGGGAAGTAGTTAGGAAGTCCTCATGATTTTTCAGTAGGGTTGTCCCATGTATAAATGGGTGAACTAATCACAGTTACTATCCACTGGTGATAGTAGTTCCCCATTTTGTGGGGTTTTCCCATTTATCAATGGGTGAACTAGCCCCAGTTGCTGCGTACTCTTTTCTGACTAAGTGGGATTATCCTCCAAGTAGTTATAAGTTGGAACACCTGCAAACATGGAGGGTTTAACATTCCAGGTTGTGCGAATTTAGTTAGCTAGGTTGGTTTACAACTAGAGTACCTGTTGCTTTTTTGGTGAAAACTCGATAGCTTGGGGAGTAATAAAATCAACAAACACAACCAGGGGGGCACCTTGTAGACGATGAGGATATGGTGCCATGTGTGGTCCAACCAATGTAACATGAAGGTAGAACCAAGGGATTTCACTGACGGAAATGGGCAGAAACTCACCGGAATGGTCATGTAAAGAAGATCTGTTATGGGGATTTGAATGACAAAAACAATCTGCTGCCCTCTGGTAAACTAACATGCCTATGGAAAATCTGTATTCTGAATGGGAAAATCCACTACAACTGGCCATGTTCAATAGCTATGTTAGATTACCAGATGTATGGGTTTGCCCTGAAATGGGATTTGCGACCTACCAGGAGATGTTTCATATCTAGGGAAATGACATGATGACTAACAAGGTGATTTGGGGGTACACTACCCAATTTTCGGACAAATCCATGTTATGCCAAATATGGATTTGCCCAGAAATGTGGTATAGCCCAACAAAAGCTACCCTCTGGTAAACTAATATAGCTATGGAAAATCAACATTTTTAATGGGAAAATCCACTATAGATGACCATTTTCCATAGCTATGTTAGTTCACCAGAGGGTACACCATTGGATTTTGACAGATTTCGGGTTTCGCACGTAATGCCCTCATAAGAGAACAATCACAAGTTTCGCCGGCGTAGCTTGGGAGAAACATGCTACAATGTGCCCCTCCCCCCCCCGTTTGTTGGTTTATAAACCTCATGAATACCATAGTAGTTGTAAGTATCATAAGTCATAGTTATTGGAGTTATGTTCACAAACTTAGCTATCTAGCGGGGCTCCACATAGTAAGACCCCCGGGGTTTCCAAAGTGTGACACTTCTTTGTATCTTTCGATTTGGAACCGCCACTAAGGCGTCACAGGGATGATGCTTTATATCTGGGAAATCATCTCCGAAATGTCTCAACTACCCTTTGGTAAACTAACATACCTATGGAAAATCACCATTTTGAATGGGAAAATCCACTATAACTGGCCAGTTTCAATAGCTATGTTAATTTACCAGAGGGTATCTAGAAATGTCTGCGATATTTGTTGGGGCCTGAATCTTTGACCCTTCCCAATTGGTACACTCTGGTACACTTCTCTCCAGCTGACAGGCGGGTCAGATGAGAATCTATGTGAGACTTGGCCAGACTTTTTTTTCACCAGTTCCCACAGGGGAAATTCCATCACCATCATTTGGACTACTGAAATATAGCAGCTATGGAAGACCCATTTCTACACTTGGATATGTCCGTGTTTGAATTCCAACTCAATTTCTACCCATCGATTCATAGATGTTTTCCAAATCCATTTCTTAACATGGTTCTACAGTTTCAATTCCCAATGGATGACAGTGAGTGCCCCAAGCATGGCGAGATTCCCTGATGGTGAATGACCACATGGGAAAATGGTACGTTTGATGTTTGCCAAGTATCCTATTCTCCAGCAATAAGGACATCGTCTTCCAGATCCCAGTTGTGGTAAGGTTCCATGTGCAGAAAACTGGCTGGTGTAGATTTCAACATGCCTGGCTGGTCATGAGACCTCTTGGGGACACAAAACTGCAGCGACCAGTGGGACGTACAGTGCTGACAAGGAATGGAAAGTTCGTGGTTGACGCACATGCTGGCATTCCTTGTGACAGGTGCAGTGCCGTGGGGGCAGAGGGGTTTGTATTCAAGACGATTGTGGGATCATAACACCCTACCCTAAATTAACGTAGACCCTGAAAAGATTAGTTTCCAGTAACAAGTTACTCTTTTCAGGGTCTATGTTAGTTTGCGGGATAGTGATTGTTTGTGATCCTAAGTTGATCTAAACCATGTTGGATCCATTCGGATCCCCATATCGAGGTATGGAAACTATATGATGATATACTTGATATGGTTGATTTTTAAGTTGGGTGGTGTTTTATCAATGTATATGATTGTATGTGGCACCATTATCAGTGGCTCTATCACTCCAAGTTTTTTTAACTGGTTGAGTTGTTCACTCCTCCAATGTTGTCAGTTTCCTTTTTGGTTGATCTCAATCAATATTTCTGGGTTATCAGATATTTAATTCTTGGAATCTCTCCGAAAATATATGCATATAAATGCACTACATATACATATATATATATATACATACATACAAATAACTCCAAGATTGTGGTCTATTGCAGTAGCAGAAATCAACACATGTTTTCCTTGGTTTTCGACACACATTGCAACAGCCACCACTTTGGCTACATCCCCGTTTCCATTGGTGGCATGCCATTCTGATTTGTCAAATCCCTATGGTTTGTCTTGTTTCCTGGCCTGTTCTTTTTTGTTTGAGTTCAAGAAATGGACAACTTACCCTCTGGTTATTTAACAGTTCTCCATGGAAAACCACTATCTTGAATGGGTAAATCACCATTTTTATCATCTAAAAATGGGTCATTTTCCATCGCTATATTAAAAAAACCACAGGGTCATTTCCATGCATGTGTGTTGATTTCCGCTTTTTGATTGGCCTAATCCAAAATATCTTGCCTCGATGAAAAAAACCTATCTTTGATGATGAATATCGTCAAGGTTTGATGTTTCAGTCCCCACCAAAAGCTCAGGAATTTCCATTTTTGTTGATTTGATCCCAGTTTTTTGTTGGTTAAATCCCTGGTTTTGGAGAGTTAAATCATGTTAACTCCAAGTTTTTTATTTATTCACATCCCATTTTTTGGTTCCGGCACCCCGCATTTTTGGATCGAAATGGCGAGTGCGAAGGCCACTCTTCGCGTTGGTGGATCTAATTGGAACGGCAGATGGTGTTGCTCGTTTGACGAGTTGCGGCATCTTTTTTCTTGGAGCTTAGTGATTGTTTCATGATTGCATATGATTGCCATGTATTCTTAATGGCAAATGACATTGAATTTACTATAATTTATTATTTTTGTCAGGATTATTGATTATCATCTTTATTCACTGTACTTCTTCATGTGGGTTCATAAGTTCAACCAATGACAAACTGGGAGGATGTGATGATCCCCTTCATAATCCAATGCAAACCACCAAGCCACCAGTTAACCATTGGTTGATAATCAGGTATAGCTTACTGTATAACAATTTCTTAAATATACCCTCTGGTAAACTAACATAGGTATTGAAAATGGCCATTTGTAGTGGATTTTCCCATTAAAACTGGTGATTTTCCATAGTTATGTTAGTTTACCAGAGAGTAGCCAAATAGTACCAATCAATATGTTGCATTGTTTGATACTTGCGTAGGTGGTAATGGAATATTTGTGGATTTGTGAGTTAATGGCATTGGTATTAAATGGCGGCTACTGGACTACAGTATAGCAACTCGTGGCCAATGTGGGCAAATACCCAATGCCATCAACAATGGTGTTTGGCAACTACTCGTAATTACCAACTAAGATGATGTGTCCGTAAGTAGATGGTAAACAGACCGGGCAAATGCTCGATTGCTGTTTGTTTCCCAAGAGGCATATCCTGAAGTAAACTAAAACATCGTTTGTTTTAGAAGGTCATCAAATTGCAGCCATCATGTTCCTGTGAGCCTTGTATCAGGTAGGTGACATAGAAATCTGATTACCAAGATATACCAAGATGGATATGGCTATGATGAAGCATCAAAACATGGATAACCATAGAACAAGTGGGAAAACCAACCAGGCTTGACCAAATCTCCCGCCAAAATCACAGTGCTTTCGTTTTCTGAACACTGGGCCAACCTTGGATGTGGATATTCGAATAGCTAGCCTCCAGCAAAAATGCAAAGTGTCTACAAATGGCCAGGTTACCTGTTAATTGTTGTGAATATACGGAGAATTTAGGCAACAAAAGTGGGCAGATATATGTTATGTTGGATACGCTCAAGAATCTTGGATTATTTTACAACCAAAGGTGCAAACATACTCACTCAGCATACTGTAATTGAAATATGGCAATCAAAGTTGGGATATGAGTCAGAGCGACAAGGGAGGTGTAGCCAATAAAGGAATGGCCAGTTCTCTCCCTTACGATGTATATAGGCAACATGTCAAGAATGTGCAGGTTTAAGATGACATCTGTTGAACCGGGGTTGCTTTGCAGATCAGATTACACCCCCGAAATCAAGTTGCGGAAACGAAGCACAACAGGATGGTGTTTCATGTGTTAATGAAGGCGAAACCCAGTGATGTATGTTGGTTCATAATACCCATTTACGAGTTGGTTTCATCTACCAATAATAAACCATACTCGACCTAGTTATAAACCAACTCAAGTATATATATATATATACAGTTCAATATATCTACAATAAGCCATAAAATCCTAGTGATTTGCACCAACTTACGCTCTGGTAATCAAACATGGCAATTGAAAATCCACCATTTATAGAGGATTTTCCCATTAAATCCACCATTTATAGGGGATTTCCAATTGCCACGTTTGATTACCGGAGGGTAGTCATAGTTCATCAACAAAAAGTCATCACCCATTCAGCCCCTGCGAGTTCTCCGCTCTCCACGTGAGGTGAAGCTTCTGCTGGACGCACCCTTGCCAGACCGTGCCATGGTTGACCCCAAAGTGGCTACCGGGTCAAGGAATTAACCATAGGAAAACCATAGGAAAACCATAGGAAAACCATAGGAAAATGGTGATCTAATGGGATTTTAATGGGATTAATGATGATTTACCCTCCGGTAAACATACAAAAAGCTATTGAAAATGGCCATTTATAGTGGAAATTCCCATGAACAATGGGGATTTTCCATAGTTATGTTAGTTTACCAGATGACTAAAGTCTAGTTCTTAGTAACCATCGAATTTAATTGGGTACAGTTCCCAATTTTGACCCACATCCATATTTTGACGTATAAACCATGGCTTCAAGCATCAGGTTCCTCTATTGAACCGCCCTAAAAGGATAGAGCAGGTCAGATCTACCACATTTCTTGCAAGTTTGATTTAGTTCACTATTTTAGAGGATTTAATTTCTTATAATCAATTTTCAGTTCGTATAATTATCATTTATACCAATTGCTTGAAAGGTTTTAGCAGGATTTTGGTCGATTAATCCAATGTTTGGTCGGATTTAACTCACTAGTATCCGAATTGGTTTCGACAAAAACCTCTCAATAAATCCAATCTGGCTGAATTATAAGGACTTCCCTGTGACGTCAGTGGAATGATGGGAACGGGTTTGGGGGAATTATCCCCAAATGGCGCAAGTTTCAGTTATTTTCAGCTTGGTGAATTATAATTGTGTTGATTAGTCCCATAGAAACCATACAAATCACCTTCTTTGTTTTAATGGATTGGTTGAACATTTACAGGAAACCCCTATATTTCATGGGAAAATCCATGGTGATCTGTAACAAAAATCCCTCAAACCAATGATTAATAAACCATGGTTTATTAATCATGGAGGATTCCCCAAATAGTGGTTGACATTAACCATTACTAGGGGGTTTATTAATCCCACCTTGGCATTACCAATGATCTTTGCCGGGCCTGGCTGTACTCCCAGGTGCGGAAGATTTCTCCAGCCAACCGGCGCGGGAGGTGAGATCGGATGCAGCCTGAGTCGGTGAGCCTGAGATTTTGCCCATTGGAAATCCATCAGAAGCATCAGAAGCAGGAAAACTATAGGTAATGTAATTAGCCAATATTACACATAATAAATAATAATATATATATATATAAATGCGATATATATATATATATATCGCATATGTATATATGTATAAATATATATTTATACACATTATAACATAAAGGTGTATGTATACATATGTATGTATATATATATATGCTTAGTTCAGATATGGGGATGACATATTTTTACAGATGTTGAGGACATGTTTGCTGGGGTTGATCATGATTATCCCAGAATGTCTGTCCGAAAATTATCATCTGCTAGGGCCAGGGGGCGAGCCAAGGGGCTGGATCTATTTGCCCGAAGAAAAATGGGGAGCCAACGAGCTATTACAAAGAGTTTCCCAACCAAATGATACCCTCTGGTGAAACAACATAACTATGGAAAATCACCATTTTTAATGAGAAAATCCACTATAAATGGCCATTTTCAATAGCAAACTGTTAGTTTACCAGAGGGTAGTAGATTAGTGGGGAGATGTGGGGTTGGCGAATTCCAAGATTGATCACAGTTCCATTGCTGGTAAAGAGATGTAGAACTCTCCCATCGGATTGGGATGATGGGGGTTCCGATTAAAGTTGTTGGGAAGCTTTCGATTCTTGTTTGAGGGTCAGCGATTGATGTGTCACCTTGGTGAGGCCACCGAGTGATGAGTTGGTTTATAGTTTAGCCTCTGGTAAACCAACAGTTAAACATTTAAAAATGGCCATAGAAATAGTGGATTTTCCCATTAGAAATGGTGATTTCCCCATAGTTATGTGGCTGGCAATACCCGAGGGTAATGCTTAGTGATGACCACTGCTTGAGGAAAGCAGCTTTGAGCGTTGATCCAGATCACTCCTAGTATTTGCGTCGGACCATGATCCCATGCAGAAAGGTGATCCTGAGGTTTTGCGGTTGGCACCCTCTGGTTATTGAACGGATTGCGGAGTGGAAGATCACCATGAAAAAAAGGTGTTTCATCATTTTATCATCGGAATATTCATGGGCCATGGCTTCCATGGCGAACTGTGAACAACCAGAGGGTTTAGCTGATCAATAACTGGGTGATAGACGACTTGGGATATGCTTAGCTTGGATGGTTAAACCTATCTGTCGAAACGCAACCAGCTGAATCAACCTGATGGATTCTCTAGGATTCTGTCACTTCATGTCGCTTTACAATGCTCAATGCATCTCGATGAATATCGGTAAATAGAAAAATAGCGTTCAATAACTGCCAATAAACATCAATACTTTTATCAATAACTATCAATAGATATCAACAAATCAGGTAGGCTAAGAGCCCCCTAATGTTTTTTCTCTAGAAAAAACCATCCACTAAAGCAAGAACTCTCGCAGGTTCTGTCCTGTAAGGCTTCCATGGCAGGTTGGTGGCATAGGCCGGTTCCGGTGTTACCAGATGTGTTGCGCTGGAACTAATGGGTATTTAACCAACAAACACAGGGGTAGTAATGATAAATAACCAGAACCCCCTGAAATTGTAGATATACTTGGATAGTTGTAAAACTATGGTGAATCATACAATTGGATATATATATATATATAAGCGTTTAACGTTTAAACCAACAAACACAGGGGTATTATTTATGTGATATAATGGGGTAAACCCAAAAACCCTAATCATTATAAACCATCTTTAATGGTAAATATAGTGGTGACGGTAATATAGTGGTGATATAATGGTGATGTGAATATAACTAGGGTTTATGGTAGATATATGGAACTAGTTACTATGGTTTATAAACCAACTTATATTATAACTGGTGGAGGGGGGCCACCTTATATATCCCCCATACAGTAAAACCAACAGAATTCACCAAGTGGGCTGCGCTCACCTTGGATGGGTGTGCCACCAAGTTTTGGTTAGCCACTGGTAATCAAACATGGCAATGGGAAATCCCCTATAAATGGAGGTTATAATGAGACAAACACGCCTATAAATGGGGTATTTTCCATTTCTTGATGACCGGAGAGTATACCTATACTGGATATCGATCTTTTTGGTGGTTCATCTAAATCTGTCAAATGTCATCTAAATCTGTTACTGGATATCGCTTGTTTATGGGCTAAGCAGGGTTAGTCCACCTACTACAACTGGATATGGGAAATTATAGGACAATGTCGGAAATTGTGGGATAACAGGGATGATATTGGAATTCTTGGGATAATATGGAATTTTGCGAGATAATATGTTGTTTTTGGATGACATGATAATTTTGGGAAATCATTGGATAATATGGGAATTTATGGGTTTTTGGGTACCCCATTCTTGGACCAAACCGACGATAAACCTCTACAATTTGCTGTGACTAAGGCAGGCCCTCAATGGATTGAAAACAGACGTGAATCCCTCAAAAATGGCGTGGGAATACAGTACTTTTTGTAGCACTTGGAAATGGCCAAAAGTATCGGTTCTATTTTTAGATTTCAGCGTTGAAGACCTTTCAGCTACACTCGCCGTGGTGCGTGTGTAAATTTCGACCAATGTCCGGTTCACAATATGGCTACATGGATCCATCAGCTGCTGACAAAGATGCAGTAGATGAAACTGATGAGGTCCAGCTTCAGGTGCTGTGCTTGACTGGAGAAGGAGTGACACTGAGCGTCAGTCGCTCCATGCTTGGTTCTGACCTGCGCAGGTTGGTGTCAAAGAAGCTTTCCTGCAAGCCAGGTGCCAGGCTTGTCGTGCATCATGTGAATGGCAAGCTGATGCTGGATAAAAACTTGGGAGACCAAGGGATTGTTGGAAAAACCGCAATGTTGTCCTGCACTTACATACCAACTGATGTGTATGCAGCATGGCGTTTTGCCTGCGGGCTCCCAAATTGTGAGAGAGAGTTTGCGCTAGAAGGTGTTACACATCTTGAACAAGCAACGCACGGAGAATATTTGCAACATCTTCCCTGCAGCCTTCAAAGCTTGAATTTTGGCAGTGATTTCAACCAAAGCCTGGAGCGGGTGACCTTGCCATCGAGTCTTCAAAGCTTAAGTTTTGGCGATCAGTTCAACCAACGCCTGGAGCGGGTGACCTTGCCATCGAGTCTTCAATGCTTGAGTTTTGGCGAGAAGTTCAACCAAAGCCTGGAGCGGGTGACCTTGCCATCGAGTCTTCAAAGCTTGAGTTTTGGCAGTGATTTCAACCAAAGCCTGGAGCGGGTGACCTTGCCATCGAGTCTNTTGCCATCGAGTCTTCAAAGCTTGAGTTTTGGCAGTGATTTCAACCAAAGCCTGGAGCGGGTGACCTTGCCATCGAGTCTTCAAAGCTTGAGTTTTGGCCGTGATTTCGACCAAAGCCTGGAGCGGGTGACATTGCCATCGAGTCTTCAAAGCTTGAGTTTTGGCGAGAAGTTCAACCAAAGCCTGGAGCGGGTGACCTTGCCATCGAGTCTTCAAAGCTTGAGTTTTGGCTTTTGTTTCAACCGAAGCCTGGAGCGGGTGACCTTGCCATCGAGTCTTCAAAGCTTGAGTTTTGGCCACCAAAGCCTGGAGCGGGTGACCTTGCCATCAAGTCTTCAAAGCTTGAGTTTTGGTGCTTGGTTCCACCGAATTGAGCAGGTCATAATGCCAACGAGCCTTCAAAGCTTGAGTTTGGGCAACAGCTGGCGGTTTAATCAAAGTCTGGAGCGGGTGACTTTGCCATCGAGTCTTCAAAGCTTGAGTTTTGGCTTTTGTTTCAACCAAAGCCTGGAGCGGGTGACATTGCCATTGAGTCTTCAAAGCTTGAGTTTTGGCTTTTGTTTCAACCGAAGCCTGGAGCGGGTGACCTTGCCATCGAGTCTTCAAAGCTTGAGTTTTGGCAGTGATTTCAACCAAAGCCTGGAGCGGGTGACCTTGCCATCGAGTCTNTTGCCATCGAGTCTTCAAAGCTTGAGTTTTGGCAGTGATTTCAACCAAAGCCTGGAGCGGGTGACCTTGCCATCGAGTCTTCAAAGCTTGAGTTTTGGCAGAGATTTCAACCAAAGCCTGGAGCGGGTGACCTTGCCATCGAGTCTTCAAAGCTTGAGTTTTGGCTTTTGTTTCGACCAAAGCCTGGAGCGGGTGACCTTGCCATCGAGTCTTCAAAGCTTGAGTTTTGGCAGTGATTTCAACCAAAGCCTGGAGCGGGTGACATTGCCATCGAGTCTTCAAAGCTTGAGTTTTGGCTTTTGTTTCGACCAAAGCCTGGAGCGGGTGACCTTGCCATCANGCGGGTGACATTGCCATCGAGTCTTCAAAGCTTGAGTTTTGGCTTTTGTTTCGACCAAAGCCTGGAGCGGGTGACCTTGCCATCAAGTCTTCAAAGCTTGAGTTTTGGCTTTTGTTTCAACCAAAGCCTGGAGCGGGTGACATTGCCATTGAGTCTTCAAAGCTTGAGTTTTGGCGAGAAGTTCAACCGAAGCCTGGTGCGGGTGACCCTGCCATCGAGTCTTCAAAGCTTGAGTTTTGGCGCTTGGTTCAACCGAAGCCTGGAGCGGGTGACATTGCCATCGAGTCTTCAAAGCTTGAGTTTTGGCTTTTGTTTCGACCAAAGCCTGGAGCGGGTGACCTTGCCATCAAGTCTTCAAAGCTTNGCGGGTGACATTGCCATCGAGTCTTCAAAGCTTGAGTTTTGGCTTTTGTTTCGACCAAAGCCTGGAGCGGGTGACCTTGCCATCAAGTCTTCAAAGCTTTAGTGCTCCTTATTTATCACGCAATGTTTGGGTCAATTCTGCAGCTTGTGCTTAGCTCGTTTGATATGTGCCTCATTGTGCCTCACTAGATATCGACGCAAAAGAGGCTTGCATTGCCCAATTGAGGCTGACATACCCCGGTTGTTGGAGGCGACACGCACCCTTTTTTTTCGCATTTAGTCAGTGAATGTCGGATAATTAGTATGGAAAATCCTGGTGATAATATGGAATTCAATGGGATACTATATGGAAATTTATGGGATAGAAATTGTCGGTTGTTTTTGCGGGAGATCATGGGAATACAACGTTGAGAATTCTGAGATGGTCAGTTGGGTGTCCCAAAAAGTGGTGCCCCAGGTCGTCAGGAAACGCTCAATTGGTCAATATAACTTCAATATATACTGTATATATATATATAATATATCATGATATATCGAACTACTTCATGGTGGTTATATGGTGTTTTTTGTTTTTTTTTTAATAAAAAGTTATAGACAAACCTTGAAGCTGGGGGGGTACAAGATTGAAGCTATTTTGCTGGTGAAAAACCTTGGACATCAGCACTTCGTGCTAATGATCCCCAACTCTTCGGATGCACCACCGAGGGTGGTTAAAGGATGCCAGAGGGATGGCAAGATTGAACTTATCCTCTGGTAAACATACAAAAAGCTATTGAACATGGCCATAGACATAGTGGATTTTCCCATTAAAGATGGTGATTTTCCATAGCTATGTAAACGTTTACCAGAGGGTATTCATGAATCATGAAAAGGCTTCCCAAGTCCTATTTCTTGCGCAGAACAAGAAGAATAAACAGATATGAAAACAACGACAAGTGGAGAGAATGGAGACCCTCTCATGCAACACATTACAACAACACTTGGTGTGTTTTTTTCAGCTTGAGGGCTGTAGATCCAGTCATCATAGTATGTTGGCCGTCAGGTGTTGACCTACGGAAAGGGCCTGTTGAGTTCGATGAATTTCCCAGCTATAAACCTCCACCAACAAGGGCTTCTTAAGCATCTATTTTTTTGGGGGTCAACTGTAGGGGTAGGTTGAATCCTCATGAAATACGCATTTCTGTTGTTACGAGTATACTATCAGAATTGCCGTTACTGTAACCCCCAAAAAGATTCCATGAAAAATCCGACATCCAAATGGGTAGCAGATGATTTTTCCATCTTGCCCTATGGATCCAAATGTTTTCTCAGAAGGTACTTAAGGCCTTTGAAGGTGCTGCCCCAGGTCGGAATTTGCTAAGTTGGGATCTACCTAACTCCAATAACCTTTGGGATTATGGCAGATATATCTAACTATTGACTGTGACTATATGTTTGTTTATACACCAACTTGTCGAACAAACTGGAACTCTTATCTTATAGAAGGTACTTAGATCCATGTTTTGTTGGCTTTTCCATGTCCACAACTTCCAGGCACGGAGAAATGGTGACGCTCTCCGAGGATGGACTCAAGGCCACCTATACTCCCAGGTGAGGAAATTCCGATGTGGGGCTCCAAAATGGTGCTCATTTACAGGGATGGTGGTGACTAATGGTGACTTGAATGGTGATGAATAGTGACTAGCAGGGATGGATATTATTGGGTTTACCTCATTACATCTAATATTTTTTCGATTTAACTTCTCATAACCATAGTTCTGGGTGAATTACAACGACCTCATTGTTCTCCCTCACTAGAATGATGGTTCGTAGGGATAACTCTCCGAGAATAGGCCAAGTTTTCAGGTCAGTGAATTCGTATAATAATCTATATACCCTGATCATCCCCCTCTAGATATCCCTTATAAAATCCGGTAACCCGGGACGAAAAGCAGGGTCATTTTATAAGGATCCCCTGTCTGAAAAAAGGACTTTTTGAGAAAAATTAAAATCTCAGTTTTTGACAGTTCTCATTTTATAAGGTGTTTGTTTCCTTATAAAATGATGAATCTATCCATATCATCCTCTTAAATCATGACTAGTCATGAAAAAACAAAAAATGCAAAATAATAATATAAATTGATAAATCATGGCAAGGTCTGATGATCACCCAATTCATAAGTGAAATTTCGAGGTGTCTTGAAAAGCTAGTGAAGTGATGGCACTCTCATTTTGTAATACTGGTAATTTCCATTTTATAAGCGTTTTCAACCCCAGGAGCCATTTTATAAGGATTTTTCTGACGGAGCACCAAGTGAGGTGGGCAGTACTTCTTCGAAAAAGGCAGTGAACAAGGATTTGACTGGTGTGAAGAAGCAAAACAACCAGTTCTCCAGGAGATGCAAAGGCTGTGGTTTGTTTTTCAAACCAGAAGGCATGGGTTCCAAGAGTGCGTTTTGCTTGAAGGACAAGCACCGTTTGGATGCTTTGACCAGAGTTGCGAAGGCTCAGGGAAAGCTTGATTGGATCAAAGATGTTCGCAAAGATGAAGACAAAGTGCAGAAGGTTCTCAAGAAGTACGATGAGCTGACGGATGGCACTGCTGCCTTGAAGTCCCAGGCATGATTGACGATCTTTCAAGTTTTTTGACATTCAAATTCACATGAATTTGGTTTGCAATTTCCAAGAACTATTCCTTTCCGACCCCCCCAGCAAATGGGTCATATCTTGATCAGGGATCCCTGATCATTCCATGTTGATCAATAATCATTGACGGTGGTTTCATTCTTCTTTGTTAAAAATATGGAGGTGTCCTAAAAATAGAGCTACCCCCAGTCATCATCCATTTGGAGGTTTCCTAAAATAGGGGTACCCCCAGTCATCATCCATTTCTAGATCGGATTTTCCATTATAAACCATCCATTTTTTGGTACCTCCATTTTAGGAAACCTCCATTTATAGATGGGATGTTCCGTGAAAACCATCCAGCTATTACCCCCATGACGAGCTGGAAACCCACGGCCAGATGGGATCACCCGACCAGCGAAGGTTTTTCTGGGCCTCCCCAGGAGAAAGACTCAGCAAATGAATCACGGAATGTCCATTTTTAACGGCAAAAATATGGAAATTATCAATCGCAAGAATGGAAATTAATGGAAATTATAGATGGCTAATCATGGTTAATCCCTTTTTTTGCACAAGCTATAAGTTGTTTTGTACCAAGCTAATGCACTCATTTTAGTAGGTGAAGCCTACATGAGCCACACAACAACTGCGGCAATAGGACCATATAGGGTACGGACATTGGTTTTCAGAAATCGCACAAACATGAGGAAAGCGATGGGACCTCAAATAGTGATACCGTGATACCCCCTTTGAAGGTTCTGTCATACCCGTGCGCATACATAATTTTCCTTGAAGCGGTACCCCCGAAATTCACGGTACCCTCTGATAAATAAACATATAGCTACTGAAAACGGCCCCTTATGGTTGATTTACCTATAAAAGAATGGTGATTTGCCAGAGTTACGTTAGTTTACTTGAGGGTGCATCCTGTTTGTACAATCGGGTGGTAAGCGATGGGACCTTCCCAAATTTGTTGACGGCCTTTTAGTGAACCTTGAGTTTCCGAGATTTCTTACATGTTTGTAGGCTAACTCCGATTTTTTGTAGCTTTACAATACCCCCCATATTTGTAGACAATATAATTGCCCATCATGGTCAACATCGTTCAGTGTCTACGAGCTCTTCGGCGGTGTCATGGGAGATGGTCCTCTTCGCACCTTCGACCATTGCCGGGTAGCCCTAGGTACAGCTGAGGCTGATTATGATCAGGATCCCTGGTTTACCCTCTGGTAAACTAAGATAACTATGGGAAATCACAATTTTTAATGGAAAAATCGACTATAAATGGCCATCTTCAATAGCTACGTTTAATTACCAGAGGGTAACCTTGTTTTGGTGAGATAGTTGAGCAGTGGCTGCAAGACACCGCTGTTGGCTGATGATTGGTTGGGGGATTATACTACCCTATTCATGTATTGGAGATTATAGTAATCCAATCGGGGAATTCCTACTAACCAACCAGTATATACATGGGGATATATAAACTGACAAGACTAGAATCAAGTTTTTTGGTTTGCAGGGCGTCTAAAATTAGCCATGCAAAACTAAGATGCAATGCTACTGGGACTATATGCGTTTGTCCAAAAAGTATGGACTTTGGCCCCACAACGTATGATCAATTCATCGAAGAAAAATTGATGATCAACGAAAGGGTCAACTGACTGGTGAGTGGTTGGCTGATTGAAGGGTACAAAGGCCAAAATTAGGCTGAATTTCCCCACTCTTGTTTTGTTTTGTGTAAAACTGTGTGTAATCTCAAAGAATTACACAGTCAAAACACATTCTTTGATATGGAACCAAGTGGCAGTCATGTCAGGTGGGGTATGCTGGAAATCCATGCAGGCATGGATCAGTTTCTCCCCAAAAACTTCAAATGGTTTGAGAACTAGGACTGACCGATTTTGGTTTGTTCACTGCCGCATTTTATGTCACTTAAGCCAATCATCAATCATATTCGCTACCTGCAATTCTTGGTGATGTTTCAGCTTTTGGGCTGACTTTAACCCTTATTTGGTGATGAGCAATCCACTAGAATTCACCCTTAGCTAATTGGGTTTTGATATGCCAAAACTCGATTTCGCAGTTGATTCAGGCTGTAGTTGTAGACGATTGGAGATGACATTTCAGAGAGAGTGTCATTCTGGGGTGATCAGTTTTTAACAGATGTTCAGCTACACACGGAGCAATCTTTCATATCCCCACCAAGACTTGTTTTTGCAGGGTAGCTAAGAGTAGCCTTTTTGGGTAGAAGAGGTCGGGATGCAAGACCCTTCCTGTGAAATCTCCAGCATGCAACCCAAGGCTTCTGATGTCAAGCCAAATACAGTACGAAGAGCAAACAGCCAACACCAACAAAGACAACGCAGAAATGTCTATAGCAGGCCCCAAAAAGGTGGAAAAGAGTGAAATCACGATGGGTAGTCCGATGATGTTTCGTTTATATATGTCACATGTCATGATATTTCCCAGGTGTCTAAATCTTTGCAATCTACTTTAAGGTTGCTATATGTTGCTATAACTTCAAACCAGATTTGAAAACAAAACGAGACCCAAACCCCTTCGGGACGAGCTAGACGACCGACCGGTCATGGCGGGCTGATACAGCGCCATGTTGTCGAGGCTGGAAGGTGTCTAGGGGTTTTCCTGAAGTGATCTTCCACCAGAAATCCACCCAGTTAGAAACATGAAACCAACCAGAAAGTTAAACATCGACCTACAAGGTGAGACCTCATGAGTATATCCTTCATACACCCAACAGTTATATAACATTATAACCAAGTTATGTTCGTCAACCTGGCGATGTTGTAAACGGGGTCCGCACCTTGTACTCTTCTTTTATACCCACTGGCTGATACACTGATCAAGATGCTTCGTGCAAACATGGGTGCTGAATAAGTGCCACAGTGAAGCCGGATGCTTCAGATTTCTATCTTTATGGTTCAATACCCATGTGGGTGTGTCTTAAAATGAGGTATATCCTCCAAATGGCTATTGTAATTAGAAAATGGATGAAAAATCATGATAAATCATCAACATTTGGGGTACGCTATTTTCAGACAAACCCATGTTTACATCTTAAATCCCAATTTGCTGCTTAAAATCCTGATCTTGTTCATGGCGAAATCCAACTTTTCCATGGTGAATCATAGCGCAAGTCTTGGACATTTCTCAAGTCTCGAGCCTGAACACTTGGGAAGATCATGACAGGCGGATTTTTGCGCTGGCTGCGGCGATTTGCCTGGCATTGGAAGGCTTGGTCAGTGGAGGTTTCAGATCTAATGGGATCAGTTGAAAAAGATCTGGGGGGACGAACGATGCGGAAAGTTGGTTTCACAACCCCTCTTGGCAACCCCCAAAAAGATTCCGATGTGAGATTTCAGCGTGAAACCAGGATGGTTCGAGATGATTTTTCCTCCGTTCCCAGGTTTCTGTCAAACCGTTCGATCTGTTTGGGGGCTGCCGAACCAGGCGTATGGTGTTCAAGCCGGTGCCATGCAGCCATGCGGCCATGCGCGCTGTCGCGGCAGGTCGGGGTTGGAGAAGAAGAGGGTTAGTCTCCATCCAAAAAAAAATTAAAGACCTGGGGAACCACAGATTTTAGTCCATCTTTAGTATTAATCATCCAATGATTGGGGTACCCAATTTTGACCTATACCCAAATAGATGCCGAACAGTTTGAAAAGCTGGGAAATGTTGAGGAAGCAAAAAGCCAAAATACCCTCCTTGAAACACGCTTCTATTTTTTTGGGGGTTGCTGTAATGGGATTCAGCAAGGAAAGTTGGAATTCATAGCCAACCATATAATATATACAATGGAATATAGAACCAGCAAGATGATACTTGGGCCTGAAAAAGGGGATTAACCCCATTTTTGATTGTGGAAGATGATGACAAACCATGACATGTTTGGGATACCATATTTTCAGACAAACCTATTTTACCGGCAACAGACGGAGATTGGCAGATGAACCAGAACGTGTGGAAGACCCTCACATTCTATGACAAATAGTATTGAATGGGTCAATCTTCCACTTCTATGTTTGTTTCGGGGAGGATGTCTCTGGAGGATTTAGAGCAGCCTCAAATCATCACATTTCGGATAAAACTGTCTATTGGCTGACCCAAACGCATTTTGTTGCTTCAGTTTTTTTTTCACTTCTGTTTTGCAGTTTATCAATACCCATGGTTGCTAGCTAGTTGCATTCAGAATTTGAATGAATTTTTGTTTGTCAACTTGCAATCGCTTATATCATAATGTATGATAGCCATACCCTTTTTTCATGAAACTTACTATTGTTTCTCAAACCGATTTTCATTGGTTTTAGGTCAATTTCTCACTCTATACCTTCCCTGTTGCTTGTTACTTCCCAGTGGATCCATAAATCACACACGAATCTTGGACCAATTCAAAACGTTTGTGGGTGAGACCTTCATTGTTCTTTTAAAACCCATCATTTTTGCTCATTGATTCAGCCTGCATGTTTAGAGATTAAACCAAATTGTTTCGTTTGTTTTAACATCATTTTTTTGCGGTGATACCAAGTGTTTATTGATTATACACCTGTTAAATGACAAAAAATAGAATGGATCACAAACTCTGATTTTATTCATAGTAGGATATATCTAGTGTCTCCATTTTTTCAGATTCCCCTGGCAGTTCAACGTATCTATGGACAATCACCAGTTCAAACAGGAACCATCGAACCAAGTGGGTCATCCCCAATACCCCAGGTCCTGCGTCGCGAGCGTCGCGAGCGTCGCGACCGGACCCTGCCTGCCCTGCGGCGCCGCGGCACTTTGCACTGGCGCGAAGTGCGCGCGCAGCTGGTGGCTGGAGGACGCGACAGGCTGCGAAAGGGTCGAGTCATGGGGGGTTTAGCCAACAACACTAGGGATATAATTGGGATATGGAGGTTTCCCAAAATAAATAGGTGTACATGGTACCCCGAAATCATTCATTTTTTATTATGGGATTTTCATGGATTTTCCATCATAAACCATCCATTTTTGGGTAGCCCCATTTTCGGAAGCCCCTAGATACGGTTGGGAGATAGTCAGATTAGTGAATATAATGATTGGGGATCTTATGGGAATATAAGGGATAGATTGGGGATATAATTGGGATATAGTAGTAGAACATAGCAGAACAATGGGATAAGCTGGGATAATATGGATTGATATAGGATAATAGAAGGAGAAAAGTTGATAAAGCATGATAAAGAGTACAATTTGGAATATATAGTTGGGATATAGTTGGGATCACTTGAATTAAAGATTAAACCAACCATTTTTTGGGATTCAATGGGATTTTATGGGCCTTGATGTGATAATAATGGGATATACTGTCATGAAATAAGACACGCCATTTCTTCCTGATTTTAGGGTGTTAACATGGATTTAACCATCAGAAATATGATGATAGTTGGCTGATGATAGTGCCAATTTATAGCGGAAAGGGATATATATATATACATATATATGTATATATATGTATATATATATATATATCATATTATATTATATTATATTATATTTTATTATATTATATTATATTATACTATATTATATTATATTATACTATATTATATTATATTATATTATATTATATTTTATTATATTATATTATATTATATATTATATTATATTATATTATATTATATTATATTGTATTATATTATATTTTATATTATATTATATATTATATTATATACTATATTATATCATATTATATTATATTATATTATATATTATATATTATATATTATATTATATCATATTATATTATTTTATATATTATATAGTGCGGTATCTACTTTCTATAAAATGAGTCCGTGGAAACATGTATCTTATCATTGTGATCTTTAATTTCATTTTTCCACAATATTCCATATAGTTTATGATATCTATAGATACCATATGTTACTTGTAGACTACTGTTCTATAGGAGGAGGTACATAGTAAATGAATGGGATAGCGTGACTATAATTCATCCGTGACTAGTATTTCTCTTGGCTATATATCAAATTTGATGCTGGTTAAACATGGTTAAACCACATGAACTGGTACTTGTTTGATGGTTCTCCGCCCTTTTTTTTTTATCTCTGCCGGTACATGGATGTACCTAGACCTAGACCCTCTAACTCCCCCCGAAAGATGGTAGCAGATATTAAGATCATGGGGTAAAACACCACGTTTAATGTAACTTCCAGGGTCTTGGTCCATGGTTTATCACCATGTTTCCTGAATATCATCGCCGATGGGGGTATTACCATGAATCAAACATGATTTGGGAAATATTTTCCATATATAATCCGCATTTAGGCCATGTTTCGGTGTATTCCATGGATGTTGGGCTGACCTTTGCAGTGCTCCAATCCAGGCCGGGTGCAGGCTGGATGCACCTCACACCTGGCCTGGTAGAAGTGGGATCACTGCTGCTGGCAGGCGCCGGCGTTGTTGGTGTGCAAAAAAAGGGGAGATGAACGATTGGAACACATTGACTACCCCTCTGGTAATTTCACATAGCGACATAGAAATGGCCATTGAATAGTGGATTATCCCATTAATAGCATTGTGATTTTCCATAGCTATGTTAGTTTACCAGAGGGCAAGTGATATCTGGTGCCCCCAAACAATAGCTAAGTTGGTGCAAATACCTCCAAATAGTTCTGGCTTGTGATATTCATAACTATAGTATTCATGGGGTTTAAATGCCAACAAACATCACTGGAGGGCACCAGATGGTTGCGATGCACCATGGAAGTCTTCACATGGACCCATGCCTATTTCCATGGTGATTTCATGGGAAACCCATTAGAAACAGCCACTAAACCCATCAACAAAAACATGTTCGTTCAATCCGTAATCTTCCCCAAGAAAAACCATGAAAAACAATTTTAAAACACTGAAAACACACTTTAAACACGATTAAAACTCCATTTTTCCGGGTGAACCCCTCCGTTTTTCCACCGTTTTATTCCGCTGTGGTGCAGGCGCTGGTGCCTTCGCGCTGCGTCGCCCGGAGCTGCACCGGGCCTTGGCCTTGCTGCTGAGTCGGGGAGGCGTGAGCGCCAGCTGCAGCTGTGGGGAGCAGTGGGATTTGTTGTGATTACCCTCTGGTAAACTAACATAACTATGGAAAAGCAGCATGTTTAATGGGAAAATTAGCATTATTTCCATGGCCATTTTCAATAGCTATGATGTTAGTTCACCAGAGGGTAGTTGGGGAATGAATTTTGATTCTCAATGAGTGTTCTAATATGTTTTAATCATCTGGATTTTGGGCGCTTTGGACCATGGGCTCATTTTGGGCCTGAGACTGAACCTCATTTTGAAGCATCGAAATGGAGGACCTCGGAAGAGTGCCAGGGAAAGGCCTTGATCTATGACCTTTTGGTGAAGGATGGTTCTTGGAAGTAGAATCCGACTTATTGGCACAACTAAAAATGCACATCCAGGACTGCTTCGTGTTTCTGGGTCTAGTTCAGCCAGTCCTTGGGGACGGTAAATCAATCCATGGATTCATAGGGATTTATACTCTCGGTGGGCCCCCCGCGAGATAGCGAAATTGGTTTATAACTTTATGTTAACTATGGTTAACTAGGTTTTTGTGGGAAACAACTACAAATAACGGGGTTCATACACCAACTTGGTGATAACTGGGAAATGACCACAATGTCATTCTAAGATGGATTGATATCCCGTAAATCGGGGCCGAGCGACATATTTGGCAACAGAAGCAACTGGGACTGACATTCAAGTAATTGGTGGTGAATTTATGTTTGGCTAAAGGAAGGAATGTACAACCTTCATTACAACCTACAGGAAAACCCTATATTTGATGGTAAAAACCATGGTTTCCTGTAAAATTTCGCATTAACCAATCCATTGAAACCTAGATTCTTATTCTGATTTTGCGCGGGATGATCTCACGTGTATTGGTAAAAAATCCTCCATGTTGATTTCCTAGATGTGTGGCTTGTACCCTCTAGTAATCTAACATCATACCTATGGAAAATCATCAGTTTTCAACAGGTAAATCAACTGTAAATGGTCATTTTCCATATAGCTACGTTAGTTTACCAGAGGGTAAATGTCGAGTTTTTGTTGGTCAAAACCAACTCTTTGTCTCGCAGACGATGCAGCTTCGCGTCCGCGTGCGCTGCTGCTGAACCGCCCAACAGCTCATGGTGAACACGCTCCACAGGTGCTGGCTGTGCGGACGTGACTTGACGAAGTTGCTTTGGATGGAGGTATGATCCCCCTAAAATAATCCAAAATAGGGGTTTACCAATAAAAACCAGACATTAACCATCAAAAATTTTCAAAAAATGGATTATTCAGAGTAGGGATTTGTGGTTGAGCATCAAATAAATCGTGATTTTATGGAATTACAACAATCTACATGAAGATGTAGAACCAGTTATATTGGGATAGAATGGGGTGAATAACCGCGGGTATGATATTTGGATGTGTCTGAAAATAGGGATGGGCATAAAATGTCAGCTTTATTTGGGAAAATCATAGCTAAACATCAAAAATTGGGGGTATTATCCATTCAGGCAAAGCCATGTGATTATCATGGGGGTACAGGTACCATATTTGTTTGGGGTATCATAGGGATATGGTGGACCATGACAATTATGAGATAATGATTGGATGATTTGGGATTTAAGTATTTGCAATAGCTACTGCACCTAGATTGAACTGCTTTGCCATTCAAGTGTGACCGGTTAAATTATGCAGAATGCAATTCAGCTTTTCCTGTTTCGCTGTTGTGGTGATATTTTTCATTAGACCCCCCATTATCCCATGAGGTCCCCATTGCCCATTAGACACTGGTCAGTTTGATTGGATTGGTGGCCACGTCCTGGCGACTTTGGACATAGATGCCCGACTGTGCCGCGCAGAAGGCCCAGCTGCAGCCGTTGGCTGTTTTGTGTTGTTTGCAAACAAAGCCTGCAAACATCCATGGGCAAAACCATGTGCAAAATCTTTGAGGTTGTGGCACCTTGCCTGAGCGGATGTTCTCAAGGGAACCACTACGTCCAGGTGTGGATACACTCTTCTGCATTGCTGCAATGCAGCAGCCGCGTTCGCGAAGCAGACACCGCTCTCCTAGGTCACCATCCCACGGAGAGTGGGGGCCCTCCAACGCGCCCCTTGGGCTATCAGCCAGAGTTACTCGAACCAGGCACCGAGGTGTATGATCTTCCAAGTGCGTTGCGTGATCATGTTTAAAAAAACAGGAGCTTCGAGACCGAAAAATCCCAACATCATAAACACTTAACCAATTCCCAGAAGGTAACCCCCCCCAACAATTACGGGTTTATTGAGGGTTTGTGAACCGCCAGCAACCGCTAGTAAGGCAGGTTTGCCAACCAGCTATCATTGGGGGCATCACCTGGGTTTATCAGGGAGTAGGTACGAATAACCAATGGATCACTGCACTCCTGGTGATATGAGCCACCCGGCCAAGAATCGAGTTGGTTGGGTGTCCAAAATCGACCGGTGATTTACAATGACGTACAGGATTGAGCAACACAGTTTTTTGGTATCTAAACAGTTCATGTTGTAGCATTCCAAGAAAATTTCAAATTGGTTTCACTTTTCCCTATATCTATAAATATGCATTATCATGATCCCGGTGCTTTCTAGTTAATTACTGTGTTAGTTTTTCCCCTTTGCTATGGATGAATTGTGCATGACCAGCTCAGGCAAGAGCGTCTCGGCGGATTCCCTTTGCCGGGGCTGCAACTCCTTGAGGACAAACCAGACCGAAATGATCCTGAATGATGGTTAGTCCTTGGATGGGTACTTTAGTACTGACGACTAACCAGTGATGTGGCTTTTGCCATGAATGCATAGGAAACCAAAAATATTCAAAATTTTGGTCATTTCGGGAACAGTTTTTTCCCAACAATTACGTTGTTGGTTTTCTATTGTTCCTCTAAAACTACGTATTTTGTTATTTTACTTCATTTGGGATGGATTCGTTTCAGTATCCCAACACGGTCCCAAAACACTGGCGGAAATTCCCTGAAAAATACCGGACATTGGCGGAAAAATAAAAATTCCCAGAAAGAGATTTGCAAATAAACATCGGGAATGTGCGATTACGTTTTTGACTTGCAATTGTGTTTTTACTCATGAGATTACGTTTTTTGGCTTCAAAATCCACCATGACCAAAATTTTTACAACGTTGGGATTTCAAGGTGGGGATACATCACTGGAACCAACCAAAAAAAAAACAGGTTTTCGGGGTCCCACAGCAAAGGGGACCATCCCCAGACCTAACATGTGCAGTGCCACGATGATCCTACGAGTTGTTTCTTGTCTTGGGGACGGAACCAGTAGTGGATAGTTCAATGATGAATAATTATGGTTCGGTTAATGATGGATAGTACCGGTTAAAGATGATTAATAGTGGTTGGTGATATGATTCATGGTGGATAATGATGGATCATTGACGATGGATAACTGATGGGCAATTGATTTCACAAGAGCCTCAATTCATGGACAAATCCAATACTAAACCGGAGTTTCAAGAGGGACGTATTTAATTGTAGGAGGAAGGGACTATCAATCGAACCAACTTAGACAAATACAGGAGATCGAAGATTGGCCATGAATACCACAAATTCTTGTTTGTTGGTACTAATACGGACCTATACACGCTGGTTGAATGGTGATTCTGAACCAATCCAATATCAGGACCCTTATACTATATCAACCAAGGGATGACAAATGGTTTTGGTCGCTGCTCAAACTATGGCTATGAGTCCCGACTTTGGAATCGCTTGGTTTTCGCATCAACCTGGTGTTCATGGATGTTCATTCCCTCATGCATACGGAAAATCGTAGGTTTTATTCTTGTGACCCATTCCCAAATAGTAGTAAGTGGGAAATAATCTGATCAGCAAGTGATAGAACATGATAGAACTATGCAACCCACCATTCTTTGAGATGTTCACCCCCCCAAAAAAGGAATAAGTCTTGCGAGAACCAGGACCACTTGGGTGTGGATCCAAGTCTGTAATTGGTGTTTAGCCCATATACAACCCACTAATCTAATTGTATATATTCCACGCACAAAATATCATGCTTCTGTAACATTGATAATTCATCATACTGATGGAAATTCATCATTCATAATAGGTATAATCATCTACAAATAGATGTTTCCTAAAATATGGGTACCCCAAACCATTGGTTTCCCCATTGATACTCACCAATAACTTGGATGATTTTGGGGTACCCCATGAGTTAGGAAACCTCCAAATGGTCAATTTCTCATAGCTATAATTTGGTGCACAATACTTAGCTAAGTTGGTTTGAAACTAACATAAACTAACTATGTTTTATGGATTTTATGGTAGGTATAGCTATAGCGAATGTGGTTTATGAACCAACTTGAAACTAGGGGGGCACCACCTTGTCTGTTAAGTTACCAGAGAGTACCCATGTATCGGATACCTGGGTCACCCCGTGCACGAGGACAGACATGACCCGTTGGCCAAGGGAGCAGACTTGCTGGTGGAAGTCGGAGGATGGTCCGGCTGTCTAGGGATGGTTCGAAGTTAGGGGGTGTAGTTGAGAAGATCATTTTACCATCAAACATATGGCTATGGCTCAAAATTATTAACCCTATAGTTGGTTGGTTGATATTAATTTGCCATTAAAAATGACCATGTTTGGTACAATAATTTTGAGCCATAGCCATATGGATTTAATGGGATAACCTTGGGATTTCAATGGACTAATTGCGGCCTGAATCACTAGAGTTGCTGGGTATAACCATGGGATTTGAACCCTCATACTACTGAATCAACTATGATTATATTTCCACTTAGTTCACTGGAACTGGACTTCCAAGTTTGAGAAGCTCAAGTTTACCCTTTGCTAATGACCCACATATGGCGGAAATCACCATGTTATCCCTAGTACTCAAACATCGCATGCTGGAAAATCACAGATTTAGTGCGATTTGTTCATTCAAACCTTCGTCTATGTCTATATCCCCATGATATTATATAAGTTGTATAATCCCATCAGAGATCCCTCATCCAGCTAGTCATGAATTCGGCCTGGAGATGCTTCTTGATGATGGCTACGGACCCGCTATTTTTTTTTGTCATCTTTGGTATCTATAGTAACCCTCAAAAAAAACATAACAGTGTGAAGAAGTACTTCCAGGATGGATATTTTCTCGGTTATTTCCATATTTCCAACGTTGCAACTTTTTTTTGGGGGTTTGCTACAACCATCCCCGCTGATTTTGAGCCATTCCCGTATGTCAAGCCGAATGTCCAGTAACTACTGGATGAATTGTCATCTCTGTAGTGTTTGGAAAGATCAAGCTAGCACATGAAAATAACAAAGTTCGATTACTAATTGTTCGGTTATACTGTGGATGGAAGGAATCCTGCACCAGTCGGAGACTATTGGCAACTACTGTGAATGGAAGAAATCCTGCACCAGTTGGTAGATGGTTTATCCCATTATTTATTGGGTGTTTTCAACCATCTAAGGTGGTGCAGGATTTCTTGTATGGACAATGGACAGTATGAAACACTGCAGCTGCTGGGAATATAATCCTTTCCCCCTAATACTAAACCCCCCCCCTTAATAATAAACACCTCAGGTAGTTTTTAGTATTAGGGTGGTATTTATTATTAGGGGGGACCCTAATAATAAACTTCGGACCTTAATATTAAAAACTATTTTTCTCGATTTCAAAATCAATTAAATCTCAATTTAAAANNCAATTAATACGTTGCAAAAAATTGGATTTCGAAGCGGATCCCTAATAGTAAGCGCCAAACCTTAATATTAAAAACTATTTTTCTCGATTTCAAAATCAACTAAATCTCAATTTAAAACGCAATTAATACGTTGCAAAAAATTGGATTTCGAAGCGGANNNNCTCAAATGGTAGGTTTATTTTTAAATTGTTTTTTAAAGGGGATCAATTAAAAGTCAAATTGGCCAACCACAAAATTTCCAAAATTGGAGATGGACCCTTGTTTTTAGTATTTGGGGGAGATTTAGTAATAGGGGGAAGGGATTAACGGGATAAACCCTTTACCAACTGGTGCAGGATTTCTTCCATCCACAGCATGAATAAACTTGGCGTTGGGTCAACTTGGACTCAATTGGTTCTACCAGAAATATTGGACAAAGAGTAGATGGGTTGAGCAGACACCACATAGTATGGAATGATTGTATGACGATTATACTGTGGCCAAGATCATGCAACCCAACCCTTTCATGTTACAATTGTATGGTGCTTTTGCAGTGTACGAAGCCCAAGTTTTGCATGATCCTGCTGGAACGACAACTAATTGGCCTTATAGTTGGCATGCTGATATGGCCGTGTGAATGGTACATGTAGGGAGAGCATGGCAAACCTACTTGGTAATATGGGGGGTTCTTGAAATGGGGGTACCCTGAAATCATCTAAAATCATCCATTTTTGTTTGGGATTTTTCATTATAAACCATCCATTTTGGGGATCCCCCATTTATGGAAATCCCCATATTAGGAACTCGACAGGATTTTGGCTTCTCTGATCTTCCAAAAAAAATGTTGTTGGTCTCCACTCTTTCATCATGTTTGGGATGAAACACCTGGGAAAACTGCAGGAGAAGTGACCTGGAGATCCACTGAGCACTTGCAAGCGGAGTTGCTCGGCCCGAACCTGCAATATTTGGGATTTTGTACATGGGTCGTTGAAGACTTGGGAGTGCAGTTGGGATTTTGTACATGGGTAGATTTCACCATAGTTGTCGGGGTTCTCTCCCAATATAAAGGGTATTACCATGGTAATACCCATTTCTGTCCATTTAAGATCTCTATTGCTGCCCCAAGTAGTCTATTTTCTTTGGCCATTTTCATGAGAAATATACATTCCTCCATGGCAAAGAGGGACGGCATTGCTGTTCTGCTGTAGCACTGGTGCATACCGCTCAGCCCTGGAACGTGACGGAATTTGTAGAATTTGTAGGGTGATGCATTGAAACTTGAAACCCATATTTGTATCAAGGTGAAATCGGAGTTCTTCGCAAAGGTTGCCCTCTTAGAACCAAAGATGGAACCTGAAAAAAAAGTATTTGAACACCTGTTTCTTGAACCGCCGTGTTTTCTTGCACTATAGCCATCCAAAAAAACGAAAAAAAGTATATCCCTACAAAACTAGTGATAAATCATTGTTCTACCTTTTCTGGGGGTATTATATAAATATATGAAGTTTATCAAACATGTTAACATGTCCATGTAATACCGTGTGTCACTTCTCATTCCTGCTCGTATGGAAGCCCATGTCATTTCTCTTGGGTTCCATAATGTTCCATATGAATTTTGACCAACGCTGGAGTGATGACATTCGATTCAAGGCTGAATGACAAGCTTTGGCACAGCGCCTCCGTGGATAGCCAGGTTCGGCACTGCTGCGAAGCGTCCTGTTTCCCAAAGTCCTCTAAGGATGCAATACCCTTTTGTGGGGGGGTCATAAATGCATTGAGTTCTAAACATGAGTAGTCATAGTATTAACAGCATCTCCCATTACAAACCTTCTACCCTCTGGTAAATTAACATATGGAAAATCACCATTTTTGAATGGGAAAATCCACTATTTCAATGGTCATTTTCAATAGCTATGTCAGTTTACCAGAGGCTAAACCAGTTACAAGCCTGGAACATCCTCCACCTGTCGTTTCCCGCAGGCCCTCGTAGACCTCCTCCGCCCCGATGAAACGCCCGCGGCAGCCTGGCGCCGAGCGGCGCGGCGGCTGGATGTGGCGGAGGCGTGACCGGTGGAGGAGCTGATGGGATGATCCATCTATGGTGAATTCTATGGGATTTCATGGGATGACTCTATAGGAATTCACCAACCATAGTGGGAAAGTATAAAGATTAGATCATACTAAAGACTAGTACTAGTGATTATAGTTATTAAGTAATTAAGTAATAGTCAAATGTAATAGTATGTAATAGTCATAGTGATTTAATAGTGTTTAATAACTCCAATACCCATGGGGTTTTATGGGAATTCACCGGTTCCATGTGATTTTGATACTAGCGATTAGTGACGATTAGTGATTTTGATGATCTTGATTCATAACATGAAAATATATGCTAAATGACAAGTGAATAGTAATAGTAATAGTGAAAGTAATAGTGATCCATCATCTATGGGTGTTGAGATTGAATCCGATTTAATGAGATGTAATGAGATTTCATCGGATTTAATGCGCTCGCGAAGTTGGTGCAAAAAACTTTAATAGCTATGATTTATGATATACTTAAAATTTTAATAGTGATTCATAGTGATTACCAGTGATTAATTGTGATGAATAATAGTGACTAAGTGTGATGGCATACTGCTGAATACCTTAGTGGCTCTTATTTATGATTGATTATGATTGATAATAGTGATTAAATATGGTTTTACTGTTACTATCAAAATAAGAATTATATAGTTTTTGAAGGTTCTACCATTGATTGATAGTGATGAATAGTGATTAAGACAGGCTATCCCAAGCATTTTCTCAGGAAGCCCCCCATGAAAGCCCGGACTGAGAAATCCCAGGGTCGCAGCTGTAAAATGCTAAGGGAAATCTTATATGGAGGTTTCCTAAAATGGGGGTACCCCTAAATCATCCATTTTAATAGGATTTTCCATTATAAACCAACCATTTTTGGGTACCCCCATTTTAGGAAACCGCCATATGGGTAGATAATGGTAGTTACAAGGTGGGCCCCCCGAGTTCCAAGTTTAGAAACCCATGAACTATAGAAATATCTGCCATACACCATCGTCAACCAAGGCAAATCTGCGTCAACTTAGCTATCTCGGAAACCACTCGCCCGAAAAAAAATGGACCTTGATTTCTTTGCCATAATTTTATGGTGATATGTTTCCCAACCAGCACCAAGATGAAGGCTATCTCAGGTTGGCCAATGGATTTCGGTGGGCCGGAACTGCCCTTTTTTTGGTCAGTCTTGGGTTGATTCATGTGTATAACGAACTAACTACTGTAGTGGGGTAAAACAACAATACACCACCCAGTTGGGAATGATTTACATACCACCTGTAAAAAATGTGAAATTGGGGATGGCTTAATTGTTGGCTTACCAACATTATGACGAACTAACTAGTGGGGGTTACAAACCCACAAACATAACGAGGGGGCTAATCTTGCAGATGTTCCCTTCAGCCCATGCTACCTCACCTGAGACTACCTGGTGCCTGGTGCCGAGGAAAGTGAACTGGATTCCGTAGGTGCGGATGGGCAGATTCGGTGCATGGGATGGATAGATTTTCAAAAACAATACCATAAACCGTCCCATATTTCACCATTATAATTGTTGGTATAAACCATTCCAAGTCATGTTACCACATTAATGATAACCCATGGGTATTTTTTTGGGAGTACCAATTGTCAGAGCCAAATCGAGTTTTTATCTTGACACATGGTTCTGATCTCAACCATCACTTCGCCATCACACGCACGCATCCTGATTCACCAAGTCTTCGCCTACCTTCCAATGATTTCCAATGTGTGTTTCTTTGAATCGCCACATCTTCTGGTGACTTCCACTTTAGAAATCGCCAATTTTACCCTCTGGTAAACTAACATAGCTATTGAAAATGGCCATTTATAGTGGATTTTCCCATTAAAAATGGTGATTTTCCATAGTTATGTGAGTTTACCAGCAAAACGAGGGCGAGGGCGCGGGCAGCTCCCAAGCAGGCGGCCGAAGCACTCAGCCATTCAGGGAAATACATAGCCTGTGGTTGTTCAACAGTTCCTGCAATGGAAGCCATGGTCCATTTATAGATGATGTAATCTATGATGATTTAGCTAAAAAGAATGGTGAATGTTAGCTATGTTGATGTAATATTTGCTGTAAATGTATAATGATTTTGCTACGAGAAACCAGAGGCTAACTGGTGGTTCCACACATTGCCATATTGAGATGATGATCCCAGACCATGGATCCTGGATGATGGGATGGTAGCCTGGCGGGTCATCATCATCATCATCATCATCATCATCATCATCATCATCATCATCATCATCATCATCATCATCATCATCATCATCATATCATCATGAAGGATACCCCCAACCCCCCCAACCCCCCCAACCTAAATGGTAATGATATGATATATTATGATATGTATATTTCCCAGCGGCAAGTGGAAGTGTCAGTGTTGCACTGAACAGCAAATATGGATGCACTTTGAATCAGCATGATCAGTTTGTTCTTAGAACGGAATTCAATGCTTGCGTGGTAGAACTTGTACAATCATGGTACAACTCTTATCATTTCGACAGTTTGAGATCTTGGATAACCATGAAGATAGTGCGATCATATATGCTATCATAGGCATGTTATGTAATGTTAATATGTAGTAACATATATTAAAATATATTAACATATATTAACATGTAGTAACATGTATTACAGTAACATGTTATGCCCTGTGAATTCTTGGGCCAATGATGCTGCCAGGTTCCAGCAACTTATTTCCCAGCAGTGGCACCTTGGATATAAATTGTGGACGAGATCTTGAGGTTACCCTCTGGTAAACTAACATATGGACAATCACCATTTTTAATGGGAAAATCCACTATAAATGGGCCATTTTCAATAGCTATGTTACCAGAGGCTATCAAAGATGGGTGGGAATTCCCTCAAAAAAAAAGGTGGAAACTGAGGTTTCCATCAACTAAGTGGCAATTCTATGGCACTTTCGTCTTCAGAAATGGGGAGATGATGGGGAGTTCCTCTCAACACAAAGCAGATTATTGATGAGGATGTGATGGGGACTGGAGATATTTCATTGGCATTTCCCGGACTTGGGTTTTCCAAGCCCACTTCCCAGCTCCTACGTTGGGTCACCCTTCAAATGTTGAGGCTTTCAGCCAGCCAAACAGGGTTTGCAACCACCAGAATATGGGAATGGTGGATATCCCTTCGATGGGTGGTATATGATTGGGATTTTCTATTGCCAAGTTACATGAGGGGAATCATCCCAGTCAAATCCTGCTTTGGTCCCTGATTTCAGGTGATATTGCCCATCTCTTTGAACTTGCATCCCGATTGTTGGTGCTTACAACAGCCTTCAATGATGATCCGCGCATAGATGAATTACCCTCTGGTAAACTAACATAACTATCGAAAATCACAATTTTCAATGGGAAAATCCACTATAAAAGGCCATTTTCAATAGCTATGTTAGTTTACCAGAGGGTATAATAAATTGTTTCAGTGATGACTTGCAAGCCCAAACCCAAGACACACAGCATGACCGAAGTGGATGTAAACAGTTTGAAGTACTATTTTTATGAAACATATTTTCTAAATGAATTCCAGCCATTCTTCTTGAATGAAATAAAATGTGACCCAATATGGCTGGTAAATGAATGAACCAACACCAACTTCCCAAGCATTTACCCTCTGGTAATTCAACAGTTTGCGAACTGGAACATCATAGTTTTATGACTAGGTAAATCGTAACTCACAATTATGGGCCATGGCTATGTTAAATTACCAGAGGGTTCAATGTGGGGCCCCCCACTTATATAATAGTTGGTGTAGTTTAACCCAATAAACGATATAGTTATAAGATCTTAAAAGTATCACGAAGCGTAGTTACTGGAGCCAGTTGCACCAACTAAACCCCATAAATTGGTTTGTATCATCTAAACCATAGAATATATCTCCAATACAGTTATATCGTAACATAGACCCTACTTCACATAGCCATGCTATCGGAAGCGGGGACATCATAAGCCGCCCCATCCTTAAGGCGTCTCTTCCACCCCGCGCCGTGGTGATTTGCTCCTCACCGGTGCGCATGCCTTCGCTGCGGGGACGCAGCAGTTCCTACACAAGGCGCGGTGGGGAATGGTTGTTCATATATGGAGGTTTATTTAAATTGGGGATCCCCATCACGGTTGTTTCAATACTAAGATATACTAAAATTATATTAAAATTATCTACTCTTGGATGATTTGGCACCCCCATTTCAGGAAACCTCCATATAGTGATATATAGTGATGAATTATATATATATATAGATAGTGATTAATAGTGATTCTAGATCACCATTTAGCAATTATTAATCATGTTTACTTAACCATGATGATTAGTCATTAACCATGATCATCGATTGGTAGATAAAGCAATTAAGCAGTACCCAAAATCGCCATTGGTAGATTGTCTGCTTGGTGGTTATGGCGATCATAATTATAATGGTTGAGTAGAATGTAATGAGGAGTTGACCATCAAACATATAGGGATGTTGGTAAATGGTGGTTGGTTGAAGAGACTTTCGCCCGGAAATTTGAGGATCTAGCTCCAAAATCAGGGTTGCTCCAAGCCACTATAGCTAATCTATGACCACAGAGGGGGGCAATGGTAATTCTTACCTAGTGACCTAATTTACCACAGGGTATCTGGGGTGTTGGGAGCAACCCGTGAAAATGGTTCCAAAATCAGGGAGTTTTCAGAAATTTTCTCCCAAAAATGGCTGAAAAATGTCAGGAACTTCTCCCCCTTCCATGGTGAGGCCATCCTCATTGTGCTGGCAGTGGATGGAGACGAGGCTCCCGGTGAAATGCTAGGAATGGCAGTCAAAATATCGTATCATTGCATTGGTTTGGAGGGAAAATCTAGAGGGAACCAGGGTTTTTTATAATCAAATATAGGGGGTTCCTCTAAAGTGTCCCTTAAACCAATCCAATGATCGTAGCAATAGAAGTGAACAATCAATAGTAATATATGGCGGGTTTCCATAAATGGGGTTACCCCAATAGCTGGATGGTTTGTAATGGTTAATCCCAAACAAAAATGGATGAGTTGGGGGTACCCCCATTTTAGGATACCTCCATATGTATATATAATATATAAATATATACTAGCAGGATGCTTGTATTGGAGAAAACATCCATCCAGCCTAAGTCATTGCCTGGTTTCTACACACTTCGTTCTCGCACTTGCCTCCAGTAGGTCTCTGAGACTTAAGGGTTTGGATGTGTCTCACGCTTTCATGCATTCACCACTTCCTCGTGGTCTTGTCATCGTTCTCGAGCTTCCTCTTTCAGTTTCGCTGACGAATGGCCAGCCAGCATATCTCCTGTTGCACAAGGCACTCAATGGCCTACGTGACGCCTCTCTTCATTGGCTCAATCTACTTGGAGACAGCATTCAGGGAGTGGGACTGGTTTCGGACGAAGTAGAACCCTGTATCTACCAGGGAGTGGTCCAAGGAGAGATTGCCCTTTTGGTAGCATACGTGGATGACTTGTTGCTGTGCTGCCAGACTGCAAGGTGTGAACGGATTGTGGAGAAAGCAATTGGCAGTGCGGTGCCCTTGAAAGAAACCGGACTAATTCTTCCTGCGTGTGAAGGTGGTGGAGCTCTAACATTCAGAAGTAAGAAACAAATAGAGCAGAGATCAGGCTCACGCCACCATGGTAGAAGTTGTTTGCCTGTCTATCCATTTGTTGGTGCTATCTTCAAATGCAGTCTTACTTTCAATCCCCGTTTGAGATGCTTTTCTTTTAATGATTGTACCGTGTTAGGGGATGAGTTGAGCAATCAGCCGATGGGTGTTCCCACTCTTTTGATGAAAGTACATTGGGGTGTTGGACCCTCGAATCATAAATTGTCAATAAACATCAATAAACCATATAGATATTGGGGTATATTCCATACAATCACTGGATTGGTTTAAGGGAAAATTTCCAGGAAACCTCTATATTTGATGGGAAAATCCATGGTTTCCTGTAAATTTTCCCATTAACCAATCCAGTGATACAAAAATTCACTCATTTGGCTATTACTGGATGCAGCTGGGATGCATATCCAAGTAACACTAGTGGTCGACTTTGCGGTTATTTGCTCATTGCTTTGATTCCCAAGAATGTCCACATAAGTCGGAAGGGAATATAGCCCAGCTAGTAAGATCGACATAGATCGACAGGGACTAAGGATATACCATAGATATCCAATCTTTTCTGAAGATCACATTGAGTTCGAGACATATCTCAGTTCTCAGATATAGCAGTTCTCAAAAGGATTCGATTTCTCAACGGATTGCCTAAGGGAAAACTGAAACTCGAGAGCATTGATGTTTTCCCAAAAATATGCAGTGCCACTTACAATCGCACATATCTTCCATTCTTCCAGGATCCTTCGGATATTTGATGATATTTGTAAATTATGTATGATTGAGTATCTCATTACCCTCTGGTGACCCAACATAGCTATTGAAAATGGCCATTTATAGTTGATTTTACCATTAAAAATGGTGATTTTCCATGGCTATGTTAGTTTACCAGAGGGTAGTGAATATTGATATACTCGTTTTACTAATCGTAGTCGAGATTGTCCACGATCAACCCAAGGGTATTCAGTCGCTGGGATTCTCTGGCTGTTGGCCAGCAAACATGATAGCTTTCAGTATTCGAGGTGGTGCACCCCAGGGAAGTTGGTTTTGTTTCGACCCAGTAGATCGATGTATCTACCATAAAGCCTAATTTATAAACCAACTTAACTATCTACTTCCCTGGTTCGTAAGTCCCCGATAAGTAAATTATCCCATGTATAAATGGGTTGATTAACCCCCAGAAACACGAACCACTTTTTTATTTGTCGCCCAATGATCCTCCAAGTAGAGGGCTCCACCAGAGGGTGACTATATTGATCATTATACATTGTCAAGTATTCATAGCAGCCCTTGATTATAATATGTTTCAGAAGAGCCCATGATGATAATATGATAATATGTTATTACCCTCCTGTAAACGAACATGGATGTGGAAAACCCACCATTTAAAGATCATTTTTCTGTCGGAAAACCACGGGTTTTCCACATCTATGTTATTTTACCCTGGGGTATATATACATATAAATTATTGACCAGCATTATTAATGAGCAGTAACGATTATTATTAGTCATGATCCATGATTTATGGTTTTGATGGTGATTGATAAGATATAATAACACATTGTAATCATGACATAGAGATATCATGAATTGATGATTAAAAACATCATTATAAAATATCACTACTGATCATTAACAATCATCTATTAAAATATCATTAGTGATATTGTAATGATATAATGATATAACAAGATGGGATGTAATGGAAATATCACAAAATAAGGTTACCCTCTGGTAAACTAACGTAACTATGGAAAATCACATTTTTTTATTGGTAAATCCACTATAAATGGGACATGTTCAATAGCTATGTTAAATTACCAGAGGGTAATGAATGGATTTTTTCAGAGCCATGGTTAATAATAGGGAAAATCATGGTGATAGATATATAATGGGAATAGAATGGACATCTTAACCATGCTCCCAGAATGCTATTTTCCCTATTAATCACCATTAATAGTGATGGTTAGCCATGGTTAATAATAGATATGATAGGGATAGAGTAATAATAGGGAAAATAATAGTTATTATCACACAATAATTTGGAGAATAATTAATTATTATCGAAAATAATAGGGATTAATAATAGGGAAAATAATAGTTATACCAGAATGTAATCTCATTGAACTATCACAGAAATGGTCTCGTCCAGGTCCTGGCGCTGTGTCTCAACCGCCCCGCGCCGCGCGAGCGCCCGCGCTCGACGTCGAGGTCGCGGTCTCCGCGCGGCTTCGCCGCGGCGCTGCGGACGCCGAGCCGACAGGCGACTGGAGTTCAAACAGGCGTCCCCAGGAGATGTCCAAAAATGGGAATTTCAATGGGATTACCCTCTGGTAATTTAAGAATATTTAAGATAGCTATTGAAAATGGCCCATTTATAGTTGATGTACCCATGAAAAATGGTGATTTTCCATAGTTATGTTAGTTTACCAGAGGGTAAAGTAAGGAAACTTGGAATTTAGAACCACAGAAATGTCGTGGGAGATGGTTGCAACGATGTGAGTTGACGCATATTTTGGGATTTAATCAACCCAAGACACGTGTTTTAACATATTTTAACAAATATGAATTAGACATTGAAACGTCAAGAATTGGGAAATTGCTCAGGAGTAGTCAGGCGAAAATTGGACTTAACCACCGAACATTTGTGATTTCATGATTTTGCCAAAGACTTGATCATTCAGCCATCAAGAAATGATCTTTCCCAGTCGTTTGACGGGCCCTGTTTTACCAGCAAAGAAGAAGGAATTGAACCCCAAAAAAGTTGGGACTTGTAAGTGGCCACATTTTGTGGCAAGTTCAGCATCGCTTTTTGGTGGTTAGATGGTGGTGAAATGTGGTGAATATTCCTCAAATCCGGTGACGTGTATAGACCAAGTGATCCTCCATCCGTCTCATAGCAATGTTTATACCCTCCGGCAATCAAACATGGCAAGGCAGAAAAAAAATCAGCCAGGTAATGCGATGTTTTTCTGATTTAAAGCCATTTATTGTACTGGATTTTCCAGCAAGCCATGTTTGATTACTGGAGGGTACCCATCGATCTGTGTTGGTGAAGCTCCGTCAAGGATTCGGCAGAGGATGCCACTGTGCACTTTGGCGGGGACGAGGAAACCCATTGAGGGCTTGGGGAATTCTTCAGCAGTTCCCAGCATCATTTGTGTGTGTGTCCAAACGGCTACGTTTACCCTCTGGTAAATAAACTAACATAGCTATTGAAAATGGCCATTTATAGTGGATTTTCCCATTAAAGATCGCAATTTTCAATAGCTATGTTAGTTCACCAGAGGGTATAGGGAACAGAATCAAAACCATGGGATCTTGGGGGTGCCCTATTTTCAGCACAATCCATTCGCTCATTTTTCACTTTGAATCCTCGCATTCAGGTTCGTGTGCTTCTGAAAATGTCCATGTTTGATGAGCATGATGCCACTGTCATTGGCCAACCAGAAGCCATGGGGATTCAATGACCTCTGGAGTTATGAAAAACCATGGTATTCACAGAGTGCAGCTTCAAATCAAGGGGTGGAACTTCTGATTCAAGCGTCCTTCTAGGTATAAGTTTACCATCACTGCAACAACAAGTTTTCTTCATCACCATCACCACCAATGTGCGCCAGCATGGTTTCAAATCAACATGATTTTTGCGTTTCCATCCCTGGATTTCCTACAAAGATGTTACAAGAAACAGCTACCCTCTTGCAATCACACATGGTTTCGTGGAAAATCTTCCATTTAATGTGGTGATTGTCCCACATAGCCCCTTTACGAAGTGTGAATTTCCCAGGACTTTGACCGTTGGACCTGCTTGTCCTCAGGCTGGAATCACCAAGACTTGGGATCACGCTGGGGCCCCGTTTGCGAAATCGCTAAGTTGGGTTAGAACTAAGCTAACTATATGGTTCATGCTTGATATATTATGATGTTATATGTTTTTTTCTGTATCTATCGGGGTTTATAAACCAACATAAACTACAGTAACTTATACCTCGGGGGTCTCACCTTGTACAGTCTCCTAGTTCTGTTCATTCCCTTTGCCAAATTACAGAGCTTTTTTCAGCCGACAAGGCGAGCCTCTCTACAGATTCTGGTGAAATCCACCGGGGCAAATTCGAAAAATGATCGCTCGTTCAATCCCCATGTTTGCCCGGGTAAATCATCTACTGGCTGGTGGTTTCAAACTTCTTTCCAACTCATTTTGGATGATGATCCCCAATGACTAATTCTTCAGGTGCCTCAACCATCAGTTAGGACTCAGCACAACTTTCGAATCCGATATTTGCTGATTAAATCCCTACGTTTGCCCTGTCAAATCCACCAGTTGTTCGGATCTTTAGTCAACATTGATCATAGTCCAAGCATTAGTAATATCTATTATAGACTATGAGAAATCATCATCAATCCCATGATAAATCATCATAAAGCCTACAAAAATCCCTAATCATCGAAACAAATCCCATAAAATAAATCCATAAATCTCACCATAAATCCCCTTCATCGTTATAGACCATCACATATCCCACCGGACATCCCATCCATTCGCAGGTGAAAGTCACCATGACGCCACACCACTGGGCGACAGTGGCCTGTGGTGGGTCCGAGACGCTGCGGAGGCTGTCGTGCTTGGTGCTGCCAGGGGCGATCTGCAAAAATGGGAGAATTGTGTGCTTAAGGTGGTGCCCAGTTCGGAATCGCGAAGTTGGGTTACAACTTCAAATGGAAGTTTCCTAAAATAGGGGTACCCCCAAATCATCCATTTTAATAGGATTTTCCATTATGAACCATCCATTTTTGGGTACCCCCATTTATGGAAACCCCCACTTGGGTTTCCTAAAATTGGGGATCCCCAAAACCATTGGTTGCAATACTGTCATGACTTGGATGATTTGGGGGAAGCCTATTTTAGGAAGACCCCAACTAGGGTTTCTTGTAGATATCTCTTTAGTTACTATGGTGCATAAACCAACTTATAACTGGGTGGCACCACCTTGCAGTATCAATTTAGTAAAACATAATATATTATGGCTATGAGTCAAAACCCAGGTACCGAGCGAACCCCAAAATGGCTGGTAAACGGATGTTAATACCATTAAAATTGATAATAATAATAATAATCATAATAATTATCATTATTATTATTATTAATGATAGTGATAAAAATAATAGTAATAAAAATTGGTGTTGACCCATCCCATATAATAACACATGAATATGTATACATACCGATATAGGTATGGATGATGATGATGATGATGATGATGATGATGATGATGATGATGATGATGATGATGATGAAGATGATGATGATGATGATTGATGATTGATGATTGATGATTGATGATTGATGATGATTGATGATGATTGATGATGATTGATGATGATTGATGATGAATAATGATTGAGGATGAGGATTGATGATTGATGATTGATGATGATTGATGATGATTGATGATGATTGATGATGATTGATGATGATTGATGATGATTGATGATGATTGATGATGATTGATG
>BGPT01000229.1:238893-318472 GCA_003297045.1 Symbiodinium sp. clade C Y103
TAAAAAACAACGGCTGTGGCTTGAATGGCTCCCCAGAAGCACATTGTAAAGGTTTTTAAGGGTCTAGGGCCTGCCACATGGCATCTTTGAACGCTCTAAGAAACAACGGCTGTGGCTTGAATGGCTCCCCAGAAGCGCCTGGAAGCCTGGAAGTCCCATGGCACAGGTCAAGCTAACCAGAAAGGTAAGGCCAAAAGCCCACTGAGTAAGATGAGTCCCACACCTGCGGTGGTCCCAGGCGCCGCCCCTGCCTTGGCTAAGGCCGGGGTCGGCGGATCACATAGCAAACATGCCGAAAATTCGTGAACCACAAGTCGGTTAAACCTGCTTACAGATGTACACATTGAATGAAAGCGAATTCAAACTGCACTACAAGTTCGGCAATGTCAATAGTAGAACATAGACATATTTGATAACATTTGATAACTATGGATCAGAACGGTTTGGAACGGTTTCGATCTATTTCTAGACATCCTGTATGTAGACAGTCTTATAGATAGATCAGAACGGTTTGGAACGGTTTTGATCTATTTATACATCCGAGTTTATGAATAGATCAGAACGGTTTGGAACTGTTTCGATCTATTTACACATCCGAGTTTTTAAATAGATCAGAACGGTTTGGAACGGTTTCGATCTATTTATGAACCCGGTAAGTATAAATAGATCAGAACGGTTTGGAACGGTTTCGATCTATTTATACATCCGAAGTTTTAAATAGGTCAGAACGGTTTGGAACGGTTTCGATCTATTTCTAAACAGAAATTACTTGGAACTATTTGAAACTATTTGGACCTATTTGAATATTTTGGTATGAATAGATCAGAACGGTTTGGAACGGTTTCGATCTATTTATTAACCCGGTACGTATAAATAGATCAGAACGGTTTGGAACGGTGTCGATCTTATTATCAACCCCGTACGTATAAATAGATTACAACGGTTTGCAACGGCTTGGATCTATTGCTGACATTTTTTTGCTTGATCTCTGTTGTCTCCTCAACTTGTCTTGAAGGATCCAAGGTCAGATATCGTAAAGCGAGAATCCCGATGATGTCCATACGAACCCCGCTTAGCCAAAAAATAGTCCCAAAGTCCCGAAAACTTATCACCGACAATTTCAGGGGGTGGTGGTCCGACGAGGTACCAGATACCGGAGCTTTCGGTTACAGCCTAAAGACTTTTTAATTTTAGGGGCTGCCTTGAAGGGTGATTGTTGTGGCATCTAGAATCTCATGGGCTACATTGTGTCCTTGTCAGGAAAAGCCTTGGGAAAAAATCTTCATCCAACANCTCATGGGCTACATTGTGTCCTTGTCAGGAAAAGCCTTGGGAAAAAATCTTCATCCAACAGACAAAGGCATCCAGGTGATGTTGCTCAGTAGCCAAGGCACATATGCCTCGCCTCGGCTTCGAGGAACTGTACAGCCCGCCGCAGTTCGATCATGGCAGTTTTGGTGAAGTTTGTCAGTTTGTCACTTCTGCTTGTTTGAGTTTTGCAAGGGAAACAGTGGAGGTTTGCTATTCTGATGTCTGATTCNAGTTTTGGTGAAGTTTGTCAGTTTGTCACTTCTGCTTGTTTGAGTTTTGCAAGGGAAACAGTGGAGGTTTGCTATTCTGATGTCTGATTCTCATGTTCCTTTCCCAATACATTGTCATTCACGCTGACTCTGATGCTATTCTTCACGTGTTGGACTCACCCGAAACTTTGCACTACGTTACAACACGTTTGGGAAGTTGTTGGCTCATTGCTTGCGATGTGTGAACCTTTATCTCAAACGCGGAACCTCATGTGATTCTTGTCTTTTCCTGACTTTAGCTCCACGCCACGAAATTGAATTTGAGTAGGGGTTTTTAAAAAAGAAGAACTGCGAAAGCCTCAAGGGTGTGACACGTGACGCAATTTGTAATATGAGGGTGGCTGCAGGACAAGGTTCACAATACCAGGTTCCTGTGCCAGCTTTCAGACAAGTTCACCATCTGCACGGCCCTTAAAGGATGCTGTTGCCTAGGTATTTTTGAGATAGGATATGATGTAGGATATGATAGGATGGCAAAATCTCTGGAATCTTTTGCGTACAGCCAGCCGCAAAAACCCCATCATAGAATGACGGACATGAGATGACATGACTCATGACATGAAACTAGGAACTATAATTGCACACATTAAGTTGCAGTCAACATACCGTAAAGCTAATTACAGCACATTCCCCTAGGACGCGGTTCGCCGTCTATTTTGCGGTTGGGTCTTGGAATGGGTTTCGCTTGCCTTTATGGCACTGGTGGGGGTAGTAGTGGTGGTGGGGCAAGGTTGGGGCAAGGTTTGTCCAACGCTTTGGTTTGGCTGGGCGCGTTTCAGCTATTGCTCCTGCCAACTTTGATGCGACGGTCTTTTGCACGCGGACTTGGGCGCGAAGTTGTTTCTGTGTCTTTTTGGCTTGATTGATTGGT
This sequence comes from Symbiodinium sp. clade C Y103, assembly GCA_003297045.1. Taxonomy (NCBI): domain Eukaryota; class Dinophyceae; order Suessiales; family Symbiodiniaceae; genus Cladocopium; species Cladocopium sp. clade C. The sequence continues at coordinate 241,345 of BGPT01000229.1, forward strand.
TTCCATNCTCCTGCCAACTTTGATGCGACGGTCTTTTGCACGCGGACTTGGGCGCGAAGTTGTTTCTGTGTCTTTTTGGCTTGATTGATTGGTTTCCATGAAGCAGGGCTTGGATCAATCATAGTGAGGTTGTGGATTATAGTTGAATTGGGCCGGCAATGATCTCAGATGGTCTCAGAAGATTTTGCATCTCAGAGCCAGCTGACAAGTATTGATCCCATTCATTGATCTATGATATTTGATGATATGTGGTTCAAAAGGCTCACAATATGGCGGACGGATTGATATATCATATCATAAAGGTGATGCTGTTAATAATCATGACGATTCAGGCTCTCATGCGTGATCTGATCTAATTTGTTTCAATGTGGTTAAGGAACCTGAAAAGCGAACATGGGCGTGTTGGAAATCTGCCATGGGTCAGTTGGGCCTGAGGTGTTTGTTTCCACACAGCAACAAATCGTATCAAGGGGCCTCCCAGAACTCACAAAGGCTCACTACCATCTACCCANTGAGGTGTTTGTTTCCACACAGCAACAAATCGTATCAAGGGGCCTCCCAGAACTCACAAAGGCTCACTACCATCTACCCATACCTGAGACGTACTGGAACGCGCAGAGTGATGGGTGCAGAGGTAGGGTTGAAATTAGCTGGAATCTGCACTTAATAACTGTTGCTGTTGTCGCTTTGGCTAGCCTTTTTTTTACTCAGGATCACTTTCCCTCAGTATCTATATATATATATAACATACATATATATATATATATATATTTCTATATATATATATATCAAATATACATATATAAATATATATCTATATATTTATTTATTTGTTTCTTTATATTACATATATATATATATATATTATATACGATATACAATATATAAAAAAATGTTATATATAATATATATATATTGCATTTTCTTGCAAATGGTTCCTGGAAATTTGCAAATAGTTCCTGGAAATTTGCAAATAGTTTCTGGTCCCAAAAGCCAGAAAACATTTCTGGTCCCAAAAGCCAGAAAACACAAAGGCCAAATAAAGAGGCCAGCGAGGTATGATATTATACATATATATATATATATATATGTTTTGAAATTATGGCATCTATTTATATATTTACATATATATACATAATTTTTTATGAATGTATAGTTATCCATCCTTGCCTCAGGTGCTTTGCCACTGTTCGGATGAGGCATTTGGTGCTGCAACAAGTTGAGGCTTCGGCCCACCTTGGCAAATGTCCTGAGTCGCTCTGAATCAAATTGATTTTTTTTTGGGGGGTTCCATCAATGAAGGTACCCCGCGATGGATGGTTTACAATGCAAAATCCATCTATAAACGTATGATATGATGAAATCTGAGTGCTGAGAGATCTGGAGAGGACAACTTTGCAGCTGGGCTTTCTTGTTTTACTGGCTGCTGGTATTCATGTTGTTTCCTAGTGGCGACACAAAAACCTAAAACCTGCAGCATGCATGAGCAGGATTTCAGAAACCAAGCTATTTTCCGATTCACTATATACGTACGTTGTGTCCGTGTTTTTCTTCTCTTTTAGTCGGCTCTGATTTGCTGCAGAGCTGCGACCAACAAAACTTGCACCCCGCAGAGAACAGCTCAGTTGAAGTTAGATAACTTAGATTAACTTAGGTCCAGCTAGTCCCAGGGTGCGTGAATTGCCATGGCGGGCCCAGATGAGACAGGGCGGTTCTCACAGGAGCCCACGCCTGAGAGCGACTCACGAGACATTTCTTGGGCAGATCCAAACTTAGCTGATGCCATGTCCGAGCTGCAGAAGACCGATGTCAAGGTCGACAGTCCATGGCTGGCAGCAGCTTTCTTGACTCGACATGACACTAGTTTGGTTGAGTTATTATCTCATGTTTTTCCTGTGATTTCACGTGATTTCTATTGCTTTTCTATTTCTTGATATTTGTGATTTTTGAAGGGCCATCAATGGTTCTGTTTTTTTCGTGGCGTACTGCAATCAAATTGCCCATCACAATATTCTTGTTGGAGATGATGCGTGCATTGCAAGGAGATGAATGTGGAAAAAACCATCGAAGCGATAGCTGGAACTCTCACTTGGCGGTCGCAGAGTGGAGCATCGGAGGCCAGGAATAAGATCCTGGCGGATCCAGAAGTGTCCTTTCGCGACTTTCCTTTCAGCAGCTTGGAAGGCATAGGATTTAGCTTTCAGATTCATACATATTCTATCATTTTCTCAACCAATGTCAGGCATCATTTGCATCTCAGATTTGAAAGTGACGTTGCTAGTTTGCAAGCAGCCAAGGCAAAGAAGTTTTCGAGTTTTTGCCACAGTGCGAGGGCAGCCTTGCCATTGACAAGCGTGGGCTACCTTACGCCATTCGATGCCCTGGAATGGCAAATGTAGTAGGCTTGTTTTCCATGATTTCGGAGGATGATCTCCTTCTTTTCCAAATCTACCTGAATGAGTGGCGCATGTGCCAGCTTGAAGAGCATGCCCGAAAAACTGGAGAACTTTGTGGTGTTTTGATTGTGCAGGATATGTTTGCCCCTGATGGCCTGCTAAATGCTTGGAGGAAGCAGGGCAACAAGGCAACCGTCATGCGGCGTGTCACTGGCATGATGGATGAACACTATCCTGGAATCATGGAGAAGGTCTTGCTAGTCAATGCCCCCTGGGCGCTGCATGCCTTGATCAAGGTAGTAACCCCTTTGCTTCCACCACGAATTGTCCAGAAGATTCAGTTCGTCCCAGTTGACCAGACGCCAACACGTTTGCTCGAATTTATTTGTCCAGAGAAGCTGCCTTTCTTTCTTGGAGGCAAAGCTGAGAATGAAGAGTTTGTTCCTGCCAGGGCCGCTGCTTTGCTTGCAAGGCCTGGCACCGAACTCTTTATCAAGGCGGGCTTGATAGAAGAGTGCTCCCTATCCTTGGAAGCAAATGATGAAGCCACATGCAGTGTCTTCGTGGAAGGTGGTTTGGACATCATGCTGGATTGTTGCTTCGTGGATGGCGAAGGCAAAGAAGAAATTGTGCCCCCCGCACGTGTCATCGAGAAGGACTTCAATTTCACAGCCATGAAGAAAGGTGAATTGATTCTGCGGTTTGACAACACATACAGCTGGGTCAAGCCCAAAACAATTAGATACGAGCTGGCAAAATTGCTGGATGAAGTACAGAGAGCAGACGGAGATGCAGGGTATGCAGGATGAGGCATGCCACGAAGTATCTCGAAAATCGCAAAGCACTGCTATGCTGTAGCATACTGTAGCTGTAGTATCCTGAAGAGGATTTTGTGCAGTGTGTTCAACAGTGTTGACTTCGTTTCATAAAAGATGAATTTTCCAGTCGGAAGACGTGCTGAGGGTATGAGGCCCTCAGCATCGCTTGGTTGAGACCAATTGATTCAGTTGTTTCACTTTACCAGTTGTATTGTATCAGAATACATAGGCGAGATGTTGGTTAATTGCACCGGTACAGGCAAGAAGTTGCTGCAAAGTTGCCAAAAATGGACACGGGCGCCTCTCTCACTCTCTCTGAGCCAAATTCTGGATTGATGCAGCCAAGAATGAACCTCGCGTTTTGATATCCTTTGTGCAACAACGGACATGTTTGAAGGACACAGGATGATCTCACGGGATTCTATCAGCCTCTCGAAGATGTGTCATCCAGTGCCAGGAGCACCAGCAAGAAGTTGCAATCACCTTACCAGGCTCAGAGGCTTGCACGGGCACACAATAGATCGACAGAACATGACAGAACTGCAACCAACATTGTCACAAGGTGGTGAATCAGGATTGAAATGATTGGACACTGATGCTGAAACTGGATGGGCTTGCAGCATATGTGGAGCCATATGTAGATGATTGATGATGATTGACCACTTGTCAAAGTTGTCACGCCATTGAGGCGCTTCAGCTGACATCTCTTCTGGCTTCGGACGTTGCGAAGTGGCTGGGCTCGCTCAATGTGGCAGGTGCGGCGCCAGGCTAACATCATACACTCAGCATTGAGCTATCGGAGCTATCGGAGCTATATAGGTCATAGAACGCACTGAATATCGTTGAATACACATGCACAGTCATGCACACATAGTTTGCATATGATTGCAGTTTGATTTGATTGCGATACTGTAATTACGATTGTAATACGATAATGCCAAGGGGCTTCAACAATGCCAAGAGGCAGCCCCAATCACCTGACTCCAGATTTTGTCAGCACCTGCACGCCAATATCGGAATCACAACACAACACCCGCGAACCTGTGGAGTGCTCGTTCAAGATTTAGACCAGGCTTTGAGCTATTGGCCAGCGACGGTGCACGCTACCTCTTCAGTGTTGCTCCGGAAGAGGCCAGGCTGCGCAGCAATAAAATTATACAAAGATTATCATGAAGCAACCGAACTGAGGAGTTTCACTGAACTCACATCTCCAAACAGGGCACTGAGGAGCTGAACAATTAGAATTTGCAGCTTCTTCCTATCCATTTGCTCCTCTCACGCCGTTGGTTTGTCTATCTTGGCCTTTTGTTATGAGTAGCTTTGGATCTCTAAGATGGCACATGTTTGCTGCATCACTTTGGGGCTGCTGCAACTGACTCAGAACAAAAACAGTTCTGGTTGGAGGCTAGAGCCTGGATTGAGCGGCTGAACACAGATGCCCAGCGGAAAGGTCGGGCTTCGGGACAGGAGCCGATCAAGGAATGAGTTTGGGCTCGGTTTGCCACGATCGACCTTTTACATTTCTTTACATGAGGTATGGCCAAAACTCCTTATTCAAGGAGAGTTCTTTGGTGTCCGGAAATGCACAAAACACTGTGTAGCGATAGGGCCTGCCAAAAAGCGATACCTATATACATAAGTTACATAATTTATATGTATTTATATAATTGTGAACAAAGTCCACATCTGAAGTTGTTTTGCTCAAATTGCTTACCTGCAAGAGGCGAAATTAGCGATACTCCTAGCGATACCTTAGCGATGCCCATTTGTTCAAAAAGTGGCCCCAGGTCACACCGTTCCTTCTTCCTTTCCTTTTCCTTTCCCCATCCTTTCCTCTCCGGTTCCTTTTCCTTTTCCTTTCTTCTTCCTTTTCTCTTCGGTTCCTTTTCCTTTCCTTTTACTTTCCTTTTACTTTCCTCTTCCTTTCCTCTTGCGCTGCGTTCCTTTTCCCTTCCTTTTCCTTGCATCTTCTTTTCCTTTTCCGTTCCCTTTTCCTTTCCTCTTCATTTCCTTTTCTTTTCCTTTTTCGTTCCTCTTCATTTCCTTTTTTTACAAAACCATGGAATAGGGCCCACCCCAAAAGCGATACCCAGTTTTCGGGAACCAAGCGAAGACATAGAAAGACGGCTCACGTCTTTTCACGTCTTTTGACACGTTTCACACTTTATTTATACAGTAATTATGCAATTTGCATTTCCCTTTCAGCGACTTCACCAGGGTTTTTCCATTGTAGCCGATTTCCCTTGATTGCCATGTCCAGCAATCTAATTGTCGGTTACTTCTCAGCACCAAGTCCTTGTCTTTATCGACAGGTGCCGGTTGGCTGGTCATGGCGGATGTCAACAGTACCCTCCGAGCAGAGAATGTTTGGGCGGTGGTGCAGGAGGGGTCGACTCTGCGATATCCCGTGGGTTTTAGAAGGATCCGCGAATCCACGGTTGTCTCCTCCTGGCTTGTGAAGTCATTGCTTCCAAAATAATTTATTATCCACAATGTATAGATGATGTAGGTTTGTCCTAATTGCTACCTGGGCATTCGAGTAGCATTTGCTCTTCTGGTCTTCTGAAATGGGTATAGGCTGAGCATGGCTATGGGCTAGGCATTGCAACCAAGCCTCACAAGCCTCAGCAATTGCGAACAAACTCTGTGCAATTGACCAGGACGACGTTAAGCAGCTTCACTGCTTTGAATCACCTCTGGACTACGTGATGCAGAACCCATCCAGGACTTGCAGGGGGAAGAGTGTCACAGGATTGCTTTGCCTAGGGCGCTTTTTCAAGCTTGCTTCATGCAATTTCCAGTCTGATGTAGGCTCGTTGGAGGATGAGGATGGTTTAAAGTTGCCAAAGAGAAGTTGCTTTGAAACTGCTAGGAGCAACACTTCAAAAACCCACCGTACAAAGACTGTATTTCCTGGTGCGCCCAACTATGCCCAACTCTTTATACATTCTTTCTCCAGAGCCCTGAGCCTCAGGATCACTTTCTTCCTTCACCGCAATGCTTTAAGTATTGTGGATGATAGCCATCCTTTGTCGCCTGAGTTGAGTTCTGCTTTCCACAGGCGTTCGGGTTCATGGAGATCAAATCCTTGCGGGAGATCTAGTCGTTGATCGGGGAGTCACGTTTGGACATTGCTATAGAATCGTGGAAGAAATGGAACCATGTCCGTGCGACAGCCAGCTGATTAAAGTGGTTCCTCTTTGCTACTACTGTTTGTGTTGTGCATTGTGTGTTTGGTACTGGTGAAAACCTGCTGGTATATGACAAGTATGAAAGCAAGCAAGAACGCTCTAGTGCATTACATTGAGCTTGAAAATACCGGTATTTCACATTAAATAGAATACATTAGACTTCATAGACTTCCTGCATACGCCTCCAAATTATCTACTTAATAATGATTGCGGGTGCTATGTGTGGCTCTGGGGTATTCGCATTTGCAGGAAGTTTAGTGTCATGAGTTATAGCTGGCAAGCGTTTCATAGCGTTTCTTCCTCCAGTAGGTGAAAGATAGTAATAATTTGCTCTTCCAGTTTCGCTGTTTGGCGCAAGTTTGTTTGCTCGCTCCATGGACATCAGGCTGCAAAAAGAGTGTGCCACTGTCGCCTTTGTCGTGAAGGAGCCTGTGATCACTGTGATCCATATCATGTCGTGTTGGCTCGGGGATGCTCCGGGATGCTCCGGGTAGAGGTTTAAAATTTCAGCGCCATCCTCCAGGAGGAGCTGGAAGTTCGGATCTCCATGGGCGGCCCCGAGGGCAGAGCCAACTTCGCAGCATTTGGATGTTCAGCTCCAGTCCAAAGGCCATACAAAGCAAACGCAAAAGGCATACAATGCAAAAGGCATAGGACCTTCCTGGAGGAGCCCTGGACTTCCCAAAACACCAAGCATAGCCAAGCCACATGTCCAAACATGTCCAAAATGCAAACCAGATTTTGCTTGAGATTGTCACATTATTGTCACATTGTCAGGCAAAAAGATGTGCACCAGGGTGTTGTTATCAGATGGTAGTGACGGTTTGATTCTTCTGAATCATTCTGAATCTTGGTAGCGCCTTCCCTGGAGCCAAGAAGAATCGGTATTCATAGAATTGCAATGGATTGCATAATTTTTCAGACAACAAAGGGACCAAATCATTTTAAATCCCTCTCATGAACCGTCTCTTCACATTCTTCCCTGGGATTACACTCCATGATATTGAATACTCCTATAGTAGCTACAGCTGAGATCCACTGTTTGTAGCATCAGGCAGTGGTTGGAGAAGTTGCAGACCATGGCCAGGGCAGGGCACTTGCGCAAGAGCTATGGTGGTGCATTGGACTTTGAGGTCCTTTGCTGCAATGAGACTCAAGTGAAGCAAATTGCCATGAATTCCTGGCTTCCAACATCTTTCAACATGATTTATTTCTATTTACTGTATTGATCTGTATTTATTTGTATTGATGTATTGTTTTTTTATTGCCAGCTTAGGCTCCGCGGCTCTCATGGATGGAGCAGGACGCTGGCGCTGCAAGGTAATCTCGGTGTGGGTGGTGAGTTTAGCTTTTGTAATGTTTGCCTGCTTGCCGTCACTTTGTCGCTCCGATTCCTTGATGTCAACAGCATGTTGGTGTAAGTTAAGCTGAATTTTGCATAAATCATGTATGATCATGTATGTTCTTGTATGCAATTGTTTTCCCATGCGAACTCCTCAGTGGCAATACATGAAATACAAGGACGACTTACAAGGTCTTAGGCTTTTACAACTACAGTATGGCCGCTGATGTGGCCGAACAGTGCCTGTCCGTATTGAATTGCCACCTTCTTGATAGGCCACTTTTTCTTGGAGGGTCTTTAGCTAACGACCTGAGCTGTCAGCTTGCATTTCTGTGGGCTCCAAGTCACACTGATTTATTGTACTGTGCTGCCTGCTCTAGGAGAGTGGTGGGGGTGACAGCCGTGAAGGTTTGGGAGATCTCTCGCCACTATCTCCAAAGAGTGAAGGCAGGAACTTGTTTGCGGTCGCTCTTTTCAAGACGGGGCGATGTGATTAAAGCAGACCTGTGACTTTGCCGATAAGTTTGCCGAGTTTTGATGCTTCTCGTTCTTAGGGGTTGCCTTTAGGCTAGCTTGCCGGTAAGGATATATGATTACTTTCAAAGCCTGCGGGCTCATGCAAACACATGAGAGAGAATTCAAATCGACGGGCATGTGCCCTCCTTGCAAGCTAAACGCAGCCTGAACTCCAACCTCTCAATGCAGCTCAGCAAAAGTCAGTTTACTTTTCTGGACCAGGTGGTGCACTCCGTTCTCAGGAGTGCGAGCAGGTGCGCCTGATGGTTGTGTAAGACACGTTCGATACGACTGGGTCATGAGTTTCCATGACTTCCCCTGAAATCACGTCCACTCATCTCGATGCTGGCGAGATTTTGCGTGACATGCAGTATATAGTAGCGATCTGATTTTTGATGACATGTACAACATACTGGTACAGTGCCAAACCGCAGCTCCGAGCAGTTGCTACATTGAATGCTACATCATGTGGCGTCACTGTCTGTTATTATTTTTGAATTGATTCCCTACGGCTTTGATGTTCAATCGTTCAGGACCTGACTGATATCATCTTATATCCTTGATTACCCTCCTGCATGTCAAGATGTTCACTCTCGTAGGCTCCAGTGATCTCCAGCGAAGCTCCCTGTTTTCCGATTTCTTTTGAGAGGGACACCTCAAAGACCAAAAAGGACCAAAAAGGACCAAAACCTAACTTCTTTATACTTCTTTTGTTTACATTTGGTCATTTGGTTGTACTGTTCTGTACTTTGAAGCTCGTGGTCCACTGATAAGACAGTTGCCACTGACCACGATGCCTATGGCCATGTGGGTCTCTGTGTGTTGTTACAAGGCCTTTGCAACCCATTTCCACATATTTCCTATTTTCCATGTAACATCATGTAACTGCTTTCACCTTCAACTGACAAGGACGATGATCCGTTCGTTCCCTGCTTGCAAATGAACAGAGACAGACCCATCGTATGATCCCACTTGATTTGATGAGCTTACAGAGGTTTTGACTTAACAAACGATGGAGTGGCCTTGCCACAGGACATGTCCACATGTTTTTAGTACCATTGGATCTACCATCATGTCACCGTTCGCAACGTCCTGGGCTGTTTCATGACGGGGGCCATTTAAGAGATATGATTTATGAAAATGATTGGGAATCACGTCCCAAGTTTATTCCGTATGGGTTTGTCGTAGACCGGTTTGACACTACAAATGAATGGTGGTGTCACTCTTTCTGTTGGACTACAGTTGTTTTGAAATGGAGCAGTGCCTTGGCCAGCTGAGGCTATTTGGGCCAGACTTCGGCCTAGCTTCTGTGCAGAAATGCAGAAGGCAACTCTTGGGAAAGCATTGTGATTTGGTTTTCACATTGGTTGGAATCCATCATTTCTCTCCATTTCGAATATTTTCCAAGTTCTAGCCTTGAACACGGCAGACCTTGTCACCATGAGTATGTGACCAAGCGCTCAGGCTGAGCTGACGAAACAACACGCAAGACATACTGCAACAGTTGGATGCACGTTTGCCAAACGGTCTACCTCCGCCCCTTCCTTTCGTAGTCACACAGTCTCAATGACAAGGCAGTTGAGTCAGCTGAACAACAACGAGAAGCCATGAAGCAGATGAACGAACAAAGGTGCACTCCGCATGTAGTTGGCATGCAGAGGTTTGACACCTGAACATCAGGAAAGGATTCTGTGTGTACTGATGTGGTCTTACCAACTGGACTTAGTCTGGCAAAGCACTGAATTTCCAGTCACTTCTGCGTGGGTATGCATGGGTCGCTGGCTGGTGCTACCTGCTGACTGTCTGTGTAGGGTGTTTGAAGGATTGTAGAGTTTGTAAAGTCATGGAGACCAGCTGACAGCACGAAAAAAGCCTATGAGCGTGTGCTGGGCGGAATTGACTTTTGGCTCAAAAGCAATGGATAACGTATAAAATATAGAGATTCGACAGACCCTTGCTGCACTCTCCCAGTCTGAAGGCTTAAATCATCTTAAATCCTTCAGTCAGTGCGACGCTTCGCTTTTGCAAGAAAGAAGTACTTTGCAACTTGCCACCGTTTCTTCTGAATGATTTTGTGGGAAGATTGTGACCCATCACTATATAGATACTGTAATCAATTGTTTTGAAGGCCTTCAAATGGTAACATCATATCAATTCAATACTTTGCCTATTCACTAAAATTGGGCCATCGCTCCTTTGCCTTTGCAATGTATAGAGCTGCCAACTTTGTTTGGCCAACGCTTGTGATTGCTCTGAGAAGTGATGGACCATGCAGCGAATGGTTTGACAACGCTTGGTTGAAGTCAGAAGGACCTGCGGGATCTTGTTTTCTTGATTTGAAAGCCGCTTAGCCAATTTTGGAGTTTCCAAGGATCCTGAGCTTTGGGGTGCATAAGTTTTTTGAATATATGGCCACAGTCTGCAGGCTTCAGCGCTGATGTGTGCTGCTGGGGAAACCACCCGGCATGTTGGCATGGCGCGGATTTCAGTTTCGAAAGCTGCTGCAGCGACTTCAATGTTCGGGATTTGCGGGAAGGTCTTGCTGCTCTTGGAGACTTTGGCACTGCTTGAGTGAATGCCCGCCACCTCAAATGGTTTTTAGAGTTAAATGTTGAGAAATTATCAAGATTCAATCAGCATAGTTCTGCACTATCAGCTTAGACAATTCCGTTTCCTGCAGAATCAGAGCTCTTGGACTCTTGGTGTGGTTTTGCATTAATAAAGTTCAACAAGGGTTCATTTTGTTGATTTCTGTAGGGTTTCTCTCCAGAACTTTAGGACATCAAGAACTGGATGATGCCGTCCTGGCAGAGGCAGCGCTGCCCCTCAGCCGCCCAGGGGATGATTTTGCCATCCGTGGAGCACCGAAAGCTGAAGAAATTGGATCAATTGGATCACAGCTGAAGTCCCTGACTTCGCCGTCGAGTTTCTTCCGGCAAGCGGCACCGGCAGCGGCGATGGTGCTGGAACACAGTGGCTCAGTGGAGCAAATGGAAGGTTTGGTGCTGTTCATAATGACCGCACCTGGGAATTTCGCAAGGAGAGAAGCGATCAGAAAGACCTGGCTGCAGATGCTGGGTTGGCCGGGGACAGAGACAGTCAGGTACATATTCGTAATGTGTGCCCCTGATCAGATGACAATGTCTCGCGTGGAGCAGTTGGACACACAGCTCCGGAAAGAGCAGCAGCATTTCCAAGATTTGTTGATTTTGCCATGGCTGGAAGACGTTTATTGGGGCTGGCAGCACGCTGCAAAGACGTTCCTTGCGCTGCTGGCTGTTCTCGAGCGCCAACCCTTCGCAAAACATTTTGCTTGTTTGCATGATGACGTGTACGTAAACCTTCAGAAGCTGGTGGAGGTTCTGAAGGTGCCTTACAACGATGGCCTATATTTGGGAAATGCCTATGCTGGACATGAGTTTGTGGGCCACCGTGCGGGTGATGCTACAGAGTACCAAGTGATGCATGGACATTTGAAGATGCCCATTATTATGAAAGGAGGCCTTTGGGTAGTGGACAATGCTTTAGCCCAATGGGTGGTTGCTTCAATGAGCAGTGCTACAGCCAAAGTACCGTGGCGTCTCTGGCCATCTGATGATGACACGGTGGGATTGGTTTTTGGGGAGCTGGACATTCAGCGACCACACAGCTTGCGGCACGGCATTGAGTAGCCGAGCTGGCACATGAAAATGGTTTTCCGAAAAGTGTTCCCAACACTATAAAATTGGCTCCATAGATTTCTATAGCCTAGGCCGGCATTGAATGACTTGACAGGCTGCATACTTGATGGTGTTTTACGATGTTTTACGCAATTCTGAGGTGGTTCGATTGGCGTCTTCAGGACCGCTGTGATGGAGATCATCTTGTCGTAGCGCACGACCTGAAAACCCCTCGAGAGCTCTGGGATTTTTGGGCCCGGCAGTTGGTCTACGGCAACAGTTGCCATGGCCTCCAGGGTGGACAAGTCCGAAACAGCTCTAGACCAGAAGACTTTTTGCAATCTGCAACAGATGCTGCAAAACAAATTGCATCGGTGGTGGATATTGACAAAGTGAAGACTGTGCAACATAGTACTGGTATGTCACATTTGCATACATTTAAAAAATTGCTTCGTGAGCTGCTTTCTGGCACACCGCATAGGTCAGGGCTTTCTCTCTCCCTCTCTCTTTCTGGTTTGTGCTGTGTCGACTTCGTTGCCTCATATTGGTACATCATGGCACCACACATTTCAAAGCTCTGAACATGCACATGCCATCGAACTCCTAATCCCGCCAGGGTGGAGACGGTGAAAGACTCTTGGCAAGCTTTCGGGCTTGGAATGCGATGGCATGGAGAGTGCGAGCACATGAAAGCACATGAGTTGTGAGACCAATTGCCAGCAACACTACTCCAAGTGTACAAACTGAAATTGTATAGTTCATGATAGTTCATGTAAATGCATTGAATTATAAAATGCATGCACCATCATTTTGTTACGAAAACCGACCCACATTTGCGAAATGCATCAAATCACTGTCAAATCATTGCTTGCAATTTTTCAAGTTTGCTTCAGCTAGGTTAGTTTCCATGAACCGGATCAGTATGATAGTGTAAGTGGTTGGTTCGCGATTGATTGTGTCTCTTTGCGCTCGTCTTTGATGCTGACAAGCCGCTAGAGTGTCACTATCAAACCTGCATTCAGGATTGTGATTTGGAGGAATCATCTGAGGAGAGCAGCATGGTTTCCCCCCGTGTTGAAAGACCAAGTGGGGAGCACCGCTGAGACTGGTACCGCCAACCGCCAACTCGGATCCTATTTCTCCTGAACCTGAGATAACCTGAGTCTGCCTTTGGTGATCAGAAGTTCAGGTCACTACAAGTAACTCAGGTGGCCGACCGGAGTGTTGCTATTTTGTTTGATTGTTGGCTCATACGTATTCCAGGAGGAGGCAGCTGCTGCAGATGCTTGGCAGCTGAATTCAGACTCTGCGCCGTGGTGTCAAGATCGTCTAGTTCGGACCTGAAAAGTATGCTTACTATCTGTTAATATCTGTTATACTTATGTTGTGCTTTCTGCGTGGAATGCCAGTTTGTGCGTTATTGCAGTGGCCTTTAGAGTTTGAACATCAACCCCCAAATATTTTTTGGAGTGGCATTGATGGCTGGGGACTGCTTTGGCTCCGAGGACACTCACGAAAATAGCGGCTCCGATTCGACAGAGGCTGAAGAAGGTACGGGTAGGGTCTGGATCGGCATGGATCGGAAGGAGACAGGAGACGAGCCGTCGTAAATGTGCTGTCCTAGCCTTGTTTAGGCATCGACCCAAGAATAAGGTGTGTAGAAGGTGTGGGATCCCTATCCGTATCATTTCGGCGTTAGATTCTACTTTCAAGGCAGGGATCCTGAATTCTATGTCACACTTCCATTCCCCCCAAAATGTACAGCCAGTCAGAGTCTAGAATCTGGAATGTTGGACGGAGTATCATAGGTTCAAAACGAAAACCACTTACAAAATGACTGACACGAGGAACATTTTAAATGCCTAATTGTGGATATTGTGGCGATGGCCTGTATGCAAATCACCTTTTAGGTTTGAGTTTCAGAGGCTTTGGACATTTGTATTTTCGAATCCGGGCGGGGTCAACCTGCGAGCTGCGCCAGATTTGCCTTTGGAGCGCTTGAAGCGGCTGCAGAAGCGCTTGAAACATCACAGACATGGCCTACGAAAGGAACCCGGGGCACCACATGGTCTTTGCATGTCTTTGACACAATTGGAGTCAACTACGTGGTCAAAATATGTCAAAATACTTGGGCTTCTGGATTAGGTGCAAGATGGTGCAAGTTGATTGTTGATGGGTTGGCCAAACGTGGTGGCACAATTTCCACGACACCAGGCTTTGAGAGAAGGAGCATCTTGGAAGCAGTCAAGACAAATGGAAACACATGGTGAAACACATGACAATGAAGCGGCAACAGTCAAGAACTGTCAAGAACTACAAGCCCTGTGGTGCCTGGGCTGCCAAGGAGAGGGATGCAGCTGAAATCCTCTCTTACTTCGGTGAGCCTCCAGCACCGCGGTTGAGGGGTTCTTTAGCTTCATTGCAGGAGGGGAGCTCTTGGTGAGCAATGGCTTTTGCAGCAGTATGGCTTTGGCCTGTGTTCATATGTGATCATGGGGCACCCACCATCTATGGTTTTTTGCATTGGCAGGAATTCCTAATAAACGTCAACACCTTTGCCAAGCACTTTGCGTGTGCTGTGCGTGAGGCCGAATAGAAGATCGCATCCCACGGTTAAGGGATGGTGCGATTATATCTATATCCGGAAATTCCAGCCCCAGTTTGTTGATTTAGGAGGGGCGGAGGAAGTTGAGAGAGTTGTTGCCTTGTTTGGCTGCTCTCGAAAGAGCTACAAGCGGAGCTATACGTGGAATCTTTTTTGGACATGTGATTTCCATTGCCACAGGTGCGCGCTCATCATCAGCGCCAACGGAGCGACTCTCTTGCCCGGCGCATGGGTCAGGACCATCAAATTGCTCGGAAGATCTCAGATGTATTCTCAAATCGGCTCTGCCACCAAAGCACCAGTTCTGGGCAACAACAAGCACATGCTATCACATGCTGAATGCAGAGCTGCTACTGATGCAACAAATAGACTTCATAGATTTACTTGTGCAAGCATGATATGTTATTTCTTTGACTTCTTTTGCTGCGCGACTCTGGCTGCATAGCCGACCGACTTTTCTCTGCAGTTGCTGGTGCAGTCACATGGAATGGAATCTATGATCAGTTGAAGCTTGTTGAACAGTGAAGTATGTTTTTATTGAGACTGCGCATTTCGTGCGAAACAGACTGGCATGGTCATTCATGTTATGGCTGCTGCGAAATGTGTGGATCTCATGTGTTTGCAGGACACTTCGAGGCCAGTTTCACTTTGTGGCTGCATTTGCTTTTAGACGTCAACATTACCTAAAACTGGAGGGGGCTCGATTCCAGCAGTTGTGCAAGCGTGTCCCTCATTACTATTCCAGACCCAGGCGGTTCGCACGCAGCAGCAGCACTGGTGCTATCGGTCGTACTGAAGCTGCTGCTCCAAGTGGGCAGCCGCGGCGACTGCGGCGCACCAAGACACGTGTCTGGTTTCAAGTTATGGCATGTTTTTAAGTGTGCAATCTACTTTATACTTGGTTTGCTTCCAAAAGCGCTCCTCACTTTCAATTTGAGTGGAAAAGATCGCCAGGCGGAATTTGCAATTGCCATTCCATGGGCTAAAAACTTAAGCACAAAGACCCCGGAAGGATTCCCTATTCCCCAGCATATCGACCTCTTGTGTTGTGACTACTGATGTGGACCAAGACACCGTTGGGATTTCCTCCTTCAAATAACTACTCCGATAGAAGACCAATGCTATCAAAGGGGCCCGCAGATTGTTGCCTCGCTTGGCCAAGAGCCAAGCCTGACTTGGAAATATGAAATTCATTCGAAATTCATTTACATTCGAATCATGTACAAAGCTGATCAAAGCTACCGATTTGCAAGTCCAAGGCCTCGACAATCAAGCTGAGCGCCCAGTGTTGTTGGCAAACGATATCAAAGCGCAGCTCTTGGCTCCAGGCGCGGCTCAAACGACTTTGACATAGCTTGAAACGCTTAGGAAGTTGGAGACAAGACGCAAAAAGGTGCTAAAAGAGTGTGTGTGTGTGTCATTTAGTTTCCGTGTAATTGACAATATCATATTATTGCATCTACAGTATGTCTCCCATCGTGTCGTACCATAATATACCAAAATATATAGCATAGCTGATGATATTATGGTTTGATTTCAATTGTTTTCAATTCACCTGCAGGACAAGGGTACAGATAGAATTTTGGCCTGAGCCGATTTCTTAATTGTTGTTGTGTTTTTAGGGAGATCCTTGTGTGTGTAGGCGATGCTACAGGTATTGCATGGTATTTGCATACAGGTCACCCATTGAGACATTGCTGAATCTTTGACGTTTGCTGTCAGGGTCGATCGATATCGATCCCTTCAAGCGAGGACGCAGTACAAAACCGGTTCCAGCCGGCACTGCTGTGCGTGATGCGCCTGGCTGGGACTGATGTTTTGCCTGGCAGACACCATTTGAAAACGTTGGAGCAAGCTGCTGAGGTGTCCCTCAAAATGGTTATTCTATGTTATTTTCACACATGTTCACAGCAGGTTTGGCCCACTGTCTAGCGTACCAACTTGCTCGAACTGCGTGGAATTCACCCCTCAGGCCAAAGGCCAGATTTAGTGGCGGCATTTAGGGAAGCGATGGAACAACAACTCTGAGACAATGTAGTTCCTGGAAACCTTTGGATTATTTTGGATGCTCCTTATTGGTCTATGGCATGTTCCAGCATTTGGTAGAATTTCTATCCTTTTGGCACATGCTTATACTGTAATATCATGGGACAAAAGGATACAAAAGGCAGCTTCACAACTGCCAACGCTTTCCACTATGTGAACACGTTCAACTTCCAAGCAGAATCTGTCAAGTATGTGTCATGTGTATAGTATATAGGTTGAACATGGTTGAACCGGGGGTTTTCACAGCCTTGGAAAAGGGAAAAGGACTGGCTATTCCAATAACTTTTTGGGCAAAGATCAAAGTATTCCTTCATACCCGGCGGATTAGGAGGCGTATGATGTGTTGTAAGCAAGTTGAGAACAGCCATTCCAGGGAGTGTGTAAGGAGAGGCGTATTGATGCATGTTTGGCTAGTGGTTATTGACCAAACATATCTTTGGGAAAGCGATCCCAATTGACCTTTTTGCATCGGGTCAAACCAGAAACAGATTCATCCAGATTCCATATCAGCTTGCAAGATTTCTGGCTGGGCATGGTTCCGTTATGTTCCGTTCATTTCCCTTGCAGTTGCCTTTGGGCATGGGTCGCCAAACTTGGGCTGAACGATGCTTGAGAGCGACTTGTGCTGCAAGTGTCGGAACAGTTAGTTGCTGTGATGAAAGAGTGAACAGATATATGAACAGGTCTTCTTGATGGTATTTGACATATTATTTGATGCGCAGGTCAGGCATGAAGGTTTGAAGTGAGCAGCACAAACACTATCAAACACTTGCTTCTGCCTGTGACTTGGATAGACTATAGTTTACGCCGTTTATGCAATGCTTTATTTGTGCGGAATTATAGGTGTATTCTTCTAATTCCGTTTTAAACCTGCCACAACAGCAACCAAAGCATTCGCTTTATCGATATTTTGTTGTAAATAGCTCGCTCTGAGCTCTGATATATATATATATAATATATGTACATACATACCAATGTTGTCTTTGGAACAAACATAGGCGCAAGAGCTGTCAGGTGTCATTGAAGGCAATATCTAAGTCCATCATGGGCATATTTACAAGAATATGTGTATAGAAGTTTCTAAAAAGTGAGGGACCAATTCTCTTTCCTTTCATTTCCTCTTTTCAGAGATCAAGAGGTTTTCAGCATCTCGAAGTGAGGACATCATACTGTTAGTCTCATACCGCAGGAGATGGAGGAAGTAAAGGAGGAAGAAGAGGAGGCACCTTGCAAGCGACATTGGGAACCAATAGGTTCCTGGCAGTTCCTGGCAGCACAACTGGGCACAACTTTGATATTTTCTCAGTACTTCTACGCGAATGCCTGCCACTTTTGGTCTCTCAGAATTGTTTGCACCAACCATTCGGACCTACACCCTGCAGAGATGCAGAGCATACCCAGATTGCCCACATCATTACGTTGGACCTTTCCATACCTTTCCCCAGACCCTCGGCGGAACCTGTCATCGCACCCTGTCAGGCCGAGACTGCGAGAGAGAACCCACCAGAGGCACGGGAAGTCGTTTGCAGCTAAACATCTTGCATCATCTTCCATTGACTGCACATAGGTAAGTCCTTGTGGGAGATGTTGGGCATTGAATTTGCAGGAAAGCGGCCAAAGGGACACAGACAAGGAAAATGAGGCCGGACTTTCATTTGAAAGATTCCCAGAGCCATCACTTCAGATGGTGCCATGTGTGTGAAACACGCAGGGACAGCGAGGACATAAATTGTAAAGAAAGTAACTAATTTAATAAGATGCTCAAGACATTAGCCAAGGCTCAGAGGTGGCCAAGCCGTTTTTCCAGCTCAGGAGGAAAAGGATGAGATGGATGCTTTCTTGGATGACATTAAAGATGTGGAAGATAAGGCCAATGTAGCCGTCCCGCAACCTTTCTGGAAGCAAGATAGCTGGAACCATGTTGGACTATTGATCATTCAGTGACCTCGCATTCAGGCAACATACCTTGATAGATTTGATAGAAAATGCAGTATCAATGACATTATTATTTTTCTTGGACAATTGTATGACAAGTTGACATGGAAGGTAATGAGATGGAGTAGTTGCGTGCTTTTTCGATGTCCCAGGGTGGAACATGGGTAAATGCCTCGTCAAGTCCAACTGATATAGCACCGCCAGCCATAGCACTTGCTACGACTGTCAGTGACGCATATACAGTATATGGTGTTTGTTTGATCATACATGATCAGATTATACTATTGTACTATGCCCTGCAGTCTTGGATGAGGCAGTTGAGGACATGGAGGGGAGTGCTGCTGAAAAGACCACAGAAGAAATCAAGGACAAGAAAGAAGACAATGAGGTCCTTGATTTCTTTGGAACGCTGAACCAGCGCGACAGGAGTGTTGTGTGGGGATGAAGCTAAATAGAAACATGCATCGGCCAAGGAAAGCACGCACTGAACTTGTGGCCCCAATGATAGCATGCACAAAGACTTCTGTTGTGTGCTGCCTGTTGAAGATGTTGACGCCTCACGTTCTAAAAATGCTTGGATTAGATGCGTGTTGCACCAACATAACCAGCTCCTTCTAGCTGCTCTTGGCTTGATTTCGACTTGAGTGCAGGCGGAAGAATCGCCGAAGGAGTCGGAGAAGGCCTTTTGTTTTGTCTTGTTTGTTCGACTTTTCTTCCCCCGGATTGCACAGATTCCAGCCATTGATGTTCGGGGCAGATTTGCAGGCCAATGCGGCCAATGCAACAGAAGATGACAAGGCACAAGAGCACAAAGAAAGCACAGAGGAGGCTCTGAATTTCAACTTGTTTGACAGTCTTTAGATGACTTTAGCAGCTTTGACATTTAAGGGATTTGAGAATGACAGGAAACCGCAAGGTATAGGCTGAATTTGACACCGCCCTTAAGTGGCTGAATCTTTGTCCCAGGAGACCACTCAAGTCAAGGCTGTGGCCGGTGAAGATGAGGACTTTGGCACGGGAATAGTGAAATAGATAGGAATGGGCCATTGGTATTTATTCGTAGGTATTGACTTGTTTAATCTTGTTTACTTGTTCTTGATCATTGAATGATCATAATATTGAATAGCATCAAAACATATCAAGGCACATCACATGATCCTTGTGGCACCTATTGACACATCGGGTTTTCTTTAGTCCTAGCTATGGCAATTTGCAGGCCTGCAGTCTGAACATTTTTCCAAAGCCCACAAAGCATTGAAGCCTTCATGATCAAGCTTTATGTATCTTTCTGTTGCAAGATGTCCAAGACTCTGAATAGCCTTTCTTTTTGGACAAAGTTGATTACACGCATTGAAAACATCAGCACTATTGGAGTAGCTTTGTCCTGCACGGGGAAGTCTGCGCTTGCAAAGGTACGAGATTATTCGAGTGCTGCGATAGTGATGTTTACAAGTGATACCATCAGTGCAAGAGAAGACATGGGTTGACTTTGCTTGAAGAACATCCGCATTGCTTTGCAAGCCTCTGCGTAGTTTTATGAACGGGCTCACAAAGACCACCGGAATCCTACTTCGCAAAAAGGGTAGCTACGTGGTGAGCACAGGACATGGCTGCCTTCTTGAGTTGTCTTGGGGACTCTGAGGATGCCAAGGAGACTCTGCTGCTTGAAACGAAGACGATCGCAAGGTTAGTCAGTGCTCATCCTAATCCAACAACAAAAGGTGTGTCCAAGCAGGTCATTGTTTCGCATGATTTGCACTATGGCTGTAGGTTACAAATTGACAATGCATGTCATTCGCCTGTCAGGAGGTAAAGCAGGAAGAAATGGATGTCTCCTCTGAGGGAAAGGACGCAAGATGGGATGGGATGCTGATTCCATTGATGTGCTGTCTTCATTTGTCTTCTAACAGTGTGATGATGCGGCAAAACCAGAACATAGACCTAGGCAGATTGTTCTTGCTTTACCATGCTTTACCATCTTGACTTTGCTGGGTGTGTATGTGTGAGGATGACTCCACCGCCATGTCAAGATCTGAGTTTAGGGCGAAGTCACACGAAATGACACGAAACCTGCAAAATGTTGGCAAACACCACCGAACGCAACGATATTCCGACTTCTAAATCTTGGGTGTGAAAGTTCTTGCACTAGTATGTGGAATTCTTGGGTCCACACGGTTACCGAGGTCGACGGAAGGAACTCCTAGAGCAGTGACGGAGGGAAGTACTGAGGAGATCTCAAGCTTACTGTAACTTGTTGCAGAGGGACTCTCTTTGAGAACCTTGCTGCATGTCACTCAGTACAAACAGTCTGGAGATAGAGAGAGAAAGTAATTCTGGGAGAGTCTTATAGCTCCGCAGCTGCAGCTGCATCTTTCATACCCACCTCAGAGCCCGCACCAGAAGCCTTTCTTCCAAAACATGGAGCACATGGTCCCCTGAAAGTCCAATCCAACATCCTGCAAGGAATGTTGGCTCTCTGTTACTAGGCAATCTATGTAGTTATGTACATGATGTTTTCCTCCCTGTGTCACTGGTCCCAGGATGACTTTGCAGCGTTCTTGGGCGCACTGGACGAAATGGAGGTGTCATTTGCGTTGGTTCTTGTCGGAGGGGAGTATATGAACTGTCAGCAAGAATTGTGGGAAATCCAACTGATGTCAACATACTCAAAGACCCTGCCTTGACAGCAGCCAGCAGCTGCCTCATTCTTCACTTTTTGCTTTCCCCGAGGTCCAATTGCATCCAATTACATAGTAGATTTGTATGAGGACTGTATATTCTCATGTTTGCATTGACCCTGGAATTTCTGTTGGGTCTTTAGGCACGACCTGGTTTATTGTCCTGCCAGGAAAAGAAAGGGGACAGTGCAGGGGAAGAGGCTATTGTGGCAAATCCGTTTGATGAATCTTTGCATTTGAATGAATTGATCGTCCTACAGTCCTACTATCAATATTTTTTGTGTTTTGGTCAGAATGACTTCCACTGACACAAACCATTCTTGACTGCAACACAAGGCCCCTGCAGAAGCAGAGGAGGAATCAGACGGTTTGGATGATTTGCCAGTCCGAGACTGATTCAGTGTTGCACGAAATCGCGTATGCTGCGCAGGTTGGTGTTGTACCAAACATGCAATTCAATTGGCCACAGAAATCCTTCAGGTCTGACAGACCCCTTCTAATTTTTTGGTTTTCCCAAACTTGTGCAGATTAGTGCTTTGCTACCGTCGCTTGTATCATGTTGCATAATGTTGCATATATTTTTTTGTGCAGTATTGGTCGAACGAGGTGGTGGAAATCAAGCGGCGCTTGCGGGCTGCAGGTCTTGAATTCTTGAGCCGTTTTTTTTGCTTGCAGCACTTGCGTTGGTTTGGAGTTCTTTTGGAGAACCAATGCATTGCCCGCATGCAGGCTGAAGTATGCTCAGGGAAATACACGGAAATACTTTTTACACGCAGAATAGAATGTATTATTTACTCATTTTCTTGAAAAAAAAGCAAGAACAAATGCTTGAGCGCAGCTTTGAGCAAACATGTAGCAACATGGCTTGCAACTGCTGAAGCGGAACTATGTGGCACTTGGTAGACAATGGCAAGTTGCTTGGCCATTACTTCCTTCGTCCAGGTATGGATCATGTTCCCATATTTGCCGAAATTCAGGTGGAACAATCCCTGATGGACCCGAAGACAAAGAAGAGCTCCTGGCTTTGCTCCGCGAGGAGCGAGAGCAACATATCTCCAGCCCGTGTGAACGTGTGTGCGAGTTTGGGATGTTTGAAGATTCATGTGATGAATGTTACGCACAGATCCGGACGTTTGCCCGGAGCCTATGTTTTCTCGGACAAAACGGCCATTCTATTTAACGGACCCCGACGAAGCCTGCGAAGGGTTGTTGCCGCAAATTATTGGGAAATGAAATGACCTAAGTATCATACTTGGCATCCCAGCCATGGCGAGGAGCCACATCAGCAGTATTAGACATTATAAGACCCTTGTACGTATTGCTTGAGAGGGGTGGTGGATTTATATTTTTCCCTTGTTGAGCAATTCAACAGAACAGCCTCAATATAAGACCCTTGTACGTATTGTTTGAGGGGGGTGGCAAATTTATACCCTTCCTTCTACTTATGTCATTTAGTATACGAAATAGCAATTATAAGACCCTTATACGTATTGTTTGAAGGGGCTGATTTGTAGTCCAAAGGAATCGGGACAGAACGTATGACCTATCACTGTTATCACTGTAGCGCATGGAACATAAGCGGAAATTGTGGTAATACTGGGATACTGTATGGGGGTGGGCGAACGTTTGGTTCTGCAGGGAATGTTAATTCCTACTGTACAATGGTATCACTTATCACTTTCTTATCCTCGGTGTCTTTTGTTTGCGCGGGATTCGCAGACGCTGAACAAGCCCAAGGGTGATGCGTTCAATGCCCAGCTTGCAGCACTGATTTCTCAGCTTGTGCAATCATCACCTCCAAGTCTGTTTGAAATTTGGAATGCTTAGAGGCTTCTAACACTATGAGCAGTATGAGCAATTGCCGTGGTCTTTATTTTGTGTGCTCGTGGCAAGTCAATGCTTCATCCACTCGAAATGTACTGCATTTGAGAGCTGTTCCTCGGGGCAAGCACCGTTTCTGAGGGGTACTGTAAGGTACAAACATGATCAAAGATACTGGTAGAGAGATTTGAGAGAAACCCCACCAGACCACCAGAGTCGCAGTATAAACCTCTCAGGTTCATGGACTTTCTCAGTGAGATTGACAAAATCCATCCAGCCGCGGTCTGATTAGTATTGCAGTCATATTGCTGTCATTATTTTGCTAAGTTGTTTTCGGCATGTCCAAGCACATGTTTATAGAAGATTCAGTGGTTGAGACTCTTGATACATGCCCATACTTTGTGAAATGTCACTGCATTTTGTCGTTGCGCTTTTCTGGATCTTTGGGAAGTTGTAGAGTGATGGCGAGAGACTAGAGAGACAGAGAGAGAGAGTGTGTGTGTGTGTGTAGAGAGATATATTATATATAAAACTAGGAGCAACGGTGACACACACACACACAAGTTTGCACCAGACTGCAAGATGTGTAGTTTGTGCTTGGAAACTTTGAAGAATCTCAGTTGATGTGTATGATCATTTCAGAATCTTGTCCTCAGGCCACCTCTGGTGATGTGGAAATGAAGGTTCCTGGTGTGGGGCAGCAGGGATGTCGAAAGCCATGGTGGGGTCCAAGTGTCGTTGCTTGGATGTGGGAGTTTTCCTGCAGGACTCGGCTTTCGCGGACTTTCTCAAAGAGATTGTGTTGGGCTAAGACCGATGGCCAATTTGCGACAAGCTCTCAAATATACAGGCTTTCAATAATCCAGGCATTTCTGGATGGCTGTCAAGGCCATCAATGATTGTGGTCAAAATATGTCAAAATCAGAAAGAACTGCGATGTTTCCCATGCGCATATTTTAAAAGTGCTTGACGCTTGGATTTTGACTCAGCTTCACGAATTAAATACGCTTGCATCAATATGGGATTCTACCCGATCGGAGCAGAAAGATCAAATTTCTGTCAGGATGGCATGCCCACAGCAGCAGAGGCCGGAGAAACGCACGGTGACGATTCTGTGGTGGCTTGCTTTTGTGGTAGAGGCATAGAATTGAATATATAGATGACAGTACACCCTTCTCGACTGAAGAGCATGGAGCCGCCAAAAAAACACTCCCGGATATTTTTGTTCAAGTGTTTTAAGCTCAAGAATGTTCAAGAATGTTCCAGGTACCTGTCCAGTACAATACTGATTTCCAGAGTTTGACGTTTTAGCGCAAACACCTGCCAACTTACTACTCGGCACTGTCAGGCAGAAAAGCCCAAACCTCAGAATTGCCAGAACGGACAAACGATTCTCGACCCCTCAGGTATACAACCAGAGATCTCATGGGGGTTTGTTTTCGGTATTTGAGTGGATCAGCTTGAAAGACGGCAGAAGAACGCATGAGAATCAAGATGAATGAACAAAAAAAATGAGCAGACATGTATTCAATTACAATACATATCATAAGATATATATATATATATAAAGTACACAAATGAAGCCATTCTTGCATACTAACTATCGATCAGTGTGCAAAAGAATCTCGGACAAAGAGAATGAACGAGAATGCACTTGTTTACGTTTTTTTCACCCTTTGATAAAACATTGAGGCCTGCGGCAAAGCCATTGAGAATCCGGTATGAAGCAGAGCGTTCGGCCCTTTGTCCTTGCTTTCACAGTTCCGGGCTACTTTGTCGCTTCTCAGCGAACCAGCGGGAAGAGAGCGTTGACTCAACGACTTTGATGAGTATATTCCATGCTTGAAGGTTTGAGCTGGCAACAGTTCAGCAACTAAGGTCGTACTTGGGTGGTGTTTGTCGCCACTGGTTTCGAATTGCAGGTTCGATGTCCATTCAGACAGAGTGACCTCAAATGTAGGGCAGCAAGCCACAGGGCCATCAGGAGTAGTGGTTTCCTTGTGGAGTCAATTGAGCCGCACTGCCAAGAATGATTTGAAGACAAGGCGCCACCGTTCTTGCCAGGAGTTTCCTGCTGAGTCCAGTCCTATTGAAGCTCGCCGGAAGGTGAGAACCCAGAACCCTCTCGGTGCCAGTGCCATGTTGACGGCAGTTGACAACCAACTAGTGACCGAGTGGATGCTGCGCTAGTGACCCTCGGTGTTTTTGAACGCCAAGCTTTGCATGTGATTCGTGATTTGTGTTCTTTTTTAGTTTGCTCTTCAGACTGTTCATGACAGCCTTTCAAACCTACACAGCACCCGTTGAACGCGTTGAAGCTGTTTCCCCCAGAGCTATTCCTGAAAAGGCCCTGGACTTCTGTTACAACAAGGTGAAGGAGCTGGAGAATGAGGCCAGACCACGCCAAGCCCAGCAGCCTAGCATCAGAGAAATAGGGAGCATCACCACACCAGGAACGACCCTTTGAACGAGGAAGATTACGCAGAGATACAGTACCCAGAGCGCACCATGCTTCTGATGACAAAGGAAGCATGACAGAGTAGGGCACACGACAAGACATCAAGAATCTTTTTTTTGCCAAAAGACTTGAACACTGCGTTAACACACTTGAACCACAGCAGGAATGTCAATAGCGGAGTTCAAAGGCATATGATGCAAGGGTCCAAATGTATCCAAATGATCCAAATGTCAATGTTAATTAATCTTCATGTCGTCTTATTTGATTGGCTGCGCTATACGACATCCCACCATCCTATCATGGCGCTTTCATGGGCTTTGGATGTCTTTGGTCCGGCTTTCTCTTGACATCCTGCTGGGACAGGAGAAATTGGATGAGAAAGAGAAAGTGGAGCTACTGAAACTCCTTGAGGAGGTGAAGGCAGGGTATGGCAGGACAAGCGGCTTCAAGGCATGTTTTTACCACAAGTGTCAAGTGATGTCAAGTGGATGTAGACAAGCAAGGCAAGTTGTCATGTTGATGCATCCTCAACGCCCGGGATGCCATTAGCACGAAGCTTTATAGATACTTGTAATTACTTGTAGATGTCCATTGATGGCAAAGGAATTTCACTATAAAATGTTGGATGGGGCCGCGCCGTAGTCAAATTTGAAAAAAAACTGTTGTGGAAACACTTCGGCTGTCCTTGGATGCAGGCAAACGAAGAAAAAGACTTGAAGCCAGCTGCCAAGAATTTTGGCCTTTGCCGAGGCTTTGGTGTGGGGGGCCAGATGAATCAAAGACCTATCAACCTAGATTCAATTCAGTAGTGAGGCATATAACCCGGAAATTACCCCAGCATTTTGGCAACCATGTCTGGTTCTGGCACAGGTCACTGACTAGGGATCAACAGGACTCTGGAGCCCATAATTATTGTATACTGTTCTGCCATGTTCTGCCACTATTGCCAGTGATTTTTGTCTTGGCTTGTCAGTGACTTGTGAGAGGTCACTCATTGTGTTTTCGGCCTCTACACCCAAGCCCTGACATGTCCAAAAGAACTGGAATTCATGTTTTCAAGGCTTGTAAGGTTGAGAGCGCTTTTGTTTGCCCCTGCTGCCAGGCTTGGACTTTCCAAGCATGCATCTTCTTATTCAGTCTGGGCCCCTCAGAGAAATGGCAAAAGCCTGAGACAAGATACGGGATCGACCGTTACAGGTCAGGCCTCGCGTTTTGAAGGACAAATACTGTGTTTGTTACTCCAAGTATCGTACAGCACCGGGTTGTGTAAACATGATGTCTTGCAGTGCAGTAGTCTTGATGGTTGCCTTTGAACACGCAACCAACCATTAACCCATGCATATTTGTCCGGAAACTGCTTCCCTTGAAACCACTGGTTTTCAGCTCTTGGACAACGCAACCACAGTGGCAACAAAAAGCACTGGCACATGAATTACCAAGATGTCCATCACCACAAAATTTCACAAAATGCTTCAAGACACACTGCAATATTCTACTATAAAAATGGAGGATAGTCAAGAATCAAGTGTCACCCACAAATCTATCAAATCTTGTCAGTCAGTCCATGATTTAAATTGTAAGGCCTTTGCAGTGCTAGAATGGTCCATTCCGGGCCGCATGGGTACAGTATGATTCGCTGCAAATTTCCTGACTGACCTGCCCAATGTTTGGCCAACTCTTGAGTTGAAGGAAAGGAGTCAATGGCCCGTGCAGCTCGCTGTGCCTTCGCTGGTCTTTCTGCAGCCAATGTAGGCCTTAGACGGCGCTCTCTGGGTCAATGGCGCAGGGGCTTTCGTGCTTGGGTGGTTGATGCTGAGAAGGGAGAGTTGAAGTCCAGACAGGCCGGGCAGATCAGAAAAGACCAGAAAAGACCAGAAAAGGCAAGAAAAGGCATTAATATCATTGATGTGGTGGAATCTTTGCAACCGCAGAGGCTTAGACCCCACCCCACTTCAAGCAATACCAAAATATACCACCACAATCCACCACATAGCAAAACTAGCCAGATGAGACCGGGCAATCTTGGAAGGTGAAGGACTTTCACGAAGTCTCCACCTTGCCACAGCAAGATCCAGATGCATCCGTGACGGTGAAGGTGAAGTATAGCGATTTGAGTCTTGAACGTAGGCTGTCTGCCTTCGGTTTTCCACACGCATCATGCAGCAGAATAGCTGTCATTTTTAGTGTAAATCTGTCAGCCTACAGCCTGCAGAAGAGATCTAAGTCGAGATCAAGTTGGTTCTGGTGGTTTGGTCACAGTTCTTCTTGGTTTTTCTCCCCGCAGGGGCCCGTCCATGGCCCTTGTATGGAGTAGGTGGTTGTTCTGGTTCTGGTTCTGTACTTCTGTTTTGCTTATCGCGGACTTTTCAGCTGGGATCAGTGATTGGCAGAACTACTTGTGATAGTATGGCTCTGGAGGGCTTTTGCCGCATTTTCCTCGTGTGTTTGTTTCTTTGTGCCAGAGACTTGCTTTTGAATCCGGGTTCCAATTTCCACTACAGAATGTAGGGCCTGGGGGCCTCTATAAAGCCTCAAAAACAGCTGTTTTTATAGGGAATTGTGGTCTTGGAGCCCTGCACTTTGTAGCAAGAGGGTTGTTGAATCCTATCATGGACAGGTTGGGGTCTAGCACCGCATTTTGTAGTGACCATGTTGTCGACTCGGATCATGACGAGTCGGAAACTGCTAAGTTCACTCAATTTTTACAACTCCATTTTGTAGTGATTATGTTCATGATGGGCCATGTTCGATGGCAAAGTTCTAACCCCTATTTGCAAGCCTACAAAATGCAGATGTAAAAAAGGATGGCTGCATGACACTCGAGTTGATGGAGCAAAATCGCCCCTTCAAAATGCACCTTCCAAAAAATAGGCCTTTGAAGATTACACATGACACCTATTTCAGAACCCCTCCATTTTGTAGTAGGGGCCTATCTTGGATATGATGCATTTTGTGATTCCATGGGGGGGTTGCAGCAACCTGTAGTGCCAGGGGGTCAGGCAAGGACATTTATACCTACAAAATGCCGACACAACAACACCCCCCTAATACACAGGGGGATGCTTTTGACACCTCAGGAATTACAAAGATGCCATGATTTTCAGAGGCATGCATGGTGTGGTGAGAAGTTTTCCAATCGTGCCTGGAATCGACATGGCTGGAGTTGTACAAGAGAGCAGCTCTTCGCTCTTCAATGCTGGCGATGAAGTGGTGCTGACGGGCAACTTGGCTAAAGCTCGCATGCATCAGATGCCCGTTGTACTGTACCCCAATACTATATACCCTTTTCATCCTTGATTCCTTTGTTTCATACTGTCGTGCTCATCCCGAGCGCGAGAGGCAACAAGATTGGCCAGCACTGTGATGGTGGTTACAGCGAGTTGTGTCGAGTGCAGGCAGAATGGCTTGTGCCAAAGCCGCCTGCTTTCACTTTAGAGGAGCTGCAGAATGCTGCTTTGCAATGGCTAAGACAGTTTCAGATGCACAAGTAGTATGACTTGACAAAGAATGTGACAAGTTTGGTTCTGGAATTACGAAGTGCAGTTTTCCAGAATCTTCCAGATTTACTTCCCCAGGAGTGCATGATCATTGGCACTGCAGGCTTCACTGCAATGCAGATGGCCACTGAATCTGGAAGATGTGATTTGCAGACACCATGGAGAGATATGGGGAGACAGAGAGAGGCAGACCACAGACTCGTTCCACACGCAGTGATACAATTTTTGTAGACTTGCTTGTGTGATTTGTAGCTTCTACTGATATTTCGACACGAATCGATGAAGGTATGTTCCTCCATTTTATCCTGCACCGTCCCCTTCATGCTCAGGGAATATTTTCGTTCTGTTGAATTGCGCCTGATTGTTCTTCAGAGTGTTTACATCCTGAACAAAAATGGAGATGGAGAAATCATTTAGTTTTCAAGGTAAGCCGACAAGGCGCCAAAAAAAATGATATATACATATATACATATATATACATATATAATAATAATGATGATAATAATGGTGATAATAAAAATGATAATAATAATAGTAATACTAATAATAATACTAATGATAATAATAATAGTAGTAGTAATAATAGTAATAATAATTAACATTAAAATAATAACAATACTAATAGTAGTAATAATAATTATAGTAATAGTATAAATATAGTAATAATAATGATAATAAGAATACTAATAAAACAATAATAATAACAATAGTAATAATAGTAATAACAATAATAATAACAATAACAATGATAATAGTAATATATATATATAATAGTAATAGATAATAATAACAATAATAATAGTAATATATAATAACAATAGTAGTAATATATAATAACAATATTAATAAAAATAACAATAATAATGATAGTATACATATAATTATGCATATATATATAATTATACATACATATATATGTATATAATCATACATATATAATCATATATACATATATATATAATTACATATATATATATATACATATACTGTGTTCATTTGCGTTCTAGACATGTTCTAGACATGATATATGTATGTGTTGGCATGCTTGGCAGATGACTTTGGGAGAGCTGAGGTCATGGAATTGGAGACTTGTGGTGGCCTCTCTGTGGCGAATGCTGAGCCTGTCCTTGTTTTGGGTGCTGCTGGTGGCGCTGGCTCAATGGCAGTGGCACTGTTGGCATCACAAGGTTACAAGGTGGGACATGGTGGGACTTGGCAATCTTGCTGGCAAAGTTGATCGCATCATTTTTTTCAGCTGATGGTTTGCAGTTAAATCTAATCACACTAGGTGGTGGCATCCTCCAGACGTGCTGAATCGCTTCGATTCTTGGCCAAGCATGCCAAACCGTGAATTTCTGAGACCGATTACAGTCTTGGCAAGCATTGAAAACGAAGACTTGTCGACGGAGGCTCTCTTTGACTACATTCCAGGGGTGAGAAGACTTGGTGATTTGAAGTTATCATTCCGCAATGATTTTGCAGTCCATTTTCCAACCACACTTCAAAGGACAAGGATAGGATAAAGACTAGTAGGGAGGGGTTCCAGTGGTGGTTTGAAGCATCAAAAGACACGCCGAACAGGAACATATTTGGAGGATCTTGGTGCCCATGATCCTCGGTTGATTGAGTCATTTTTTTCAGGCAAATTCTACATTCATCTACATTCTACATATGTCTACATGCATGCGGTTGCGTTTTGCACTTCTCAAGAGATGTCGGGAATGAGAACAAGTTGATTTGCATTGGTTGTTTCAGCTTCTTTTGCAATCCTGTTTGAAATCATTTCAAGAGGTCATGGTTGTGAGGCTAATTTGTTCCCCCCATGTGAGCTCGAACAAGGATGTAATTGGAGCATTGGAAAGTGCCTTGGTTGCCAGATTCGCTTTTTAAAATATCGGTCAAGGAGCTCCAAGAGGAAAAGTAAACCAAGTATCCCGCGTTATGCGGTTCCTGTACTTCTCGCAGCTGAGGCAACTCAAGGCCACTACAAAATCAAAAGTGGTCGGCTGTCCTGGACTGCGCTGGTAGCCCGGCCCTGGGCACAGCCCTATCACAGCTTCGTTACCAGGGGGCAGCAGCATGTATTGGAGTTGCTGGAGCTGCTACCCTGGAGGCTAGCTTGATACTTGGACTTCACTTGGATGTTGTATCATGGGACAAAAATTTTGAGGCCGTAAAGGGCCTCCAATCCTTCTTAGCATTCTGTGCTTTTGGATCGTAGATCATGGCTTCTGTCGCAATGCTTTGGCTAGATTATCAATTTTTATGCGCCTGTTGGCCTGTTGTCTTTTTTGGCTTTGGTCTGAGTATTCTGAGTCTCTGTATGTCATTGAGTTTGCAATTGTTTTTGTGCCAGTAGCCGGTGTTGACTCAGGTATCCCTTTGTCCTACGAGGCGTGCGCCTTCTGGGCATTGACGCCACATTGCCTTGGAACGTGCCGGGCTACAGCGACGACCCTGCAGTTTGGCAGAGACACAGACAGTTCCGCTTGGACGTTTGGAAGCGCATCGAGCAAGTCGCCAGCTCGGAGGCGGGAAACGGAAAAGTTTGCCCAAGATGAAGATTGCAATGAACGAAGTATGCGTGAACCATCGTGAA
This sequence comes from Symbiodinium sp. clade C Y103, assembly GCA_003297045.1. NCBI lineage: Eukaryota > Dinophyceae > Suessiales > Symbiodiniaceae > Cladocopium > Cladocopium sp. clade C. Next base: position 272,906 of record BGPT01000229.1, read on the forward strand.
CCCCTTAAGTCACCTACATTTGTAACACATCCATTTCAGTATGTCTGCCAATTTCGTTCACTGTTGAGTCAAGCTACCGCATTTGATCCAAGTGCTTCAGGCTCTTGGCAAGATGCATGAAGCTACCATTGCATTGGGTGATTTGCCGCAGTGGACAGAGACACTTAGACTTCGTTAGACTTGTTTGATCTTTTTTGGCATTTTCTGAGATTTGTGCGCACTTGTTGCCACCAGTCCTGGGGTATTTTGGAAGATGTTTGTGGACCAGACCATTTGAAATTGACACCTCCCAGCAACTCACAGTTGTTGCATGAGTGTCGGTTGTATACATTGGCCAGGAAAATCTTAGCAGGAGAAGTCCGCGGTCGCGTTGTCGTGAAGGTCGATCAAAGCTAGAAAAGCGCGCCATAGCACGCGAGCGCGTGGAAAAGGTGGAGTGGAGCACAAAGACGTTTTGCTCACTTTGAACCAGCACCTAAGGAAAAATAAAGTGCGACATTAAATTGAGATGTGATTCACTGCAAGGGTTGCAGTTTCATATTTGATTCTTGACATTGAAATGGTTTGATGTTGATGCATTGCTGGTGTTGCTTTGGTCTTACTTCAGCACTGAGGTTTGGCAACGGGAAGAATACCTTCCAGTGGCCAGTCAAAGTTCGCCAAAGTTTTCCTGGGTTTGGGCACCCAAAAATCTATGGACCACCCAAGCACCGGGGCTGTTCGAAGAAATGGTGAGGAGCATTTGCTGTTCTTTGGTGGATCTTCCTGGACAAACAAACTGAGAGTGAAGCTGTTTTTGCCCGTCATCTATACGTTATAAATATAATATATATATATTATATATACGTATATTCATTATATTATGTATGCATACACGATGGCCACTGTTCGAAGCTCCAAGCATGGAGAGTCATTGGAATCCACGGAATCCTAAATTGCTGGGCATCATACAAGTCCTCCAGCGAGGAAGTAATGACCAGACCAGCAACAGTTTGCCAACAAGAACTCCGTGAAGGTGTCAGTGTCATGCTGTGCTAAGGTCACGCCAGGCCAGTTGCCGTGTGCTACCATTGGTCGAGTTTGTGATACCATCCAAGTCAAGGTTGCAGTTGACTCTTCAGCGTGAGTTCACTCCAAAGATGCAGATTGATCTACCCGGTTCTATCCTTTTCATTCCTTTTCTATGTTTTGGAGTCTTGTACCACGGTCACGAGCAACTTGTTGAATGATGTTGAATGCCATTCTGGTTTGCTGAGTGAGAGGCCCAAAGTTACACTGCAGAGGTGGAGCAGTTGGGATGCTCGATTCGGTGGTACCATACGGTGCCCGCTTTCCCATGCTTTCCCACTCAACGGGGAGTGTGCCACACAGCCCAGCCCCACTCACACATGGAGTCACATATTCAAGTCTATACTCCAGACATTCCCCACTGCTGATGTCTCACTTCAAAGATTCCGATCGTCTCGTTGCGCAATCTTTTCGTGCTACGCTGCTACGCATGGCATTGGATCGAGAAGGCCCAATTTGCAGTTCTTTCCTATTCTTTCCTTTTGAATTTTAAACTGAGTACTTATTTGAGATGTGCTCAATAGGCCAATAGGCACTGCTTTCGACTTGCTGAGGAAATTTGAGCTCCACCGGCCAGTGCACCCATTTCAATTGGCCTGGCGTGTTTGTTCTGCCCTCAGAGGACTTGTTCAGTCGCTCGTTGGGTTTTGCTTCAAGGCTCGCAGATTGAACAGCGAGAGCACCCAAGTGTTTTGGATGGGAAATAATTCAAGGCCTTGATCATGGCGATGCTTCCAGCAGTTTCGGCATAGGCCACTCCCAGCTTTGTGTCGTATGATTGAATCATGATCCATCATAGGCCATCATAGGCCATCATGGGCCTAATGGCCCAATGGGCAGATGCAGGGTCTCGTTTTGTTGCTCAGTCAGCATGGTCGGAGCATGCTACTGCTTGTTGATGACAGTCTTCAGTTGGTCTACTGTGCTGCAAAAGGGGTATCCTGCATGCAATTTTTGGCCTTTCAGGACTTTGTTGTTTGGGGGCGGGCAGGCAATTTCCGATCTCCAGCTGGCTTGGTGATTTCCTGCCGCGAACTTGTGCGAACATTGACTGGCCAACTGTCCTTCACTGGTGTTTAGACCGTTGAACATCGTTGAACCAGAGCCCCCTTGAACCCTGAGGTCCATCTAAAGGTGCATACCAGCGCTTGCAGAAGAGTCAGGTGTGCTGTGTGTTGGAGTGTTGGTGAATGTCGGCCACATGATTTGCTTCGAAATGCAAGTGACAAGTCCATAGTTTCTCCGTTTCTCCATGTTTGTTCATAGTGCCGTCGAGCTTCAAAGTTCACTTGGGCTGTCAACAAGTGCCGACACTTGCGATTGTCAAACTATACAATATATGTGTCAGAAAAAGAGAGAAAGAGAGGAAAAAAAGAGAAAAAGAGACTTATTTCTTGCAGGCCAAGCATGCCATGGAGGCGGTTGGAATCTTAGTTGCGTGTGAAAACATGTAAAAAACATGTGAAAACGTAGTCCAAGCTTTGCAACGCTCAGTGCTTCAAACATCTATGCACCGTTGGTATTCGTATAGCAGCATGGGCCTGGGCTTGATTTTTTTGCTTCTCGATCTCCAAATGGGAATTCGTATATGTATCAAAGCAGAAGAACATTAAGAACAATAAGTGGAAGTTTCCAGCCCTCGGCGGACCATTGAGTATTTGATGTTTGATGTATATATGTTACCTATATTACTTGAGAGATTGCCTCAAAGATTCTTGACAATCCTATTGACTGCTTTCGTGAATCGAAGGATTCGAAGGTTGTTTTGTTCAAAACACTTTGCTTCACACTGTCCTGCACTTCTACACTGCGGCAATTTCTGTTCTCTACGCACAGCTTCTACACTGCGGGTGGTCTAAAGGCAGAACAAATCAACGCATCAAGATGCAGCACCGACTCCTTTTACACCGAAAAAAGCCTTCAACCTTGTGGATTCGTTCAACTTAGGGGTGCAAGATAGACCTATGCATGTTAGCTGCTTATGCTGCAGTAGATTCTACAACAAACTGTTGGCTCACAGACCTCTCAGTGTAGCTAGATTCAGTATGAAAGATGGGCCGTTGCGGCGCAGCGGTCGTTTTCTTAGACGGCCCGGTTGGAGACGGCAGCGCTTTCAGAGGCACAGGATGTTCCCATGATGTCATTTCAGGTAGGGGAGTGCCATCATCAATCGATTCTCATGCGAATCAGGTCTGAGATTTTGATTAGACAAATACATCATGCACTTCCTAAATCAGGGAATTCCTTGAGCTTCCCGTTCTGCTCGGCTGTTTTGCACGTGGAGCTGGGAAACAATTGCGGGGAATTTTCAAGCCTAGAGCCTAGAGTCATTTCTTCTTGATGTTTCCTGATGCTTCTTGCTCGCGGTCTGATTGACCAAATCCGCAAGGCAGCGAGTCCTTCAGTCGAGACGAAAAGCTTCCGTGAAGGTGGAGGCGCCTTGGTCCTGTGAGTCTTGAGAAATTGTCAGAATGGGCTATGACAACAGCATACGCGTGTATATAAACCATTATATACCCACATAAATATATGTGTATATAAATATTATATTGTATATCATATGTATATAAATAGTTTTTCCATGTGATGGGCCGGACATGCCGACACTTTACAAGTAGTTGACTTTCTAGTTCACAGCGTTGTAAGTTTCAACAGAGGAAATGTGGGCGAGGTTAAACTGCCACAGTTTGCCACGGTCGCCACGGCGGCTTAGGTGTCCAAACCACGGCTGACTGACTCCATCGATTTGCTGGGAGACCTGGCACAGGAGACCGACTCAGCTGCAAGGATCACTGGGGCATGAAAACAATATTCCAAAAAGATCCAAAAGGGGCAAACGATACGCAAACATTTAATGATATGATTAAAACATATCAAATATACAACGCTGGCCAAAGTTGCCATAGATGCCAACATGTCCATCAGTTTTTCATGTTTGTTTTTTTTCCAGACTTTGCATGCATGCTGCATGTACACTACTCAATGCTTGCAATGAATCTGAATATTATGATGTTCGTTTGAAGTGTTCTGAAAGCGTCAGAAGTTCAGCAGCAGGAGATTGCTGACTGGAGCTATCCATTGTTGGATGAGGACTCGCAGGGGGCTTGTAATTTCAACACCCTGAGGAGACCAGTTGTTTTGCTTTGGCACGGCTTCAGCCCAAGACACTCAACCCAGAGCTCTTGGGGGGGCTCTCACGCAGACACGGGAGCAGTGATTGGCTGAAGGCTGATCAGCCATGTTCCGCTGCAAATCCTCCAAAGTTGCCAACGGATGTCATTTTCATATGTGTTGCAGTAGTAGTTTTGTCTATTCCTTTCCATCACGCCCAAGATCACCCAAGATCCAAGTTTTTATTCTACACTTTGATGGTGTTGAACGAAAGAAGGAGTGGCGCTGCTTTGCGGGATACCTGCCTAGAGCAGTGTCTGAAGAACTGCGACCTCGCTTCTTCGATCTGGTTCGGGAGGCGAGCAAGCAGATGCAGAGGGCGCACATCCTCAAAACTTGTGAATTTCACACATGGTGAAGTGAGTGAGCTTGCAACCCAGCAAATCACCATCGTAGGTCAATAAGACTTGGATACACCAAAGGGCGATATTTGATATGTGATATGTGTATGGTTAAAGTGTCCAAACCAGCAACTTTTGAGTAGATCTCTTAGCATTATAGAATTTAATTAGCAAAGGGCAAAGTTGTATCACTTGCATGATTGTTGTGCTGCTTCGACACTGATGCGGTAAGGGCCGTAAGAAAATGACATAGTCGTGAGCATCTTTTTTTTTTATAGCCCTACCAAAAGCTTGGGACAAGGAAGCTTGTGCACAAGTGCCTGCTGAAGAGCAAGCCACTGAAATGCCGGCCAATCGAGCAGTATCCGATAGTATATCACATATCAATTACAAATTCGTTATTTCCATGGCTAACAGCCTCAAGAATGGGTGATGATTTGACCTTGAACTTGTTTGGCAAGACTTCCTGGTAGGTCATGATGGATACTCACAAACATCATCAAACATCTATATACACATCATCTCAAATCACACCACGATGATCATGTTTGAATCGTGCTTTGCATGCTGAAGCTTCATTGTTCTTCTGTCAGGGCACAGAGTGGCTGCAGCCAACAGGGCGTTGGGGACCGCTGCCTCTTCGCACTGCCTGGATGTGTTGCTTGGCAGCTTAAGAACATGCAGTCAAGCGCAGAACCAATGTGACGCAACATCATCGTAGCGGAGCAAAGGCATTTAGATAGTTTTAAATTGTGTTATATGCATGTGAAAAGATCAGTACATTTTTCAGTATCTTTTAGTTACCGAGTTACTCCGAATTACCATGTTGTTCAGCTCAGACACGTTAATGTTGCGAGTGCTTGGAGCTACTGTATGACAGGTGATTTGCCGTGCACATGTCGCTACCGATATGGTGGAGCTGAAGTCTCGCCGTTGCCGTTTACGGAGCGCTGGGCTATGGGGTTTAGAGATGGTCTGAGATGTTTTCCGGAGTCGGTCTTGCATACCTGGTGAGCAGGGCAAAACTGCTACATGGATGCACATGGGTCGTGCACATTCATGCGCAATGATGGGGAAATGGGAAGAGGGAAGAATTGAATAGTTAGAGGATGCCATTTCGCAGACAGGTTGGTAAGACGCTTACGCACAATCGCAGAAGCAAGGGCCATTGCAGTAGATTTCAGAAAGACCACAGCAGGATTTAGCTATTTGATAATTTGATAATTTGATATAAAAGAAATCCATTTCTAACTTCACGTTGCCTATTGGTCACGTGGCACTTCAGGCATCTCAACTTGCATTGCGGCATAGCTCCAAGAATGCCATTACTGTCTCACCATGGGAAAGAGGAAACACCACCATGACGTACAGCGCGGCATTGTGTGTTGTGGTGAATTTGTTTGTCGCACTGTGAGGATTGGATGTTGGAAATCATGGCCAGCTGTATGCGGTTGTGTGGCCTTGCCAGTCATGAGTGGCCCAACAGCTGCAACCTGAACCTTTACATGGCAGCTTGGTTGCACCAGTTCGCCAGCTGCAGCCAGCTCTTGCACTGTGGAGGAAACATCACGAAACTATTATATTGCACCGTTTTGGTTGCACTATGCAGCATTTCCATGTGTGAGAACTCTTCAGTAGCCACAGCTTTACGTGGGAAATGTCACTCCGTTTTTGACCAGCCGTCCGTCTCAAATGTTTTTGCATTTCCTTTAGAAGGAGAGCATGCATAGTGTAGACTCAAGAGCCTTTTCGCAGTCAAACAGTTATTTTCCATATACAGCCAAGGATGGAGAGCACTCTGTTGGTTGGCATGCCGATGATGAAGCCCTGTTTCAAGGAAAACATCAGGATTGTCGTATCTCTGCTCCGAGCGGAATAGGCTCTCTAACTTCATGTAATTCTTGTAATTCGTTCCCGGATGATTTGAATGTCCTTCATTGTTCTTCGTCGAGGATATAGAGGTGTGCACCTGGCACATTCTTGGAAGAAGAGCATGTGCTTGGAGCATTTTGTTGCTTCTCCTTGCAGATCTTGTACCCTGACGTACCCTTAGACACCCTGACTTGCAATGAGGTATAATCTCATTGTCTCTGGGACAGACCCGGCGGTTTGAGCTGAGATGTGGCAAAGACTTCCACTGCCTCTTGGAAGAAGGAGCTCTGATGATCCAATATATTGTTTGGGATTACAAGGACAGATATGATGTTTGGATATATTTAGTGCTGAAATTTATCCTAAGCCCATCCTCCAGATGCTTCAGCCAACGGCCTTTCCTTCTCCTATCCAGGTCAATGAGAATTGGCAGAAATGAACATTGCAGAACATTCCTGGGCTTTCATATCTTATTTGAGGTCTTGAGCTCAAGGACGGAGACCTCTGCACCATGGAGGGATTGACTCAGAAGTCCCTTGTCACAATCCAGCAGGAAATCATGTTGTGTGCCGCAAGAGTGGGAAGACCTTCAAATGATACCGCAGGAGACACTGGCAATGAAAGCACCCTACAGTTCCACATACCAGTTGCTTGATCAATCGGTGCTGACGACTATGAGTGCTTGATAAGTAGGCTCTACAGTTGCGACGTGTGTCCCGCCAGAAATGGCATGTGTTGCGTGCTGTGCCTTTGAAATGAACCTCATTGCCATATTGAAGACCAATCTGGAAAACCAATTAATTTGCAGATATCAAACGACAATGTCACACTCTTTGTGTCACCATGTTTCTTTCAGACGCAACATATTAACATAAGAAATGTGGACAACTCCAGATAGGTTTGGAATCAATGCTGCAAAGTTATTGGTTTTTGCTAGGACAGCTCAAGTATGAATTTGTCAATTTGTTTGTGACGCCCATGAGACCAAAGAGTTTCATGATGATGAGACCGCTTTGCCCAAGGTACTACAAGCACCGGGTGCCCAAAGTGCAGGGTTTGGGTGCCTTATGAAGCTTTGAACTAGCAAATATATGGAAATGACGAAAGCCGCCCAGTGCACTCTCAGCACGCAGTCAAGCAATACTAGCACGAAGCACACTCTCGGTCCCACTTGGCATTCATTCGAAGATGAAACAGACATGGTATTACATCATCAAACCTGTAAAGGGCTAGCAGCTTCAAAGGATTGCTTTAATCGCACAACATTTACTTTGTGCTTTAGTTTCAGATTGGGTTTGTTTGGTCTCAGTGACTATACCAGGTGAGAAGGAATACAAGACCAAGCAGGTTCACATTGACATCACTCAGTCCTTCCCCTCTACTGTACCTGCATTTGGCACCCACACGCTGACAACACTTGACAACGCTTCAACGACCAAGGTCCAAAGATTGGCCCAAGAATAAATCTGACGTGGCGCTGGATCGTGCAGCACAGCAACAGGGTCTGCATGGAGGTTTTCAATGGTTTGCAGTGTGCGTGAAAAGATGTTTGATGCTGAGCCTGGTGATGCACACTTTCGAGCACTCAAAGTTGGAACCACACATTTTTTTCTAGCACGTTCTACTGTTTTTATTAATGCTGTATGAACAGCTGCAGGGATAGGATAGGTATAGAACTATCAGCGGAATCTCAGCAGTGAGGCGTTGTGTTTGGAGTTTGTGTTTTAACCTTGTTACAGTACATCCTGCACCTTCGATGCTCATGTGCTAAAGTATGTTAGGCATGTCTGAGTTTGTTTGCAAGTGGCTGCACGGACATTAGACTACGTTAGACATGCACACACTACTTAGTCACTACTTGTAGTTGGATTACAGTTTTATTCTTAGTACTGGTGATGCTAGCTCCTCTTGTGGAAAAAAGTTTTTCTCGTTCTCTGGATTTCTTTCATGTAGCGTAAACAGAAGGGAGGCACAAGCATACACACGCACAAGTTCACACCATTCCGACCACGTTTCAGTGAATGTCATTTCCGCTCCTAGTGCATGTTGCATCTTCAGCTGCACAAAATATACCTTTTTCAACCTTTTTCGCTATCTCTGCGCTTGAGGCAAACATTGCCCAAGCTGCGCTGCCAGCGCCACAGGCAACAAGGGTTGGCAGCAAAGCCTTTGGCCCTGCAGCGCAGAAGAACCCACTTGCTTTGCAATACATTGGCCTCAATTTGGCCCCTGATCTTCAAGATTCTTCAAGTCAGATTGAGAGAAAGATCCCGTTGAAGCAATACGAAACCATTATTCGATTCAATGGACGATTAGCGTTTCGTAGATTCCTCTCAGCCAGGTGGTGCTGCTGCTGGAGCAAGACGAACAAGCTTGGTGAAAAAAGACTGACAGAGTGTGCATAAGAAGAGACTGAATCTGATTCTGGGAGCACTTCACGGGAACTAGGAGCAAACGTGGAGCTTTAGCACCTTTTGCTCCGCTGAATGAGGCAGTTGCTCAGCGCAAGGTGCAGCAGGAGTGGTGCTCACTTACCGCCAGATGTTGGGAGGGACTTGGGGCTGCTAGACCCTCTGCTGTTTTGAAATGAATCAGGTCGTCCCAACTACATAGACAGATTAGACAGACATTGTGTTTGTTTTCCTGCGCTGGTCGAATCCCGTAAACCCATTGCTTTGTCTTCACTCAGCCTGTTTTCAAGCACCTCTGCTGAAGATGCCAAAGTAAGATGTTGTGGACACGCAGGGGTCCTTCGCCTGCCCAGGAACAGCAGCGTTTTGCGACTCTCTTGGCAAACGCCGACAGTCTAAACACCCAGAACTTGCTTTGGCCAAGCTGTACACCCTCCAGCTTTTTTTGGAGAAACATATGCTGAGCCAGGGTGGTCGGGAGTTTTAATATGTTTGGATAACATTTGGAGTTGGCGTGGGAGAAGCTGAAAAGCAAAGGCTTGGGCTTGGGATTTGTTGAAAGACAACCTTTTTAAAGGCAGATGACCTTGACGTCCTGACTGCATGATGGATGTCAAGGCGAGGAGGAGGCTGCTGCCATCAAGGAGCGCATGACTGAAGAGACTAAAGTGATGATGGCAGTTCGGACACCAAGTTTTCAGGGACGCAGTTGGATGAGGGCTGATCCAGAAGTTAGGTTGCTACCTCTGTGGGGCCATTGAAGACCATGTTTCTACTTCCAGCATCTCGCAGCTGAGGATGCAGCAAAGGCAGAGCTGTCACTGTACACTCGTACTGTCCTCGGCAGCCAAGAATTCGGCAGAGGTGACCATGAGGACCATGAGGTGGCGTTTGTAGCGTGGAAAGTTCAGTCAGGGAGAAGAAGATGTCAATGATCCGATCTACTAGTAGAAGTATTTGAAGATCAAGTCGCTAGAAGCACCCAGAAAGATGAATGCATAATTTGATGTCAGCATTATACGCAGCAAACCTCAAGGACATGCGAATGGTCCAGTTGCCTTTGGAAAGGGGGTGTCAATAACAGCAACTAAGGATGTGCACGACGTTTGGAGCGACTTGCTATCTTTTCTGGAGCTCAGGGGCGTGAGGAGCTTCCTCCATGCAGATCATGATGCAGTTTTCATACTCGGCCATTTGTTTTTTTTCATTTTTGTTTCTTGTTGTGTTGCAGTGGGACTTCTTGTACTGCATTTATATAACTTTTTTTTATCGCTGCACTTCATTGCAAAGAGTTCTATGCAGTCCTCTTGCACATGCAAAACGTGGGGAGGAAACATGAGCGATGGGGGGCCTTTGCACCTTCTGGTAGGACAGCCGCAACCTGGTGCAGCTAGAAGGGCTCACCGCTCTGGAGCCCAGATGAGTGGAGAATGGGAGACAGAACACTGATTGGTTTGTTCCAATTGCCTTGAGACCTATGAGACTTTTATATACGTTTATCATGTTGTATCAATTTGTCTAATCAATTTGTCAGGATTGTTCGAGGTTGAACACCACAAACTGTGAATTGAGTCTGTTTCCCGTTGCAGGATAAATTCAAACCCTTGCGTGAGCCGGGTGAAATGTGAGGTCAACATCTCCTCTCAACAAGTATCATGACTCAAGACCTTGCCAGCCTTGCAGACACCACAAAAGACATCAAGTCAATTAAAGCCACACATACAGTAGTCTAGTCACAGAGTTAATCCAAGGCAGAAGTGAAGCATATGATACAGATTGATACCGACTACTGTATGAAAGTATGTCGCAGTATATAATTCTATACTGCCAGCAAGATTTCGCACCAGGTGTTGCCAAACGAAGACGGATCGAATGTGCTGCCAGTCGTTTCTCCCAGTGGCGACAGTGTGGAGACCAGTCTTCTGCTTCCCAAGAGGTTTTTGGGTCCTTTGTCCAAAGACACTTGTGGCATTTTGTGGCAATGCTAACAGGTCTCAGGCGAATCAAGCAGTTGATGAACTGGGAAGGGCATGGCAGGGCAGGGTTCAGATCTAGGATATCAAGGAGAAAATATAAACAAAAAAAACATTAGTGTAGATTATTGAAGCGGTCTTGGCCCACACAGGGTACAAGTTGTACAGTTGTACATACTTTATTTTCCGAAATAGGGGTTCTCTGCCTACATTGATTTTATTTGGGAGGGAGGTTTTCTTTTTTTATAACGACATCCATGTGCCATTTTTGCTCCTAAGCCGCGCCAAAATCATGTCAATCTTAATGATGCTGCCACCGAGTCAATTCAGACATGGTTACAAGGTGTTGCAAGCAGTACCGACTGCATCATGTTTTCCCCATAATGTAGCCAATATCAGAAACCATTCACGGACCTTCATCAAGGCTTGTTTGGCAAAAGGCTTTCATTACTCCGTCGTACATGCGAGCCCCGCCTCCTGCTTTGCCAGAGATGGGTCTCTTAGCTTCAGTCACTTCACCGTTCCGATCATTCCAATTTTGCATTGAATGATATTGAATCAAGGCACTAATGAAAAGTGATTGCAGCTGGAGTGGAATTATTGCAGTAGCTCAAATTGTGTTGAAATTTGCAGAAAAACGCTAAGCAGAATTGAGCTGTTTTATGCAGCTTCTTATCTTGGTATTGCACATGCGCGGGCATAGAAGTTATATTCGTGACATCATATTATACATTTGCAATCGCATGCACGATACGGTCTTCCAATTCTCTGGAGGGTGCGGTGGATCTCGTGATGCTGTCAATCCGGCGACAAGCTCTGCCCACGCAAGCTCTCTTGATTGCAATAGGAGAGATGCATGTCAGTGGGTACTTTGCAACTGCTATGTTGCACCATGTACGTAAAAGCTTGAAATGCCCCACGATCAACCCTTTCCCTTTCTTAGGTATTGCTTCTCATAACTTGAAATCTAGGCTCGAATGGAATTGAGCACAATATGATTCCTATGATTATGCGACTTATATCATTTTATATCGACTTATGATATAATACATATGATATATTGGGTCTGGTTTACGTGTCACATCAGGCAAGTTCATGGCTTGGTGCTTCACAAGTTACATCAAATTACCATGAATTGTTACTTGTTGCATGTTGTGGCCGCATTGTTTCCAATTTGTTTCCTGTTCTCGTGATCTTAGAATCTGAAGGATCAGGTCAGGGCCATGGCCGGCCAATTCTCAATGAGGTCCTGTGTCGCCTCTATCACCGGTGTCGCCAAGTGCCAAAATCCTGCATGATCTTGATGGAGTCTTGGCGGTTCGTGTGGGATTGGTGACATTGTGTCGACTTGGTTTCCGAATTTTACTCTGAATGCAATTGCTTTCAAATAAATTCAGCCTGACCCAGACTGTGTCTTTTGTAAAAACACTGTATGATATTCTAGTTTTAAATTATACTGCATACTTTTACTGCCCTTTATGCACTGGTCCATGCCCTTGTACAAGATCAGTTTCATTTGTTGCTGCCGATTTCCAACTGCAAAGGTTCCGACGTCTGCTCAGAGGATCAAGAGCCGATGCCAGAGGAAGAGGTGAAAGTTGGAGCCAGATCCCCAGAGATCTCGCTGTCTTTGTGATCACTTGCCGTGACCTGCACCAGCCATTCCAGCATCACGATTAACAGCCTTCGAACAGATTTCGGAGCACATGACTGATCTGAAAAGACAATGCCAAATGTCTTGTCGTGTTCACAACTACTTGAAAGTTGACAGAATATCAGCATCATTGAATTGAGGATTGGGATACATTGGGATATACTGATGGAGAGAGAGAGAGAGACTGTTTAATAAGAAGTGGTTGATCCATGTTGATGGCCAGGAATAGGAAATTGTGATGTATAAACATGACTAAACTACACAGAAACATTATAGGCTCATGGTCAGATGCTAGACAAATTCACTCTTGTTCACGTCCCTTTTGCTTTGCGAGCCTTCAAGAAGACAATACGTGTACAGTATCCCTACGAGTCCGGTATCTTCCCAGGGTCTGATTGGACTAAGGGAAGCCATTGGAAATACCTCAGGTTGCGGCATCCATTTTGTCTAATGCCCAAGACTTGTTTGTTTCCTATCTTATAGCTAAGTAGTTCAGATTAGGAAATCCATTTGAAAGGTATATTAAACCATGATGTTTGATCAAAATCAAACTCATCCATGTATAGAATGTTCGCACGAATCTGGGCATTCGAGCTTTTCCCCAGAAGTGTTTGACTTTTTCTGCATAATGTGTACGATTCTGAGGAGTTTCTCCCCTTGGAAGTTCCGGCAGAGGCAGGGTCAATGTGGGCTAATGTAGCCCATTCTCCCCTCCTGAGGGAGGGGACCCCGTATCTTACGAACATTTGAGGAGGCTGCAGCAATAGAATGCAATATGACATGCTGCAGATAGTCGTTGCAGATAGCTGCTTTGCTCTGGCTAGAGAAGAAGGGAAAATTACATACCTGTGCAATGCTGTGTCATGCTGTGTGCTTCTGATATGACAGGCATCATATGGACAGAACGGCTACAGATGGCACGCACAGATCGTGGCCGATGACTTCTTTCACAGGAAACTTTGCACTGCGCCGGGCCAGTTGAAGCCATGCAGGGGGATGCCACATATCAAGCTATCAGAGCTCTTGGAGCGTTTGGTTACTTGGCCGATCTTGGCCACAACATGCCGCAACTTAGCACTCGAGATACACGGAGAAATAGATATAGAAATAGCATATCACCATGCCTCCATCTCCACACCCAAGCTTGAAACAAGTTGGCCACGGCTTGTTCGTGCTGAGGCACAGAATGAGCGCGGCTCTTGGATCCTTTCAGGACCTTTGTGTTTTCAACTCTTCAACGCTCTTCAGCCTGCACGCCAAACATGCAATTCAACAATCTCAACAGCCTGACAGCATTTGGCTGTGAATCAAAATTGGGTATGGAACGTTCTGCGGTGTTCCGGACGCATGGAACGAGTGTGGGTTTCCTGGCAGTTCACCACCACGCCTAGATGGCCCCAAAACCATGGGCTCCTTGAGGTTCTTGAGTGCTGCAAGGAGCCCCCTTTGATTTAGACCAACAAGAGCCCAACCATGGATCAACATAGGCCCAAGATAGGTCCAAGATGGCTCCAAAATGATCACCAAATCAGGGCCTTCAGCGAAGGCCCCGATCCGAGCCTCTACATAGACCCAGCATAAGCCCCGTATAGGATGTATAGGGCCCTACATGGCCCCGACATGACCCAAAAAAGGCGTGTTCCTTTAGGCCTTGTATCAAGGCCTAAAGGAACATGCCGTTCTTGGCCCAACATAGAGCCCAACATGGGCCCAACATGGGCCCCAAATGGCACAACTTTGGCCCGCATGACCCTCAAAATGACCCCCAACAAAAACGTAAAGACAAATGTATTTTGTTGGATGTTTTTTTCCCCCAAGACACCTACACGAAAACCCATATAGCCCACCAAATGACCCAACATGGGCCAACATGGGCCCCAAATGGCACAACTTTGGCCCCGCAGAGCTTCAAAATGGCTCAAAAAAAAACCTTCAACAAACAGGTCTTTTGTTGAATGCTTTTTTAACCCCAAGAGACCTCCATGGAACCCCATATAGCCTACCAAATAACCCAACATACGTCCCACATACGCCCAACATGGCCCCGACACGGCCCCAAAACCAAGGGATCATGTTTGTCATTGACACTCTTAAATCAAGGCTTAAATGATTCCCCCCCGTTTTGGTTCAACATAGGCCCAGTATGGACCCAGCATGGACCCAACATGGCCCAACATGGGCCAACCAAGGTATGGAACGGGGGCATGGAACAAAGGTATGGAACGGAGGTATGGAACAAGGTATGGAACAAAGGTATGGAACGGGTGTATGGATCGTGTATGGTCCCAGGATCTGTTCCGGACCTTATAATTTGACTCGCATCCATTTGAGGAGAGTTGAACCAGTGGCCTGGATTGACGAACTTGGAGTTGGTCTCTATCACTTGCAAGGTGGGCAAACCTGAGCATGACTTTTCCATCACGATTGTGTGGTATTGTGGTGTATTTCGATAGTACCTAAGCGCAGAAGTCTAGATGTCATCAAGATTGGCGAAGAGCAGAACTCTTATGCAACCAGAGAAGGATGTGTCATTCTTTCATTCATGCCCTCGTCCGTTTCCCCTTTGTATGTAATGTTGCTACAAGTACTGTTCGTGATATTGTCAGTGCTATGTCTGAGTCATGCCTGGCTCGTGCCAAATTCATACTGCTCCAGTCCACCCGAGGGTTGTTTGCCCTGCAGCGCATGTTCTGGCTACAAACACACTCAAAAACGACGCGTGATTCATCCCTCTGAAAGCGTGGTTTCAGGGAAATCACCATCAATATCCTTTGAAATCCTGACGCCAACCCGCTTATGAGGTGCGATCTGTTGTGGCAACGAGCATCAAAAGGCTTTGGCTCCAAAATGCAAACCAGAAAGATGCTCCTAGCAATCCTGTATCAGTACTCACTGCCTTGCACGGGAAGAAACTTCGCTCAATCAGAGCCGTGCCTGCAAGAAGTTTGTAGGAAAAGTATGGAAAAGTACGGAAATGTTTCGGACATGAAGCAAGTTTGAAGGGACTGCATTGTGTGTTGGGATGTGTGTTCTTTCAAAATCATCGTTGGAAGGGATGTAGCAACAGGCGCGAGCTCCGAATCGGATTTGACACTTTGAGTCCTCAAACCATGTGGGTTTGTGCATGCTGAGCATGCAATTTGGTGCATGTCAAGGGGTTTTGAAGACCTTGGAGCAGGCCAGAATGGTAAATACCGAGCACAAGTCAGGTACATAGAGTTTGGTTTGTTCATGCTGGTCGGCCAGGCGTTTTTGTACTTTAGTAAAGCTACTTGTACATCACAATTTCTATGTTAGTTTGTATAACTAACATTCAGTAACTATTTTTTGTGTTCTACGCCGTACGCTTGCTGTGCATTTGCTTCTTCAAAGCCAAGGAGCCACCTTTCGAGACTCCGACGGGACAAGCGACTTTGGTGGCAGTGCGGCTAAACTACCTTTGTGCTGGCGCTTCTTCCAGACTTATGATGACTTATGCATGTCGCAACTGTGAGACGCGAACCGGCCTGTGGGAGCTAAGGCATTGGTTGGGGGCCGACCTCTCCAGGTTTTGTGTGTCTCGCATGCAAAGCTGCAGTGAGCAGTTTCACACAAACTACATTGAATCTCATTAGCTGGACCACCGCCCACATCCGGCCACATGATTTCATTGCAATTTCTATAACATGTAGCATATAGGATATATAGGGCGAGTGAAGGGGGAGGGGTGGGTGGAGGCGGTGGTGGGGATCGATGGGGGTCGGGTGGGGGCGGGTGTAATAATGTTCATGTGCACTTACCCGTATGCTCCCTACTCCGCTGAAGCGGCTTGCTTGCATTTACACATGTACTGTGTTCATACTACGCTAGAAACTTCTTGCTAGCATGTGCACTCGTATTTGATACTACGCCAAAGACTTCTTGCTTGCTCTTGGACATATACTTGATACTGGGCTAGAGACTTCCGGCTTCCATTTGCACGTGTATAGGATACTACGCTAGAAACCTTTTGCGTGCATTTGCATGCAATAAGTGCCAGCATGGATTATCAAAGTTGGCCATTATAATGAAGACCCTTGGTCAAGACTGACATGTGTTTCTATCCATGGGTTTGGCGCCAAGACGTCTTGCAGTGTACAAAGGCTGAGTTTTTGCAAAATCTTGCAAACTTCCTTAAGAAGACATGACTAGCTGAAAAGTGCGATGGTCTGGGCGACAGAAAGTCAGCTCTTCAGGAAAAAAAAACGTAATTCCATGGTGAACTGACATCGCAGTAAAATTTGCCCCCATGGAAATACGAATTCCAAAGTCCTCCAAACACATATTAGTACAGTAAATAATTGGAGTTGAAGCAACTTCAACACTATCATTGGCCATGAAGTGAACTTTGATCCACGGCCAATTGTGGGCGGTGTACAGTACCCAGTAGTTGCCATGTATATATGTTTTGTGAGTGAGGTGCTTGTTTTTTTTACTAGCTCCTTCATTGAGAGAGTCAAGCAACGTGCCTTGCACCTGTTTCGGCTTATCTCAGGCTTTGGTACCCTGGGCTTCTAGATGGCTCCCTCCGTCATGGCACGGACATTACGGCCTTTGCGAGGACAGGTCGCTATATTAGTGCTGGCAGATGAATATCGCAAATGGCATTGCATGTAACCGCGTCTTGCAGACATAAGAGTTGCTGTACTCACTTCCACACTTACTGTGCTCATTGGAAAAATGGTTCTAACATGTTCTAACCTTTGGCGCTGACGCATCAAATACCCGCTCAAATTTGATGGTGAAATGAAAATTCAGGAGCGACAGCACATGCTCGGCAGCAACCGCCACAAGCTGTCACTTCTTTACTCATCGCTATGCGAAGGCTACAGAAGGCCTCAAGGATCGGCTCATTTGGCATGGACCCTGGAACTGATGATATTCGCATGAGCCGGGAAAATGAGGGGTGGTGATCATATGGTGAAGGATTGGCAGATAAACCTTGCACCCATCTCATTCGTTCTGAAGTGTCCAAGTGTGAAGATGCTTCCCAGTTGTGTAATGCACTAAGACTTGGGCCTTTTGTGTTCAGGGGATATGTTTTCCGAATGTACTTTTTCGGAAGGCATGCTGCATTCGAACCCTCCCCCACCTAAAGGAAGGGTGGAAGTCGAAGCAGTTCACAGAGAAGTTGTCAGGAACTGACTGAGAATGAAGCTTGGGTGAGAAGGATTGAGAAGGTGTGATCATTATTTGGGTGCATGAGCTTGACCATTGCCGATCTTAGGAGCGGTCCTGGTAGAGTGGAGCAACTTGCCGTTTGCAGATTATGCTTGCAGACATTGATTTGAGACCAAGTTTTTGCTGCATGTTTGCATACATCTCTGCTATACGAAACTGCATGCATTCACATACAAGGATGGGCTCACTTCACATACAAGATAATAAAAGCATGCAGCAAAATGCAGCAGCATGCAGATCCAGAACCTGTCACGAGATGTCACGATGGCAAAAACCCATAGGGGGGAGCTCCATGAGGCAGCGTTGGAGCTGAGCCCGCAGAGAGAGAGAGAGAGAGAGACGCCGATATCATGTTTTTTCCCAATGAGAGGCTCATGGACATACCTCCAATATACCTCCAAGGTCCCTGAGATCCTGATTGTTGGCCCATTTCACTGAGCGTCATCACTTTTCTAACTAGGTAAATGACAACATATTTCATTGGACTCCTTACCAGCAATCACCAAGCAAAACGAAGTGTCTTTCTCGCGAGTTCGTAAATGTTCATGGATCTTGTGATCCGACATGGAACTCATTTCCATTCATTTCCCCAGTGCACTTCCTGCCTGTATATTACATGGCTAGAACATGCTAGAACTCATTTTCATAGCTTACAGCCCCCAGCCAGGTACATTTGAGTTTGTACCCTTTATATACTTGGAATATCTTGGAATGTGTTTGTGGTTGCCGCCCTGGCTGCCTCTGTTCCTCAGTGGTACTGATGGATGTTTCGGTGACGGCTACGAGGTCATGGGCTCTTTTGCAGCGTCGTGGAGCTGGCATGGCTCAATGGGCTTGGGGGCTACATGGGCAGGTCCAACTGGTGCCGGGACAAGTTGGACGTGCCTGTTCTGCACAGCAAGACTTCCCTTGGCCTGCCTGTATCCTGCGTGTATTTAGTTGTTTATCACATGTTTATGACTTACCCTCTGGATCCCTCTGGCTATTTAACATAGCCATGGAAAATGGCACAATTGTAGATGTTTTTCCCATTAAACCCTCCATTTATAGGGGATCTTCCATGGCTATGTTAAATAACCAGAGGGTAATATACAAAGGATATTATAGGCTTTACTCAAATTCTATTCAACGATAAAGATGCGTTGTTAGTTTTATCTAGCCGAGTGATGCGCATTGCTGCCACAGCACAAGGTCCCGAACAAACTTTTTGCCTCTATGCCTTCCACTATGAAGGCAGGAGAGCGGATTTGCTTGGACGAGTTTGAAGCGTTTTGAAATCTTCATAGGACCCCACCGGGCTTGGCACGACACCTTAATTATGCCAGTGTCTGATAACAATGCGAGATCACCAGGATTCCAACATGATTCAAGCAATCTGTCATCAGAAATTGATTTGCTTGGCCATGTTCTTCGAACATTAGACATGGCGCTGAGACAAGGACACCACAGTGCTCGATCTGCATGAATTGCAGCCGGCTAAACGTGCAAGATAGGTAAACAAAGTATAACATACAGTTACAGCACATATATGACTTTGTCGTTGGTACATTGTGAGGTTTCAGGCAATATTTTAATCTCAGATGATCTCAGTGAGTTCCCTTCAAAGAGCTGAATTGGTCGTGAATCAGGCTCCTTGGCAGCAGCACTTGGCAGAAATCCGTGTAATTGATGTGCCGGCGAAGAATCTGCAGGAGACTGGGGGTTCTTACTTTGCTCCACATATTCATGTGCATATATATATATATATATATGAGAAGTATTAAAGAAGTATGACAGTGTGACATTTATTTACATTGAGTACATGCTACGCCGTTTCTGAACTGCTTGTTTGTGAGGATGCTTGAGCTAATCAGCAGGGGGTTCCGAAGCAATGTAAGCAGAGCACGGTTTTTGTGAGAATTATTTCACGACGAGCATTTCACAAGAGAGCGCAAAAAGTTGAGGAGTTTCAAGCTTTCCTCCATGAGTTCAGTGGCTCTGGCGACCTTCCAATTGCGGAACAGCGCTTCTTTGATCCTTACGTGGCCTACACTGGCAAGGCCAGCAAGACGGAAGTTCGAGAAGTTCGAACATATTAGGCAAAACTGCACCGAGCAAGACAATGTTAGGGCATCATTTCTGATACTGGTATATAGTAGATAAGTGGGCTGTACTCGAA
Organism: Symbiodinium sp. clade C Y103; assembly: GCA_003297045.1. NCBI lineage: Eukaryota > Dinophyceae > Suessiales > Symbiodiniaceae > Cladocopium > Cladocopium sp. clade C. Next base: position 292,753 of record BGPT01000229.1, read on the forward strand.
CATACCCTGCGATGCACGTAGAGCGCTTTTCTGCTGGCATTGTGTTTGCAGCCTTTCAAGGGTACTTGTGCATGCATATCATTTGGATGAAGTGACTTGCTGCTGCGGCTGCCGCCGCCGCCGCTGCTGCTTAGACATGCCAACATGCCTGACATTGCCCTCCCATCCCCAGCATTTCTTCAGGTACATACGCAGCACCGGTCAGTAGCAGAAACTCGCTTTGAATTGTGACTATATAAGTACAGATAGTACAGAGTGTTTGCCGAGGTTTCATCTATTCTTCTGGTATGAAAGCAGGATACAGGATGTCACTGCAAATGGCTCAACACATATTGAGGATATTCTACAATACCTTTTGAACTACATCGCCAAGAACCCCCAATACGAGGAAGCTCGAAGCCGCTTGGCATAGCATGGTGCAGACATGTGCAGACAATGAATATACACAAGATTGCACAAGAATCCCGCGTTTTGAGGATTGATAGGTTTTCCCTTCACGTTCTCTGAGGAAACTGCCAAACCTTTGCGTCCGACTTTTTCACCCTCTTGACGGGCGAAGAAGCGGTTCCCACACAGGCTTTCTGTGACTTGGTACTGGCGCAGATTACAGGAGAGTCACCGATTTCTTTATGGCAATTTTATGATGCAAGTTGTTCACGCCTCGACTCTATTCTGCAAAGGTCGTGCGCTCTACAAGCCGCGCGCCATGGACTTCATGTATGCCGGCCCAATTGCCAATACGGTTTGATGCAGCATGTCTCCTTTAATCAAAAAACATGCAGTTGGGCTACATTGGCCAACAATAATAGAGTTTGGACTGAGCCGAGCTTAAATTTTAGATGATAAAATTGGACCCGCAGCAAGCAAAGTAGCTAGCTCAATTAATTATATTGAACGCACACTGAAAGCAAGTACTGAATGTATACACACCGAATGGACACACACACACACACACAGACGTGCATTGTCATCTATAGTTTATCTCTCTCCTGGGGATCAAAGAATCTCAAAGACTCATAAAGGTTCAATAAAGCAGCACAGTAGTTGCTGTAGCCCGGATGCAATGCAAAGACCCATTTCTTGTGGGAGAGCAGCAGTCACTCAAAGTGGCGCTGCAACGGAATGCTCAGTTTGAGTCAGGACATGCCAGAACTGAAGCAGTTTCAAAATATCGCAGGGTACCTGTACTGCATCCCGACATCCTGGCGTCGAGGGCATTCCGTCTAGAGCCATACAGGGCGTGTTTGGGCTCTATGTGGCTGTTCGTTGACTGTATTGACTTTGTGTGTTCGGTGCAGATTTGTTCCCAGAACGCAATTCGTTGGCATGTTCTTTGCAGAGCTGCTGAAGCACTGGCAACGCCGTGCATTAATGCACAGTGATCAAATATGGGAAGAACTTCCTGAGGAAGTATCGCAGCCCTTACCGAAAGCCGCTACGGCGCGAAGGGCAAAAATGCTGGACGTGTGTGGAGATGCATGATCGGTTACAAGCCCACTTTGGTGCCCAAGGGTGCTCAAGATTTTATCCAGAGATGAGAAAGGTAGACAGGAACGTAAGTTGGAGATTTCAAGATTGAGTCATTTGACACCATTGTAACGGCATTATATTCACCCCATATTCACCCTGTCTTAGCAAGACCAGTGATTTCAGTTTTCAGGCCGTCCCTCAAGGTGGTGAGAATATGTCGTGTCTTATTTCTGCTACAAAAGCAGTGGCTGGATCCCAACCCACTTCCAAAGCCACAACTACCCGGCTGAAACATGCCGAATCAACATGAATCAACCCTGTCCCCCCCTTCCGGCCTTCAGATGAAATCGGTGAATGAAAAGTGGCTGATAGGTCTTGCTCTTGTTGACCTTCTTCCGCCCACGAACTTGCTGGGCACCATAGTTCCGGAGATGAAGAATTTTCAGTTGGCGCCAAGTGGTGCCTATCCTGCTGATTTCTTGGGCTGATTGCTAAACATGCCGGAAAGTGGGGCCTATGGTCCAAAAAAGTTTTTTAGCAATTCTGGTGGAATGCTGGTGCACAACATTGCATGAAAAGCACTGAGCAGCTGCACAGGTCCTCACATTCCGGGGGCAGACGCTTCCATGATAGGAATGAAGTTTCCTTTTTCTCACATTACGAAAGTTCACTGATGCGTTCAAGTCTGAAAGTAGCGCAAGGTGGTGGTGGATCAACTGGTGGCTGTGCTGCGTTGTGCGACCTTGATAGCCTGCAGGTGAAGCTGCTGGGAGTTAGGGTGTTTTTCCTGGTGTTCTTGGAGTGGTGAAAATGTGTGATAATGATAGCCCCTCGCTCGTTTCAAGCCGCTTGGCTCTCATAGACTCATATTCAGAGCGATGATACTGTATTTCAACGTCATTATTATTTCATATAGTTGCATCTATATATATATATAGTATCATCATGATCATCATGTATCATCGAGTAATTCATCTAGTACAGTTCTGCATACCTTTCCTGCAGAGCCAATGGCCAATGCATCTTGTGAGCATGACCCCTGTCCAGATTGATTTTGGCTCGAGTTGGCCAGCCAACCCTGTGGCCGCGGAAGGCAGTAGGCCCAGTAGGCAGCTTCAAAATGCCAGCACCGCCCCTATCTCGATGGGGAAGGCAGGGCCATGGAGCGCGCAAGAACTGGTGACACTATCAGCGGCAATGCAGCCAAGATGAAGCGCCTGTTCAATGGGATGGACATTTTTGGGACAGATGCAATGCACAAGAAGTGCCGCCTACGGAGGACGAAGCATGGCACAGGATCAAAGATGACTACGCACAATCTGGGCTCCTAGCTGCGCTTTTGCTGTCTGCGATCGGCCCTTTTGCCGTGCAAATCCCCCAGGTCATGACTGATGTTGATGACTGCAGGTCCCATGCCTATGTGACTCTCATGGGAGCAGCTGCACTCCTGACTTTGTGACAATGTGGGCAAGATACTCTGCATGCACCAATTTCACAGGCTTGAATTTGGTGCCAAGGGAAGGACCTATGAAATGCCTATGAGTATATGCTAACTTAGGAGCTTTCGAAGCATTGCATGGATCTTTGATGATGGGTGGCTCTAGCCTTCGTGTGCTTGCTTGATTGGTCTACATCTCCAAGCTGATCCCTGGCCCAGCCTTCGTAATTTGCTTGTGCTTGATCATTATTTGTGGAATTGTGTTTGCGGTTCACTGCGGCTCAGTTCGTAGAATGGTCTTCTCCTGATGCCGCATGCCGCATACCTGATCCAACCGTTTGCAACGAGCCGTCATTGTAACACAGCCATGCAAAGTCGTGGCACGTGAGTGGGCAGCACTAGTTGCTTACACACATGTAATATAATATAATATAATTAGCACTCAAATGAACTTCAAGCTTTGGAGTTCCTGGTCTCCTGGAAGGGCCGTGAAGTGTTTCATTCCGCATTCCGGTGCTGGATCACTAAGAGAATCCAAAACAAATGCAGCCAGCAGGTTGTTTCGAATCGCCTGGGATGGACATGAGCTCACAAATGCGCTGGGAGATGCTGGGAGATGCTGGGAGTTAGCACCGGCTTCTGCACAGTGGTCAGATTGCGTTTTTATACATTTTGAGCAGATCTTGGCCCGAATTCCTACCAGCGGTGGATCGGTTTTCGACTAAAGATCGGGTTGTGGTAACACGCGCAATGGCCCCATCCATCTTTGGTTTTCTTGACCCCCCTGTTGGTGACTCCATCTCCGGCATCTTTCGAATCCTCGAAAAGATTGACATGAAGCTCTTCTCCTGTGTGCGGGAGCCAGATGCGAGTGCGGCGATCCTTGCAGGTGCAGAGTTCTCACTTGGCAGATTCAGCATCTATGACGTTGAAGTTGTGGATCGGGGTGATATTTTGCTTCTTTCCTTGACCCCTGAATCATGGTGGAAACAGCTCCCTGAGAAATCCAATGTTCTTTCACCACATGTGATTGATCTTTGTGCGGGAATGGGGGCCATGAGTGTTGGACCCCAATTTCTGGGCAGCACCCCCATGTTGGCGGTAGATTGGAACGGTTTGGCAGTTGAACATTTGAATGCGAACTACCCTGGTACCATTCTGCATCTTGACTTGTCCTCCAGGGATGCAGCAAGGAAGATTCATGAGGCATGTAGCCATCCACCAGGCCTTGTGATGATGGGCTTTCCGTGCCAGCCTCATTCCTTCCAGGGTTCTCAACTTGGCTGCCAAGACGCTCGAGCGCAAGTTCTATGGCATGGTCTGCATATCATTTTCATGGTCCAACCGCAGGCTGCCATCCTCGAGTGCACTCCTGCAGCAGGTACGAATGATGAAGTCCAACGGGCCTTGGAATCTCTTGCCAGTGCCATGCAGTGGGATTTGCTTAGTGTTGATCTTGATCTTCAGGCAGTTTGGCCTTGTAAGAGACACCGTTGGTGGGCTTTGTTGCTTCCCTCAACATGGAACAAAATTGGCATGCCTCAATGGAATTTCTCCACTCCATTTGATTGTATTGGCTCCATCTTGCATGATTGGGGTAGTTGGGGTGTTGATGATGAGACCCAACTTCAACTTTCACCCCTTGAAGTTGACATGTATCATGATGTGCGATACGGTTCAGATGTGCGTCAGCTGGAGCTCCATCACATTGCAGCAACTATGTTGCATAGCTACGCCAACGCCCTATCAGCCTGCCCCTGTGGGTGTCGTTCCAGAGGTTTCCACCCGTTGACATTGCAGAAAGGAGGCCTTCGGGGCTACTACGTGCTTTCCAAGAAGACCGGCATGCCCCGTTTTCTGCATCCCAGAGAAGCAGGTCTACTCCTTGGACTACCAGACTCCATCACATACCCACATGATGCACGAGCAAGCCTTTCCCTTCTTGGACTTGTTGCCTCACCACTCCAGTCCCTCTGGGTCTATGGCCACCTCAAACGCAATCATTGGCTGGCCACATCACCGCAACCTTGTCCTGCGGTTGAGGATTGGCTTTGGGCATACTGCCAAGAACTCCTCTGTCAAGCTTTGCCCACCTTTGGAGCACCTGTTTCCTCATTGGAATTGGATTTGACCTCTTTTGGAGCACCTCTTGGACTTCGGCTCCATCATTCAAGCTCCACGGTGCTGCAACTTCTCCAAGCGGAACGCATCTCACTTGCCTGGAATGAAGGCGGTGATCTTTGGCAAGATGCAGTTCGTCTCCCATTTGCTGAATCATTGCAACTCCATTGTGGACACTCGCTGCACCTACAATGCCATGCGGGACCTCCCAACCGCCTCAAACCGGACCAGCCCATTGTCATTGCGATCCATCATGGCGATTTCCACCAAGCTCACATTGTCCAACCAGGTTGTTTTCTCTTCGAACTCCTGGCAGAAATGGGCCTTCCTCTGGTCCGTCGAGCGATCACCTTGCAGGGCCGCATCCTCATGGCTGATCAACGCCTGTGGGCTCCCACCATGCTTTGGACTCTCCAGGAAGCACCATGGCATCTTCCTTGTGGTCATTTCCGTACTGCAGCTGGTGACAATTTGGACTCCTTTCTTGGGCTCCACGATGGCCATGTTTGGCAAGGGATGCAACAGCTGCTCCAGCACTCCTCGCAGCATGGTTCTTGCTTGGCTCTTCATCCAGCCATTGCTGCTGCTGTGTTGCATGGGTGGATCTCTCCAGCTCATCAAGCTCATCTTCGAGAAGTTTTTGCGGCTTCGAATGGCACCATCTTTTGCATCTTTGAGGCTCATGGACATTGGACTTTGCTCCATGGGTCGTTGCAATCCGGCTATCTCCACTGGGCTCACTATGATGGACTTTTTGACTTTGTCTCTTTCTCTGCCACTCGTCTTGCTGCTTGCATTTCTGGACTTTTGGGTTTGGATTTTTGCCCACCGCAGCATCACTGTGTCACAACTCAGCTTGATTCCACTACTTGTGGCACTGTGGCACTCGTCCATCTTGGCCATCTTTTGAACCCTGGATTTACGGTTCAGGCCATGCAAGTTCGTTTCTTGCACTCCTGGATTTTAGCCCGTTTTGGTGCCTCTGGCAGCATCTTTGCGACTGGACTCTCCACTCTGTCAGTTGACCAGATGGACAAGCTCATTGGACTTTTGACTGAACATGGCGTCCCTGCACACAAAGCATCGGAACGGGCCCAACAAGTCTTGTCCAAGCTTGGTGCTCCTGCTATCATTGCGTCTTTCGTCGCCAAGAACAACTGGGCTCATTTGAAGATGCAAGCCAACAAGCCTGGGGTCGCCTTGCGACTTGTTCTTCCAGACGAGCTTTCTCATCATGCTGAGCAGAAAGCGATCCAAAAGTACGGAGCTGGCATCTCCAATCACAAGCGCAAGAAGAAGCAGGAGAAAGTCAATCCACCTACTCCACACCTTGATCCCACAGCTCTTCTTCTCCAACCTGGCCATTTCAAGGATGAAGATGGAGATGATGTTCCGCAGTTGACTTTTGAGGACATCCAGGCGGAGGCACATGGCATCGCCATTGCGACAGTCGCCCAAAGTCAACATTGGCTCCAACAGTCCGCCTCCATCAGCACCAGTGCTCTTGCCCTTTTGGTGACTGAAGAGCTTCCTTCTGATCTGATGCATCAACATGGCATTTCCAAAGTCTCTTTCACTGCCACCTACAAGGGCACTGGTGAGCCTGTCCTGATCTTTGGCTGTTTGAAGAACTTGGGTGACCACAAAATCAACCGACACCTTCCAGGCAATCTTTCCCAAGTTGACATTGTGGACAACGCAGTCGTTCGATTTCATGTCTACCGGGATGAACTATCCGTGGCATGGACTGAGCTGGTGCAATCACCCGTCCGGGTTCTCTGCAACCTTGTTCCCCTGCTCCAACTTTGCCCTGGAGATGGCTGTGGCCCTGACTGTCCCAAGTCACATGCCGCTGTTGGTGAATCTTTGGACTCCGTCATCATGGAAGTCTGGGCCAGATCCTTTGGCAAGATTGAAGGTGGGCGTGCTCCGGCCCCAGAAGCCTCCTACTTTTCAGTTTTCATGCGAATCCCTGAGTCCACTTTGCGTCCATTGCTTCAGCAATCCATTCCAGGGATTTACATCGATCCTCGAAAAGACAAATCTGCTGATGAACGTTTCCGCATCGTTTGGCTCTCAGCCCACACACTGGCGGATGCCCTCTACTCCTGCAAGAAATGTGTCCAAGCCCTTGGATTAGTCCGGCTGAGACATAAATATGGCATCCGAGTCGATGCGGCGGATGAGGAGATCGTCTTCAAACAACTGAAGCCAGAGGCCACCTTCATTGCCACCCGGGTGCAACGCACCTTTCAGATCTTTCCACTCCCACATGGTCTTCAACGTGCTGGCGTTGTCAAAATTCTTGGCGATCTCAAATGGCTTGCCAAGCCTTTGCAACCCGGAAGAGGTCATCAGGATGGGATCTCATGGCAAGTTGGTTCTTCCGTGCCCCCGCCAACTTCCACATTCACCAGCTTTGGAAAGGAGGTGTTGATCACAGAAACCACGAAGCCAGCCACAACTTCGAAGCCTCCATCTTTCCTTGCCTCAGTCAAGACTCAACAGCATCTTCGCTCTGAAGCCTCCTCCTCCACATCAGCCCCAGCCACTGGTGACCCTTGGCAGGAGAAAGCCAATGATCCTTGGAATACTTGGCACCCCACAACAAGCCATGCTGCCCCCAAAGTTGCCAGCGGCAAAAGTCACTTGGCCGAGATGACTGGGCAACTTCGTGATGAACTCCAGGCCACTGTCCGCAAGGAGTTGGACCATTTCAAGAGCAACCAAGATGCGACTATGGCTGCGGCTACTGATGAAGCCACTGAGAACCGATTCCTTCAGATTGAATCCACCATGGGTGAGATTCAAGCCCAGCAAGTCCAGTTCAATGAATGGTTCTCACAAATTGGCAAGGCTTCCACTGCCACAGAGAATGCGATTCAAACCATCAACTATACGTTGAGTACCCATCAGCAGGAAATGCAGGGACTTCATCATGAGGTCAAATCGGTCTCCGACAATTTGGGGCACACCCTCCAGAAGACCCTGTCCAACCATCAGAGCGAGATGGCAGCTGACTTCTCTGCACGTTTTGACAAGTTGGAGGCGATGTTCGCAAAGAAGCAGCGCAGTGAATGACTATGTGGAGCGATGCCCGTTGATGGACTTAGACGGCATCACTGCTCTCCTCCCAAGAGTCCACCTTTTCTTCATGGATTTCGCTTTCTGGTTCTTCTGTTCCTGGTTTTGCCCTTTCAGATGGCCTTCGGCATCTCTTCTGCTGAGGTTTGCAGTTCCTCTGTGATGGCCTCCACTCCTGGCCAAGTACCATATGATCACCTCTCTACCAGTTGTCTGGTGGGTCAACGGGTTGGAGAGGCGCGACACCCTGGTCCCCAGGACACTTTGCTCATTGGTTCTACCAATCCTGGCGGACTTCGTTCCAGAGAATTGCTAGCTGTGGAGCAAGGCCCCGGCATCTGGACTTATGCCGAAACCCAGCTCTCTCGAGTGACTCAACACTCATCTGCCAAAGCCTTGCGTCATCATGCCACTCAAGCTAGCCGACATTTGCGTGTCCATCACAGTGCCCCTGCAGCATTGAGAGCCCGCTCCACTTGGGCTGGAAGTTGGACTGGTGTGACTTGTACCAGTGATTTCTCTTCGAAGAAGCTTCAAGTCAATTGGCCACAGGATGTCTGGGAGTCTGGCCGGGTTCTGGCCACACAACACTACATTGGCCAGCACATTGTCACCATGGTCAGTGTGTACGGACTTCCCAAGGGCCCAACCTGGCCCAAAGCCGCCTCAATCACCAATGACATCACGGACTTTATCCTGCGGGAGTTCATCATTGGCCATGCTGGCCTAGTCTGCATAGCAGGGGACTTCAACTTTGGGCCTCGAGAGCTCCCCAGCTTTGACGCTTGGCGTGCCTATGGATTTTGTTCGGCGCAAGATCTTGCAGCCCAGCGCTGGCTCTTTCCTGCAGTTCCGACCTGCAAAGGGTCCACTGAACGGGACCTTATATGGCTTTCACCAATGGCCCAATCTTTGTGTTCTGCTGTACGAGTTGCAGAAGTTTTCCAAGACCATGCCTCCATCATGGTTGAGCTGAACATTGACGTCCTCCAGCCGGGCATCAGCACATGGCCTAGACCTCGTGAAATCCCTTGGGGGCAAGTTCATCTTGAAGCATGGCATGAGCACTGTACAACATTTGACCTCCAGCACTCCTCAAGTTCCACTGAGACCATGAAAGGGCTCGCCAAGTCATATGAGCAATCTTTGAATGGGTTCATCCGAGACTTTCCAAGTTCCTCTTTGTCATCTGCGCACTGTGGGCGTGCCCAGCGACTTGAACCTGCTCATTTGACTCCTACGCCCCGGTCTTGTAGGGCAAGCAGACCTGGCGAAGAAACCTTAGTAGCCGATACTGTGAGCAAAGCTGTGATACTGTGGTTCAAACAGCTTAGAAGGCTCCAATCCTACCAGCACTCCATCAAAGCTGGTCATGTTCATCCGGCTGCTGTACAATACCGAATCGAGCTTTGGTCCTCCATTCGACGTGCTAGAGGTTTTGATGTTTCCTTTGAAGCTTGGTGGTCCCAACAAGATTTTGCGCAAGCTGTTGGACCTTTTCCAATGCTACCACCAGATGCTCATGTCTCTGACCTGATTTACCAGGCTTTTCACCATGCTTTTCGAACCTTTGAAAGATGGCACCTGCAGCAGCGTCTTCAAGTTCTGCAGGCCAGATATGACAAAACGATGAGGGCCCTTTTTCAGGACTTGCGTCAAACCAAACCTGACCAAGTCGATGCTTTTTGGAATACCATTTCCTTTGAGGTTGTGGCTGTCAAGCATGACACGGCTTCTTTGCTGTTGAATCAGCCCATTCCTCCTCACCAACATGGTCAACGGTTTTTTCAAGGACGACCACTAGTTTCGTGTGGGTTCGTCGAAGAAATGCTTGTTTTGGATTTTTTGCCGGAGATCACTTGTGGTGACTGTCTTGAGCTACATGTCCATACTTCTCAAGCCTCTGAAGTTCACCAACAGCTCTCAGACTTCTGGATTCCTCGCTGGAACTGCCAAGAGGCTCTTTCTGATGATGTTTGGCTGCGAGTCACTCGATTTGTGGCAAGGTTCATGCCCAAAGTTGAACTTGAGCTACCTCCTCTGACAGTTGACATGTGGATGACAGCCCTGCGGCGCTTTCGCCCTTCAGCCGCTCGGGGAGCAGATGGTTGGGCGAGGGATGACCTGCTCAACATGCCCAGAGCACACACAGAGCTCCTGCTCTCTTTGCTGACCGACATTGAACATGGCCGGCAACTTTGGCCTCAGCAACTTCAAGAAGGCTTGGTCATCGCACTTGCGAAATGCGAAGGGGCTCATCGCCCTAATGAGTATCGCCCCATAGTTCTGCTGTCGATCATCTATAGATGTTGGGCGTCGTTGAGGTCGCGCCAGATGTTGCACATGTTGGAGCCTTGGATCCACGCTGATGCACATGGTTTTCTGCCTTCTCGAGAACCAGCTCAAACTTGGGTCCATGTTCAAGCTGCAGTGGAGCTTTCTTTGCAGTCCTCACTCCCACTTGCAGGGGTGGGCACAGATTTCGTCAAAGCCTTTAACTGCATTCGCCGTGAACCTTTGTGGCTTCTTGCGGAGGCGGTTGGCATCCCATCCACCTTGCTCCACCCATGGAAAGGCTATGTGTCCAGTTTTACAAGACGATTTGTCGTTTGTAACCATGTCAGTGCAGCACACTCCTCGTCTCAAGGGTTCGCGGAGGGCTGCCCCTTGAGTGTACTGGCCATGGCTCTCATTGACTGGGGATACCAGGTGTATCAACAACACTACGCCCCAAGAGTTCGCCACTTTTCTTTTGTTGACAACATCTCCATGCTGGCCAGAGAGGCTCAATTTGTGGCTTGGGCTTTCTTTACTTTGCGGGCCTATCTCACGATGTGGGGTCTTACTCTTGACCTGGGTAAGTCTTATGCATGGGGAACCACACCAAGTTTGCGACGTCAGCTTGCTCAACTTGGAGTCAAAATGGTGGTTGACTTTAGTGAGCTGGGCGGGGCACTTTCCTTCACGGCTGCGCACAGGGTGCGTCTCTTTTTGCAAAAAGGCGAATCTCTGCATGCGAAGTGGCTTCAATTGCGGCGGTCCAGAGCCCCTTTGGCACAGAAGTTGGTTGCGCTCCCCATGGTCTTTTGGGCCAAAGCACTTCATGGAGCGCTCAGCTGTGTGTTTGCAGCTTCATATCTGACCACTCTCCGTACACAAGCGGTGAAACACCTGGGGGTGCAACTTGCTGGTGCTAACCCTTTGCTTCGACTTTCTTTGGCGCAGCCTCCCACAGCAGATCCTGGTTTTTACCAACTGCGGACAGCCATTTTTGATTTTCGGAGACTTTGTAGGAAAAGCCCAGACCTTTTGCAGTTTTGGCAGATCTTCATGGAGCGCTTTGAGGGAGTCATTCATGATGGACCTTTCTCTAAATTGGTGACTCTACTGAATGGCATTGGATGGCAGATTTGTCGACCTCCACTTCTGCAAGATCACGATGGCTCCATGTTTGACTTGTTGACCATCTCCCATGGTGCTTTGGAAGCCCTTTTGCTGGATGGATGGTTTCAATTTGTGGCCACACAGGTGCGCCATAAAACTATGACTGGTTTGCAGGGCATTGATGTCGCCCTGACCTTGCTAGATCATGACCGTCAGCCTCCCCAGACTTTGGCACGAGTCCGAGCTCTTCAAACTGGTGCTTTTGTTTCATCATGGCAGCACGCTAAGTATGACAAGACGAAGCAACCAATTTGCCAACATTGTTTGGTACCTGACACCCAGTCTCATTGGCTATGCTGTCCACGCTTTGCGGCTCAGCGGACCAATTGTGGCGATCTGGTTACTTGGATTCACGCTGCTCCTCAGTGCCTGGCGTTGCATCTGTTGGTGCCTCGGTCACCCTTTGTGATTCTCCTCAAGGAGTACTTTTTGGCACTGCCTGACACCAGTTGCAGTTTCCAGAGCAGACCCAGGCGAGGAGTTGTTAACCATGTTTTCACGGATGGATCCTTTTTCAGGGGTGTTGTTCCATGTTTAGATCGAGCTAGTTGGGCTGTTGTGAATGCTTCCACGGGTCAAAGTATCAGCCACGGATGGGTTCCCGGTTTGTCACAAACCATTGGCCGAGCTGAACTCTGGGGCCTCATTTCTGCTATCGAGTGGGCGGTGAAGTATGACACCCGCATCATTTTGTGGACCGACTCTGCTGGAACCTGGCGCAAAGCTTGTCGCATCCAATCTGGCGGTGCTTCGGCGATTTTTGATGGCGAGAATGATGATCTCTGGCGCTTGCTGGCTGACGCGCTCTCGCGTACGGTGTCTGACCAGATAGATTTGAGATGGACCCCTTCACACATTGAGGTTTCCAAATGTGATGACGTGGTAGAGGAATTTCTGGCGACCTGGAATGACATTGTTGATCAACATGCCCTTGCCACAAACCAGAATCGAGGGCCTGCCTTTGCTCAACTTTTGCACCAGGCTGAGACCTACTACCAGTTGTGGACACAACGCCTGCATGACTTGAGAGATTTCTACCTCCAAGTGGCAGATGCTCGACAAGAACCACCTGAGATCATTGATCTCACTTCTGAGCCGGCATTTTTTATCCAGCGAATAGAAGGGATTTCTCTTGGAGATGCGTTGCCTGTCAATTGGCAGCAACACCTTGTACATGCTCAGGCCTCCTTGAAAGTTCCTGTTGAATTCGTTTTGAGTTTATTTCAGATTTGTGTTGACCATGAACCCATGCAGCCGACTTTCGAAGCTGTCAGTTTTGTTGAGTTGACCCTGTGGGCTGTACAATTTCTCGGTGCACAGTTTCCTGCCGAACGTTCCACGGATGGTCATCTTGAGTGTAAATCAGTTTATGACATGCTTCTTCGTCCAACACTGGCTGCACTAGTTCAGAAGTTGAAGCTTGGCTTTGTAGGTGGCTTGAAAATTCTTGGTCTTGACAATTATTTGTGTCGTCAGATTACTAGACATGAGGCTGGGATTGCGATTCCGGTGGATGGTTTGGTTGTTTCTATTTCTTCAGAACTTTCACGCCTCCTCTGCCAGGTATCTAATTCATTTTTTGGAACCAAACTGCTTCGAAAGGCGGCAGATTTGGCAAGACCTGTTGCTTAAGGACATCATCGGCGGCTGCTGCTGCACTGCGTCTCAGCTGTGCACAGTCGCCACAACGGTCCGCGATATACATTTTGAGCAAAGATGTTTGTACTGTAGTGTGAAACCTGCTCTTCTTGGTCCTCACTTAAGACATTTTGAGCAAACATTTTGAGGACCAAGAAGAGCAGGTTTCAACACTACAGTACAGTTTGTCGGTGTTACTTTTTTCCTTGAGACTATTCTCAGCTCACTGAGATTGCTGCACTCAGATTGAACGAGAGGGGGGAACGCGAGGGAACGCATTTTTTTGGATGATTGTATATATTCCAGATAGAAATAGAAATAACGTCGTTTTTCGTTTATTGTCGTTTTTTTGGCATATTAGTCTATATTAATTAGTCGACTCACCGACTTTCAGCCAACTGCAGGTTCGCGCTGTTTCTATGTTTGGGCAGTCAGAGGCACGTTCTGCCTAAATTGTTGTTGAGGAGGGAGCTTGTGTGTTGACCAGGCTTACAAGATTCTTTCACAACTGCACGGGAATTGCCAAAGAATTGGATTTATTTCTCCATCAGTACTATTACCGGGACCAGCAGCATGGTACGTAGCGATGCTAAGAAGTCACACCATGTCAAACCATGGCCAGATTTCAACATATTTCAACATTCAAAGGATTCTTGACCGCCTTTGACGTCAATCAGAGACGTCAGGAAGCTTCCCTTTTACTCTGGAGAGTGTGTCGTGTCGCTATCCAATTCATCTCAACAAATTGGGGCCCACATAATGTCGCTTTCTGTTTACATCAGGGACCATGCTACATGTTGTCTACTCCGGGAGTTAGTCATGTTGGAACCTGGCCTTGAATTTTGCGCACGCAACAGGAGTCTCGGTGGGTTCTCCCCATCACTGGCAAGCGAAAGTTATCGCTCGATGACCTCCAATATGCCCGGTCCTTGTGGATGACAGGATAATTAGTTATGTAGCTGCAATCCAGGATGGTCTCAGTGATGAAGGTGCCAAGATTTTTCTCTATTTTTCGGTCGACGGCTGGTAGGTTTGTAGTGTACCCCAGCCAGCAGTTGATATCATTTGATGAAGTAGCCGCAGGACCCCTGCAGGACCCTCCAATGCTGATCGCACTGATGAGATCTAGCTTCTATAGATTATGGGTGATCATGGGTGATTGTGGGTGATTATGAATGTTTATGGATCATTTTGGATAATTTTGGATAATTTTGGATGATGATGATGATGATGATGATGATGATGATGATGATGATGATGATGATGATCCAGATGATGCACTTTGATGAGTCTTAGGTTGATGTAATATTGGAATGACATCAAATGTGTGCAAAGTGTTGTTATCAACCGAAGTATAGTATCCGAACCCGCAGGCTTGACTGTTTCTTCCAGGCAGATGTATGTTGTTGTTATCAATGTATATAATTGTATATAATTGTATATATTATATATTATATATTATTGTATAAGTATGCAGTATGCACAATTGAAGAATTCGAGCCTTCGGGATGGCAGATGGCATGCTTAGGCGAACCTAAAGAATCTCACTACAATGTACAAAGAGTCTCTCTATTACTATGTGTTCATTATGAGAGGATTTGGGAAATCTGCCAGTGGTGCTGATGTTTCACGATGGTTCCACGCCGTGTCAGTCCAGTTCGATCAGTTTCGCATTGCTGACGTCACTGACGCGAGGTCAATGACCTTCGAAGGGCCGTGCCAGGGATGCCAAGAGCTCCACTGGACACACACACACACACACACACACCACACAACACACACAACAACACACAACAGACAACACACACACACAACACACACACACACAACACACACACACACACCTACCTTTTGGCGCTCATGGCATGCATGGGACATTATGGGACAGACCTGGGACAGAAGGCTGGCTGATCTCTTCAAAGCTGTCAGCAGAGCAAGCTGATCAGGTCGGACGCTTTTGAAGTTGCAGATGAGGAGGAAGGCAGGTTGAATAATTATACGGCGGGAATAGTTTCAGATAATTTCAGATAGAGATGTAGTATGATGTAGTTGATTGGCACCTCAGAGTAAAGAAAGGCGGTTGGACAAGTTGGACACCTTGGGGACTTCTGATGTGAAATAAAACTAGCACGTTCGTAGTAGCTGCTAGGCTTTCTCAGCCCATTGCATAACTTTCTTCCCGTTGAGTTCGCTCAATTCAACTTCACACGGTGGCGAGGGGTGTCAGGTTGTTGCATTGATCATTCATTGCAGTTTTCCCAGACTTGTTTTTTGCTCAACCACTGCTGTAGCAGCACCTTCAATAGCGCCAAGCAAAGCCAGGCAAAGATGCAGCCAAAGATGCAGGGAAAGACAAGAAGGACAAGAGCAAGCAAGATCCCTGGTTGATCCTGTTTGTCGGATCCTTCTTGGCGGCCGATCTCTAAGCATTGCTTACCATGCCTCACGCCATCCTTGTCACCCCAGTCAGGTTCCCACTTGATGTCATCCTTGTTCATGGTTTGGTTTGATTAAAGAGTGTTCGAGGGGCATATGATATGTGAATGTAGGTTTTTGTTTTCAATGAGTGTTGTTCCTCCTTGATTCCTTCACCGACCGGTGTTTCGAGCTTATGCAACTGCTATGATTGCCATGGCATGTTCACTGCCCATGCCTTTGTCAAGACAGACCTTCGCCATCCTTCACCCCAACCAATTCAGAACCCAGGTCCTCTAGAGAATGCAACCACCTCAGAGAGGGTTTGGCATACAGTTTTCGCTCCCACATGTGTTCCCAACTCTGTGCTTGAAATCTAGAGGTGATGTGTCAATATCAAACAGAATCTTCAGTCTGCAAGCATTTGCAGGAACTCTTGTGCCCCCTGAGGTCGAATGTACATCAAAGAGACCCCGGAAACCATCAAAGCGTTGGGTTATTTCCCTCAGTTTGACGCCTTTAGACTGGTCAGTTTTAATGTGCAAAGACGTGTATGGAGCAACTCTGGCTGAAGGGTTCAAGAAAAACAATTCAACACCTAAGACGTTATCTCCTTCAAATAATATGATATGAAGCTTGCCGAGCTTGACAGTCACTGAAGGCATGTGACGGCATGTGACGGCATGTGATCAATTGTGGAATGCTCCTCTGGGATTTTTACATTGCCACCTCTCCATTCTTCCTGGTGTTGCTCTGTGCCCATGGCCAAGGTTTGCTCCTAGGCCTGGAGGGAAACGCTTACAGCTTGGCTGAGCTTGACTGGAAATGGTTTAAAATTGTTCAACACTTTGCTCCAAACATTACTTTACTGCCAGCCTATATATTCGATATGGCTTTTGAATCTTCTGACTTGGCTGAGTCAGGGGCAGGGGAATGTTAGCAAGGGAGACGCAAGTGCCCTGAAAGTAGTTGTGAAAACCACATTTTCCAGAATTGGAAGTTGTGCCGGGTTTTTGTTTGTGTTTCTGCAGGTTAGAGAGATACACATTTCACTAATTTTGCAGCTGGCGTCATGGCGGTCATGGTGATCAGTGATCTGGATCGTCTACAAAACATGTTCCATCGCATTTTGCTGACACTCTTTTCCTCACTGAAGAAAAATCTGACACACGCATACACCTACACGGGCGCTAGCTGCAGGTGCTGTTGGCAAGAGACATCCTTTCGACGAGGTTCGATCTTGGTCATTTCACAAATCTGTGGCAGATATCGCTTCTCTCTTGTATTTTTGCACCTGCTTTTGCACAAGGACTTGCTTTGTTGAATAATTACATTATTCGGTTTTCCTTGTATTTCCCCGAATTCACTCTAGAATACTCTAGATATATAGTTGTGTAGAATCCCGTAGTTTGCTTGATTCAGTCCATTTGTCCAGTGTTTCTTTCATCGCAGCCACTATTTGTCCTAGAACATGGCAGAACGTGCCATCCTTTCAGGGTTGTGAAGTACAGTACGTCTCCTGATCCAGGAGCCGACGGCCTTGCATGGCGTAGCAACAGAGGCCTTGATCAGACCACCATTTGGATCATTTTGGATCAATTTGGGGCATCCCATTCGGCGATTTGACTGCACCAACCGGACTGCCTTTGAATGTGGGTCTGTTGGAATTGTTCGTTTTTTCTTTGGTGGTTGACCAGGGAAATGCTCGCTTCTTGGGTGATGTGTGGATTGACATGGGTGAAGATGGAGCTGATGACGCTTAGACCTCAGATGAGACCAAGTTGATTGAGCACGGTCTAGAGTTGCATGGTCCAGCGTTTGGTTCTACAGCATCCCACAAGTGCTTCTCAACTTGCATTTGCATGATCAAAGTATATCAAAGATTATCAAAGTCTATCAACAGGATCAACATGTTTGTGAAACAGCTGCCGTGACACGGCAGCGGCTGCTTGCCTAGAGTTGTCTTGTTCCATTCCAAATGTTTCTCCATCACTCCCGGTCACGGCCTATGCCACATTATGCGGAGCAAAGGCTTCATCAAGTTGGGAGCAAGACCATGTCTTTGTACGCCAGGGCCACAGGGGTCGTGAGGGATTTAGATAATTTTGCGGCCAAATTATATATGTCAACTGAAGGAAGGTTAGATATGTGGTTGGGAGGCAGACTGAACCCAGACATCATGACTGCACCATACTGCACCTTTAGACTTCAAATATCTTCAAATTATTCGATGTTTGTTCAAAGTGCACCGAGAGTGTGTGTGTGTGTGTGTGTGTGTTTGTGGGTGCGCTTATATTGGTTCACGGAATGTCGCACCCCCAGCAACTTACCCCTCCCAGCATGATACGATACTGTATAAATAAATAAATATATATACTATAGTATGTATTTTTGTCAGACATAGCCACATTGCGAAGGACATGAATCTAAAAATGTGATATGCGGCGAAGAAATCAACGAGCAGCAGCCCGTGTGTCAGAAGAAACATGCGGGTGCGGTTCCCAAATGCACCACGATGCGCCGCTAGTGATGACATGATATGTCTATTAGATAGATACAGAGAGTATCAGCGAGGGTATATGAGACTGTTGCGGGCAACGATGGATATCTTTGAGCTTGAGGGACTCTCCCTGCCTCTGGCAGGGGAGGACTCCTGGCACAGGAGCATACAGTACCGGAGCCATTTTACGAGGGGCTCTAAAGTCTGTTGTAGTGTCCCAGTACTTCCTGCACATTTTTGGATATTTTTGGCAGTTCTATGCCATGTCACCTTGTCTACCTTGAAACTGAACGGTGAACATGGGGTGTGTCCTGAGGTTGGGATGCCCCTCTCCCGAGCAATGCCAGCGGAACCCCTGCCTCTTGGCACATAGAGTACTGGGACTATGGAGTGGTTTCCTTACAAAGGAATGTGAAGGGGCCGCATAGATCAGCAAGGTGGATGGGAAATTGGTGGATGTTGGAATAGTGGGGGAGATGAGAATGTCGCCAGCTGATCAGTTCTTGTTTTTTTGGGCTCGGAGGTCTTCCTTTCCTTCGAAGATCTTGGCCATCCTTTGCTTGTTTGACTTCGTAATAGGACATTCTGACATTCTCTTGTTATTTTGTTTGTTTGCTCGGAGGCTTGCCTTGGGGCAATTCAAACACTGTACAAAGATGCAGACAGTGATCGCATGCCATGACAGATGCTTCACCATGCCAGGTAAAGAGGTGCCAGACAAAGTTTTGGCCTCAGAGCTGAAGAGCAAAGTTCTGCCTGTTTTTTCATCTTGCGGCTTTGCCAGGGCAAACTCCTTCCCGGGTCCTCATTTGCTTTTTTTCCTCTGGGTTTCTTGGACTGAGTTCCAATTAGTGCATGCAGCAGTATCGAAGAGGGGGGCTTGACATGCATTTTCATTGATTCTCAATAGATGAATATACTCGACATGGTGGTTGGTCAAAAGGTCCTTGTAAGGAGTTGTGATGATAACTTCACATCATCTTTGGAACCCTGGAATTCTGGTTCGAGTTCGCAAAAGTTAAACACAAAGAACACGCAAAGAATGGTCGTTTCCGGATGAACGAATTTAGATCAACCACCATATGATATGATGATGTATGGCTCCAGAGATAGATGGCAATAGATTTTAAGCCTATGTGTGGCAGACAGGAGCCGACAGAATGAATCTAAACCAAGGACACCTCACAGTGTGTCAAAGTTATTGGCCCCCTAAAGTTGATTTTTTTGTCAAACGCTGTCCTTTAGCCGCCCACTGGCCCATATGCCTATACAAGCAGTTTGAAGATATTCCTTGCAGCAGCACAGGTGTTTGCACGTTTGCGTGCTTATTTTGCAAGACTTATATACATGCTCTCAAAGGTCACTTGGTAATATCCTACTATGCCTACTAATCCGGATTGAGACATTTTGAAAAAAGAATCCTCGCTAAGTTCCTCGCTATTCTGCCTTGAAATGTTTGAAGGAACATTTTGCGTGTTGATGGTTGTTCTTGTCCCATTGGCTTGCTGGGATGTCATACTTATAGATTATAGAATTGTCCTGGCTAGGTGTATCCTTCGAAATGATGTTTGTATTTGTATAGTTTTGTTTTGTTTTGTTCATGTTGTTGTTTCATTTTTTCAATCATCCATCCTGAGGATGCGGCACCGGAACCTGCTCCGAAGGCATTTGGAGGGGGTTTGAGAAGGGAGTAGCTCAATGAAGAAATCGGAAACTTTTCTGTCACACAAAAGACCTAGTACTTTGCAAGCGTGCTGCTTCACAGAAGAGATCTCCAATGCAAATTGAAAATACCATTTTCTTTAGACGTTTGGCCCTATTGATGGCAAATGAAAGCTTATTAATGCAATGCATGGAGCTCGGCATAGCTCGACAAAAAAAAAGTGTGAATTGGGCATGAAGCAGCTGCGGAGCCAGTAAGATCAGTAAGACGAAAGTCAGAGCCAGAACATGCGAAGAGCCAGAACAGCTCTGAAGAGTTTGGCTGCTCAGGAGGAGACAGCGGCGAGCAGCCAGGGCGTTGAATCAAAGAGGCCAGTGTGAAGGTGTCGAAATGGATCGCCTTGTGATGGCCCAAAAAATCCTGGACATGGTTTCACGATGTTTCATGTGAATTTGGGAGTGCAATGTACCTACCGTTGTCTCGCCCCTCAGTTAGGCTGAGGCAGACTTGGTCTGAAGGCGATGGCGAGAGAGAAAGAGAGATTAGCCAGGTACCAGGTAGACGTATAGTCTAATTATGTCTAATGTATAGATCGTATATAGATCGTATAGACAAGTACCATATGTACCAACACATGTAGGCACCAAAGCATGTTGATGTTGCAAGCCTCAGTGACTTGGAAACCAGCGCCCCTATGTGCAGCCTCTCCGTCTCAGCGCCGCCTCGCCAGATTCGCCTTCCTTCCTGAGTTGTCTCTCAGCCAGGACGGTTGGCCTATTATGGCATGGGAGGGTGGAGAGTATACCACAGAGTATTGTTCGTGATTCTGGTTTTCTCCTTTGTGGAAGTGCTTGAACCTATGGGACCTCCCTCATGCGGGAAGCAGAAGAGCAAATACCCCCTTCCTGGACTTCGTTCAGTTGATTTGACTTCTCAGACGGCAGGCCCTCAAGGATAGAGCGGAATCGTTTAGATCTATGCAGTCAGAGGCAGGAAAATGCAGGGAAGAATTTGGTTATTGATTGGCCAAGAGATGCGAAATAAGGTTTGGGATTGTGAACATCCAAGAGACAAACAGATGTAGTGGTACAGTCATGTTGGGCTCAAAAGAGTGATTGTTCGATATGGTTTGAGCATCTTTGTTTTCCCCCTTTGTGTTGTTGATGTTGTTGTGCAATGTTATGCAACATGTTTACATTTTCATACATTTTCTATGAAATAATGCAGGACAGGGGACCTGTTGGAATTTCGAACCAGGGCCAAGATGCGGAACAACACCCCACCATGCGTTCCAGGGTTTGGCCAGTGCATTCCCGACCACACATGTACTTGCAGTAGTATACAATCACAATATTGGCATACCATTGGCATACCCATTTGCATCTATATAAGCCTATACCGACGTATAAAAACAAGATGTACGACCCGTGTTGGTCTACCAAGGCTTGCCATTTGCCATTGTCTCAGGCTCGCGAGTTGTTGTCCTGTGGGCGCCCAGAGGTGAGATCGACCAAAGAGCGAGTCTGGAAGCCTGAACCGTGCAACTTTGCAACGGGTCGCAATGGATCCTACTTGCTCTAGAGGTTGAGGCATTGCTGTGGGAGACACGTAAGTAGTTTTCTTGACAGACAGATGGGTACAAAGGGATACAAAGGGCGAGAATTTTGTGAGGGCACTATAGATGAATCGAGAGACATGTTTGGGCGTGGTTGAACATAATCAAACTTGAAATTGATACCGATTGAAGAGCTGGCCTCAGTGTCCGGTATCTGTGCCATTTCTTTTAATTCTCTTCTCAGATCGAGGAAGCGCCTTTCTTGAGTCACTTATGCAGGAAAAACTCCCCCCATTAAGGAACCGCCTTGCTGGAAAATTTCTTTTGAGGTCAAACACCTCAGAAGAGTAGCGAAGATGTTGGTCCAAGCCTCTGTCCTTTGAGTACCTGGTTCTTGCGTGTTGTTACACGTGTGAATGCGTGTAGAAGGTGGCACCTTCCAGAGGGTGTACTGAACTGCTGTAGTATATATATATATATATAATATATATATATTGTAATTGTACTTAATGCTTCCCAGCCCTGTCTATTCATCTCAGACACTTCTACAATCTTCTACGATCCTCCATACACATTGACATGTGCTCAGGATACCTTCCAAGAGAGATCCAAGTCGGTCAGCCACTCAGTGAATCTAGGGGCATCCTCCTCATTATTATACATGCAAAGCACTCCTAGATCAGCAGGACCAGCTCTGTCCTTCTTCCATCCTTGCTACCTGTCCTTACCATTAGGTGCTTTTGCGGTATTGAATATTGTATATTGTATACACAGGGGCCTTTGCCCCAGCAGAAACCGGCATCAGCTGACAAACAATGACAGCCTTCTCACTATCACGTGAATACCGGTATAGCCACAGCCAAAACTTTCAGGACAGCTTGGGATATACTGACATACTTATAGAACAGCTGACCAAGGCGTGGCATGCGGCCATGAAAGCAGAGGAGCCTTTTGCGGTGAAGCAGGTCCATCGCAAAACAAACACCAGTTTAGGATTTTGCGACTCATGAATACTGAGGATGCATAGGACCATTGTGTGCTTAACCTGACTGTACAACAGCTACAGGATGCTATGAGTAGTGCGAGCCTATTTGAGCCCACAATTAGCTTGGTTTCAGAAACTGATTCCATTTGCCAGCTATTGCCGCTGTTTGTGCTTGCCGCCTTCCTCTACTGTAACCTACTGGCGCTACTGGTGGCTGTAGCTTGAGCTTCAGTGAAAACTGCCCTGCTCGAACCAACAACGAACAAGTGCAGCTTCTTGCCCCATTTTGTCCCCATGCAGTTGTCCAGTCGGCTAGACACCTCCTGTACCCACAACTGTTCCTCATCATCATCTCATCATCAAGCTTGAAGGGCTTTAGTGAGACTACCCACTGCATCCCGCCACAGTGATGGCTCCAGGCGATGAACACTGCCACAAAGATCATGCAAGACTTGAGCCGGTTGCCTCAATAGCCTCAATATTCAATCGATTCCCTCAATATTCAATCGTGTTCGCGTTTCATGGAAAGCTGATGTATCTGATGTGTTGTGGGAAGCTGATGTATAGAAGATCGTTTCGAAATCCTTTGCAAACGGACGCAGTTGTCGTTTCAAGTTTGCTGTAGAGCTTGCGACAAAAGCTTGGGCTGCACCCAGGCACTGGTTTCGCAGAGGTGGAGACTGGCGCAACCTTCGTTCGGGACAGATGCTGATGGGATCTGAGTGACACAGAGGTGGAAACATCTTACTACTGTAACCATGCTCATGGAGCTGGAGCTGGAGTTACAGTATAGTAAGTTTGAGAGTGTTGCAACTGATATTTTGCGTGGCCGCCCATATGTGGACTTGGGCTTTCACAAGACTGTTCCGAGACATTCTTCGAAGGTTCTCCAGACGTTTCAGACTTGTCAAATCACCTCAGCACTAGCATCCTGAGTTCCCCTAATTTAGCCTTTTGCCTGTACCCTTCGCCAGGAGATTCATCAGCGATCTGAAAGCAAAGAGCTCGGTATTGGGATGGCATGTGGCTGCAGAAGGATTTAGCAGGGTAGTTCCAGGCATTACATAGATGATTATACATGCATGAAAATACACTTTACTCAACATTGTAATAAATAAAGCAAGTTCCAGCATTTAGTGCCACTGTTTCGTGATCGTGGAGCAGCGCCCTATTCCAAAAGATTAAAGTCCGTCTCCTACAGTATGTATAGTGGCTACTCAACAGAGACATGCGGTCCAGAAAGTAATTTTTGTTTGAGAAAGAGAATCAGACAGTCAGTGCATGTCAGTGCCAACCGCTTTGAGTAATGACAGTACTTAGTTTATCTTAGTTTGCAGATGTTTGCAGTGGGTATGGTCCAGCTGTCCTCGTTTAGGTCGCAAACAGCGGGCTGAGAGCTGCAATCTCGTGGCTCCACATATTTGGGTCGCAACGCCCAGCTGTGACACGCTGTGATATGCTGAGCGTTCTTTCAGCCCCTGGCAGGCCAGGGTTGCTCCACAGAGCTTCCAATGACCCACTGAGGCCACAGCTGTGAAAGCTGCCCGGCTCATCCATGAGAAACTCTCGTTTCATTGGCGTCAGGGCGCTGAGTACCTGGAAGGGCCAAGCAAATTCTCGTTTTTTAATTTTCTTCCAGGGTTTTTAGCCTTTCCATTCTGCACATCAGGCCGGTCTCTACCGGGAACATGGGACCATGCCTAAGGTAAAAGACAGTTGGTATTAGTCACCGACTTTAGCGGGATAGCATGGGAGAACAATGTTCAAGCAAGTATAACAGCAGTGTGCCGTCAATGTGGGTTTGATGCTAGACCAGAGACAAACAATCTCAGAAAGTGAAAATTGGATGAACATGGATGAAGAGAGGATGACAATCGGATTGTTTTGGTGATATGGTTGATATGTTCGTTATTGTTCGTCTTGATTTCAGATTGGTTCCAGGGGTCACGACATGTCACGACGGTCCAGGCCTTGCCTCAGCGATTCTGAAGCATGCGGATGCATCGAAGCGTTCGACGCCAAGATGAGATGCGAAGTGATTTCAATTAAAGACGCCAAGAGGCGCCAAAGGCACAAAGCGAGACAAAGAGCTATTGTACATTAAGAATTATACAGATACAGATACACAGTTAAGAGAACGAAATCGCTTTCTATAAATAAATTCTGAAGAAATGATGCTGAATGAGCGATGTTGAACGAATGATTCTGAGTTTCTGAAAAATGTATACACTGCATTTCAGATAATGGTGACCTAATAGAGTCAATAGAGGTGAGACCTTCATGATCCTAAGACATGTTCAATCATTTTGCCATATTTTGGTGGACAATGATCAATAAGGTTTGTTTAAAGCGTACAAGAATAAATATATACATATACATATACATATATATATATATATACGAAAGCAGATAAAGACAGCGCGCAGATGGATGTCGAATTGGAATGCTCCAAGAACTCATGTCGCTTATGTGCTTTCAGTGGCCCTCCCAGGCAGCAGCTACAAGAAGGCGGACGACACAGTTCGGCTTGTGAACGAGAAGCTGTTACGTACTGACCTCAGCTGCCTTGTCCGAAGCCAAAGGACAAAGACCAAACTCCTATTCGGACATTCACGTATGCCTCAGGCTGGAAGGAGGAAGCTGAAATTCTTCAGCGGGAGGCCCATGGGTTCTTTTCATGATGCTTGAACATGTCATTCCTTGCTGCAGGAATCGAGAGAAAAGTGTTGATCAAATATAGCGACATAAAATGCATGCACACAGACAGACGTGTTTCTTGATGTTCTTTTTTTCCTTGCTTTTGGTGTCGTCGTTGCCGTGTTCTTCTTCTTCTTCTTCTTCTTCTTCTTCCTGTTGCTGTTGTTATTATTGTTGTTGTTGTTGCTGTTGCTGCTGCTGCTGTTGTTGGTGGTGGTGGTGGTGTTGTTATTGTTCTTGTTCTCGTTCTTGTTCTTGTTGTTCTTGTTCTTGTTCTTCTTGTTTTTCTTCTTCTTCTTCTTCTTCTTCTTCTCCTTCTTGTTCGTCTTCTTCTTCTTCTTATTGTTATTCTTCTTCTTCTTCTTCTTATTGTTGATGTTGATGTTGTTTGTTGATGTTGTTTGTTGTTGTTGTTGTTGTTGTTGTTGTTGTTGTTGTTGTTGTTGTTGTTGTTGTTGTTGTTGTTGTTGGTTGTTGTTTGTTGATGTTGTTGTTTTTGTTGTTGTTGTTGTTGTTGGTTGTTGTTGATTGTTGTTGGTTGTTGTTGGTTGTTGTTGGTTGTTGTTTGTTGTGGTTGTTGTGGTTGTTGTTGTTGTTGGTGGTGGTGGTGGTGTTGTTGTTGTTGTTGTTGTTGTTGTTGTTGTTGTTTGTTGTTGTTTGTTGTTGTTTGTTGTTGTTTGTTGTTGTTTGTTGTTGTTGTTGTTGTTGTT
>BGPT01000229.1:320150-385478 GCA_003297045.1 Symbiodinium sp. clade C Y103
TCGCTCTGCCATCCATCAGTCACAGCAACGAACCTCTCCTATAGGTTTACCATTTTTGAAACTTCCGCCACCGCCTTGTGCGGTACTACTGGTAGCTAAGCTGCTTGGTAGTATTGGAAACTGGTCCCCTCAGGCAAGCGTGCGGCAGGGCATTGCGCCACGCATGGCCAAGATGGAGGTAGCAATTCTGCAATTCCTGATTTAAGACAAAAATTTGGGATTCAAATTTAGGACTATTTACAGTAGGATTAAAATTTACGCGGGCGTTCTATTAGCACAGAGATTGTTTGTTCACCATGTGTGAGGTGACATTTGTTCAAATTTTGTGTTGTAGTCCATTGTCGAACTTCATTGTGCCGGCTTTCCTTTGCTGGAAAGCATGAAAACAACTCTGGGTGCTTTTTTGTGGAACATTGTGTAATGCATTTGAGATTTTCAAGCTTCTTGAGGCTGCAGAATTGGCTCGTCAACGTCAGGAGCAGCCCGGATCACTGGTCACCCCAGTCATACTGTAAAAGTCACGTAGGCCGTGGATGTCTTAAAAGCACTCTGCAGCTGTCATAAGATTGCAAGACATAGTGATCGGATGTGATCGGGAGAACAGCTGACAGGATTTGGATGATGTATGATGGTGCTATGGTTCGGTATGATTCGTTTGTTTTGGGGGAGGTTGTCTCCTTGGTGTGCTTTTGCATGACCGACTGACCAGCGTCCACATGCACAGGATTCAGAGAGACAACGTATGCAAGCCATGCAGTATGGACCACAGAAATTTCATTCGAAGTCACAACATGTCACAACTATAATGTGTCAAGCACCTTGAGCCTTCAAATGCATAAAGTAAAACGCATGGTTTTGTTTGACTTGCATGTATGTTTGTTTCACAAGTGCCATTTGCCTTTATGTGCCTTTGTGACATTTTTGGTGCTGGCATTTCATGAGTAGTGCATCACCTCAATAGAGGTGGTAGCCATGAGGTGGGGGCGTCATTTGGTGCAACCGCTGCCGATGCAGTCGGGAACTCTAGACCACAAACCAAGTTGTGGGTATGGATCTTATAGACGCCGCCAGGATCCAAAATGGATGGGTTCATACCAAAACTGAATAAACCTGATCAGTTGTGGGCCCATTGCTGCCCTAATGATCCATCCCAAGATGGGATGTCAGCCTGGAAAAAAAATTGAACAGTCGGAGGTCCAAAGCTACTACGATTCCCATGATTGCCCTGCAAGGGCAATTTCTGGAATATGTGTGTTGCAGGGAGGCAATGATCAAGTTCGTTTCCCGCGGGTCACCCGCACACAAGAAAATCAAATGAATACTTTAAATGCGAAGGTTATAGCAGAATCTAAGATGACCTAAGATGTTCAAAGTGAGTATCAACTTGCCACTCACCTTCAGTTGTTTTGCAAGGCAAGTCGCGCAATGCTTCCGATAGCCTCGTTGTCTCACCTCTCTTCCACCCAAATATGAAGTATATTAGTACTGATAATCCTGCACGTGGCGCAGACACCACGCATGTTAAGATAAAGTCCCAAGGCGTCACCAATCCTTTTGCCAAACCGGTAGCCCCAGAACATGCCAGAACATTGTCACAAGAAACAGTGCCTATCGACATCATGTCACCTTGACTGCACTCCACACGCCAGCGGACAAGCATTGCATTGACAGCTTGACCTGCGAAAAAAAAAATGCAGCAAGTTGGGTGAGGGCAGCTCTAGTTCCCATCCTTAGTAGCACTACAAGTGCTACTTGCAATCCAGCAGGTGAACGGAAACTCTCTGGCAATCCCACTTACTGTAGAAACCTTCTTCCATCGATGGCTAAATATAGCCAAAACACTGAAAGAAGACCAGTCGTGACAGAGCTGTCAGAAAAAGGTCTTGAGTCATTGAGAGCTGATATATGCTGATATCAATATCCTTAGTGATCGTAGTGGGTCCTGCTGTGTCGGGCGGCTTCTCAGGACTCCTCCCTCTCCAGATGAGCTGGCGTCGCGCTGGCCTTGGTGACAAAGTCTTGGTAGACTGTTGCCGCACTTCCCCAGGGATTCTGAAGATCGCGACAATACGACATGAATAGTTGACAAGTGAGATTGCGGACAAAAAATTGAGAAAAAAAAAACGCGCCCAAGAAAAGGTTCTAAGATGTTCTAAGCATATTTCAATATTTTCAATTTCGGCCATGGCGTTGGCATTCCAAATGCTGGCGCCAAGGAAAGCAGCTGCATCGCCTGCCGAAGTGCACCTGTGGGAAACGTTTTTTGAGAGCTGATGCCATCAACTGCACAGTTGTGATTTGGATTTGTCTCTATGCCTCCATGGGCGTGAGATTGTTGAACGGGTTCTGACAAGCCTTCACTTATCCTGATTGGCGTACACTTTCTTGTATATCCGCACATGCCAGCCGACTAGCCAGTCGGTCAGCTCACTGGTTCAAGTTCAGCCAATTATAGCCTAGCCGTTCATTGTGTTCGCCCATTTGGGTTGCGTTACTTGGCACTTACTTGGCGTTTGTCCTAGTGGTTTCTCTTTCGTCTATTCATTTTTTTGTGGTTGTCTTAAGTTTGAAGTAAATAAGGTAGGCGTGTAGCCATTGCCTTGTGCACTTAAAATCTCGAAGTATCCTGGTGACGTGACAAGGCAAGCCTGTCCCTATTTAAGATTTCAGTTTCAGGCGTTTAATGCAAACATTTCACAGAAAATGTGCTTTCTAGTCCCTGGCTGTATCTGGCTGTTTCAAGTATATTGGTTAGGTGATTTCTTTAATTTTTTGTATGTGTGTCTTGACATGTCTTGACATCATGCCTTCTGCAAACCCAGCCGGCTTGAGCCCAACTTGCAAAGTGAGGCACGAGTTGATTATTGGCGGATGATACGCAGCGCCGCTGCGCTGTTCGCGTTGTGTGCTGGGACAGATGTGCAGGCACAGGTTGTTTGTGATATGTGTGGCATGCAACTAGGAGATTTTGAAGTTAAAGTGCTCTCAAACCTTTAGAGCATCCGACTGCACTGAACTAATTAGACCAGAGAACATGAAAGGCACAAGAAAGCGCAAGAGCAACATGTCAGCATATATTTACATCCCCGCAAATCTCCACATGAGAGCTTGGATTTAGCGGCATTGAACATAGAACATGAGGTTTGCAAATTGGCGTTTCTTTGGGGGGGGGCAGGTTCAATCTGCAGTTGTTATAGGATGCTTTCATTGCCATCAAATAAAGGATAGTGTGCTCAGTTGTGTTCTTCTTCACCAAAGGTTTCAGTTCCTTTGCTTGTGATGTCACTCATTTCATACCACTGAAGTCCACTGAATATTTATTATATATTTCAGCACGGGTTAGATATAGATGTCGGCTCATCATCACTCCACCTTGGCCCGGCAGCTAAGACGTGCTGCTAGTTAGGGGCATGCCTCATAGGATTTGAAGCTTGGGACTGTGTGAAGCAGAGACTTAAGAAGTGCAGCTGCAGTCCTTTGGCGCCCCTCACCATCCCACCCGCCATTTGCTTCTTTGAGCTCCTCAAATATGTTGGTAGGTGGTGGACATGTACCGCGCAATGAAGAAACCCGATGGAGGCACGAATATTCCACAAGGAAAGACACGGGCCGGGTTCAGCGAGTTGGAATCAGTCACACTTTCAAAGGTCCGATTATATCCGATTATGCCTATGCATTCACAAAAGTAGCAAGCTAGTTATAAGATGTTATAAGTGCTGCTCACAACTGTCTCAAGTTTGGATTTTGTGCTTTGCTGTATGCCCACGCATACTGTAAAATCATGTAACATTGTAAGATTTTTATGTAACGCGAAAAGGGTAGGGTCCTTCAGGCAGTGCTGGGACAGTCTGAATACATGTTGACAAACACTAAGAGTGCATGCGGTCCATGTCGAGGTCGCTGCGGCTGTATAATGACATTGTCACATTCCGCTGGTTGCTTTTTCTTTGATCCCTTCAGGGAAAGAAACGCGGAAGGTGGAAAACAACAACTTGGCCGATGCTTGGCTGCAGAACTTCCTTTGAGAATCGCAAGAAAAGTTCTACAAAAGGTGAGTGCAACAGCTGATTATACAGTTGTTTTGCAGTTTGTTGCACCTGTCAGTTGGCACAGCTCAAACATTTAATTCACTTTAATTCATTACACGTTGGCAATATACTGTAAGGGTAAGTCATGTGGGTCATGTGTCACAAGTGCCGTTGAAATTTGAATTTGCTTGAGCAACTTCCTGGTGGCTGGGACAAGCCCAGGATATTCATGGCGTACTTCGCTACATTCATCAGGAGATTCCGCGCATGCGCCATACTCGCACTGGACTCCCAAAGCAGCGTTCCATGACTTGAGATGAATGAAGTCATAGACGACATAGTATGCCTTTATGTCACTATTTATGTCAATGTCCCTTTCATGGATGTTGGAGTTTTCACTTGTCTAAGATTTGTATAGCATTGTCGACTTACTGAATGGATTTTGACTCCATTTGTTTCATTATTTTTCATTAGGCATATAATGAAATATATAGAAGTATAGTGAAGTATAGCATCATGTAGGCGTCCTCATATTATCCGGAGAACTAGCAGCCGAAGAGTTGCAGGAGCCACAACCTGTTCAACTTGTGTCCTCTAAGAATATCCTGTATTTTTTGGGAATTTTACGCTGCAATGAACACCGTCGCGAAGAGGAGGTCATCGTGGAACATGCGCAGGGTGATCCAGAGCGAACTACAAGGAGCGGTAGAAACAGGTTCCGGATCATTTTGCACAACTACTGTAGTGCCAGTTGCTGCTGTTGCAGGTGGTTGTTCGCTCCTTTTTGATCTTTTTGTTCCTACTCCAATGGTGGTTGACAACCATCTATAGTTGTAGGATTTGTTCAGCTCAATGCTGTGCTCAAGGCAACATCTCTGGATTGTTTGCAATATGTCCGCATGTATGTTACATATATATATATATTTATACATCATATTGCTAAGTTTGGTCAAACAAAAAATAGACGCATCAGACAACACTTCATTGCTTGCTGCCTATTGGTGCCACATTGAAGGAAGTATGGCATCGACGCCATAGCGTGAGAACCTTAGCTTCAGTCAACCTCTATCACCTTCCAGACAATTTCAAGATTGCAGGATCTCACCTTCAACTCCGCTTTGCAAGGGCAGTCTAAATTTCACAGCAAAGATGCACTGAGATAGTTTCACAACAATAGCACAATGCTGAATGATGTCGCTGTACTGCCCTCCAAAATGCAAACTTTGCACCCGTGATCCCAAATCATCCGAAATCCACCCCTGCAGCTGGTATTATTCCATCTAGATAGCACAGGGGGTGCACTGGGGATTGAGCTGACTAGTCTGAGAGCATGGAGTCTCATGGAGTCTCATGGAGTTCTTGAGAGCTTCCTGCATTCAGTAATCGCATCCTTGAAAGTGCAAAATGGACTTACTAGATTGCATATATGGACTTATGGACCTGGAGTCATGATTAGTGTTGTTTGGAGTTATTGTGGTGGCATTTTTCCCCCAATCCGGAGACTCTTCTCCGTTTCGGCCAAGGCGCTACAGAGTTCAGGTCAAGAATCCGAGCGGGGTTGAGGCTCATTTGCACTGCATCTTCAGAAGGGTTGAGGGTGGTGTGATTTGATTTTAGCAAAACTTGTATAGACTTGTATTGAATGATCCAACAACACCGAGTCCAATGTCTTTCCGGATCAATGTTTCTTGATGCTGAAACTGTCCTGGAGCATCATCTAACATCATGCCAGAAATGGATTTGCCCCAGGCCGGTGCTCCAGTTCCGGGCTTCGGATCAATGTTTTCTGCCTTTGATTTTGGCGTAGCCACCAGTGGCTTGGCATGGCAATATTTGAAATTCAAATTTGGATATGTCACAGAGCACAATTGTTGCAAGTGTGAAACGGCAGTGGGGTGTGTAGCCCAGAGTAAACTTAAACGTGCCTTTACTTTCAGGATCCTGCGGTATGGTTTAAGCGCGGACTGAAACTGAAACATTTTTCTTTTTGGTTCACAGAAGCTGGTTTGCATTGCCAGATGATGACGCATTGAAGGAGCTCGCCAAGGCCAGGACGCGCTTCGAATCGCTTCGACATGTTACAGCCAAAACTGATTAAAACTATTCAAACCTTGGACTAGTTCTTACAGTTCTACGGATTTTCTATGAATGTTCGATGTGGGCAGATCATTCCCTATTGATCCTCAGCCCCATTTATCCCTCAGATGTTCTGACCATCACACTTTCAAGGATATTGTGGCAGCTCTTGTCATGTGAACAATTATATTTATAAGTGTTTCTACGTGTACAGCGACTGGATCCACATGCACCTATGCACGACCCAAGGTCTGATTCCCATGACTCAAAACTATGAAGAGAGTTTATTGATGTTCATTGTATTAAGATAAGCTTTCTCTAGCAGATGGTTCGCAACAGATGCAGTATATGGTTTGATGTCATGTATCAATGTTTCCAAGTTTCGGGTGGGAAGTGAACATGATCGAACCTGAAGCAGATCAGGTTGGCGATTTCGTGGGGGTTCAGTTGCACTCACAGGACGATGTGTCTTGGCGGCCTTGGCAAAACTTTGGGATGCATACCCAGTGTGGACCGTGCTTTCAGAGCTTCAAACTTGAGGCCTCCATCATTGTGGCTTACCCGTTCCTTGGAGTTCAATGGGCAGTTTGGTCATGTGCATCCATGTGCATCCATGTGTCGAATACACCTATTCAAAGTGTTCGGCCCGGATGAGGCAAGACATGTGTTCTCCTTTTATTCTTTGTCGAATGTCGCCTTTTCTCAGCATTCCATCACAGAGATGGCTTCTTCTTTGTCACCTGAGGGAGGTGTTGCATTGTCACACAGGTCGAAACAAGTTGAACATGATTGAACAATATTGAATACATGCCCCAGACTCTGCAACAAGACCGCACTGCCCGCAACTGCAATTGTCATGTCACCAAGCCCATTCGCCATGCAGGTACTATTGGTTTAGCCTGCCAGGATCATGCCCAAACCTTCCATGGAGGTGCCTTGTTCTGGGATTTCTGGGGATTTTCGTTTCAAAAAAAAAGTGAAACAAGTTTATTTTACAAACTTGATGCTGCATTGGCGAAGGGGCCAGCCTAAGTCCCGGCTTCTGCGGCTGGTGGCACCAGCCGGCGTCTACAAACACGCATTTCTGGGAAACTTAAGGGTTTTGAACTAGAGAGTCACTTGTCAGTGAAGCAGCCGTAACGCCAACGCCAGCGGCTTGTCAGTACGCACTCGGACAGCAAGACGTCATAACACTGTATATACGACAATATACATACATACATACATACATACATACATACATACATACATACATACATACCTACATACCTACCTACCTACCTACCTACCTACCTACCTACCTACCTACCTACCTACCTACATACATACATACATACATACATACATACATACATACACACACATATACATATACATATATATATATACATATGTACATATAATATATACATATATACATATAAATATACAAATACAGTTGTCATTCATTGTCAGAATTTGATGTATACAAGCATTTGCTTTACTTTTTGCCTAAATGATAGACGTGTGGCATTTCAGAATGTTGCATACTGGCATGATGTTGCATATACATTATAATATAATATATAGTACAATACATATATATATATACTACGTATTATTGACAATGTTTGAGTCGACAGTCAGATCAATCAGAGCTCCTAAATTAGTCCATTGTGCGCAGAGGGCACCAAATTCATCGAGAATGATCTAAGTCATTTTGACAAAATGTTCTGGTGAATCCAAAGTATACAGTATACCTCTTCGCGCAAGCTACCAAAACGTTCCTCGATGGCCGTTTTGAGTCTGGTTTGGTCCGTTGTGGCCCTGAATGGAAATGCATGTGTGCGAGCTCAGGAAATGGGAGGTTTATGCAGGGTTTAATACTACATTAAATTGAATTAAGATGAATTTAGATGTCTTCTGACTTGTGACATCTGAGACATCTGATGGCATTTTCAAGCATGATCATTCGACTGATTCACATTCCCTTTGTCGAGGTGCATCCCTGGCGCTAAACAGACAAGTTGTCAAACCAAGCGGTCTGACCTGGAAGTAATGCCGCCAGTTTGTGCTGAGCCCTAGCGCCTGACACGCCTCAGACCACTGCAACTCACAGAGCTTTTTGTTGGGCTATCGAAATGGACGAAGAGAACAATCAGAACATATCAGAACATTGGAAGTGAAGAAACGAATGGTCAGTTGATTCAAAAGTGAAATCTGTTGACAATTCCTCGAGTTGCTGGCACAGGTTTTCAAACGTTGAATGCTGGGATGTTTGTCGTTGGTCTCCAATCCTTGACCCAGCATGTTTGCAAGGTGCTGATAGTGGATGTGCTGGCAAGAAAGACGATGCCGCACTAAAGTGTGTTGCCGACTTCTCGTGACTTGAATGAAGGCAGCATCGTCAACTTGCCAAAGGACATGCGATGACAGAATGAATCAAAACAGGAGGTCAAAGTATATCGAAGACATGCACTGAACGATGGAAGGTTACACTT
This sequence comes from Symbiodinium sp. clade C Y103, assembly GCA_003297045.1. Taxonomy (NCBI): domain Eukaryota; class Dinophyceae; order Suessiales; family Symbiodiniaceae; genus Cladocopium; species Cladocopium sp. clade C. The sequence continues at coordinate 328,735 of BGPT01000229.1, forward strand.
GATCTCACCAGCCCAGGAAACCAGATACTATGTCCGGTTGCTGCCCCTTGGCTGGATTCTAGCTGGGACATGGGATCATTCCACGTCAAGGCTGCGCCAGCATAATAGTGATTGATACTGGTAGTGGTGTAGAAGTGTGATGAATTGTGTAGAAAACGTTTTGAACGTGTAGGGGAGATATGGGGAGATGTTGCAAAGTTGATTATGAGATCCAAGAAGCTTCAATGACAACCATGCGAACATGCATGTGGAATCATGTCCAAGCATTGCATGCACTTTCACACCCGCTGCAGCAACCAATGATTGGAGCTCGGGCTATGAATGTCATATCTTGTCTCATTTTGACATATTTTGACAGTGCTGCTGCATGACATGTCAAGACTTCATCCTGGGTGGTTTGCATAGATACACCAAACCAGTTGAATGATGTTTTTGCTCAGGCCTGAGATACGGCCCCAAAAATGAGGTGCGAGTATGCACGGCTTTCGGTTGAAGGGCTCGAAGTGCGGGATTCAATAGATGGATCAACAAGCATATTGATGTGTTAATCTGATATACATATATATATATATAAAATATGATTAGTTTTGTAATATCATTTAATTGATGTGTACCTGCTGTAAACGAACAACAGAACCCGAAAAAGTCTGTACAGGTGTTTGTTTCCAAATGTGTTTTGAGTCCCTTCAAGGCAGAAGTCTTTGCCAGTGTGCCTCCGAAATGCAAACGGACAAGATTCCAACACTTACCCTTAGGTGGTTGGACATTGCAAGGGTCCTGATCCAGAGTAATTTGAATATGCGTGTGCAACAGTGTGCGCCTCCTGCTGCTGCATTTCTCGGCTTTCAGCGCTAAGTTCATCTACGTTCTACCTCACAGGTCCTGTCCTTTTGCAGCTTGCAGCTGCATTGTGCCCAGGCTTCAGAACTTCAATGAACGTGTCAATCACTGAAATATCTGAAATGGTATGTTTTTGATGTTTGTGTTTCATGTGTCTCTTTTGCACTATATATTACAATTATATAATCATATATACCTTTCATGTTTATTTGTTTGGGTGTTGCTATCCATTTCTACTTGAAGAGGCGCCGATGGATGTCGGAACAACTGTGCGCAGGACCGTGACACTACTCCCAAACGTACTTGGTATGAGATCCAGTCGTTTTGGATGCCAAGACTCAGGTTTTCTCTACAGCAGAATATGGGAACCAAAGCTGCCGTCATGTATGCATTCTGTGCCTTGTGCTTGTTGGAAGGAAATGCTGGCCACAGTTAATTCTGCAATAGATAGAGTTTTGGGTCCAGAGCCTGCTGAAGAAGATGCTTCAATTGTTCGCATGGGGGCTTGGATGGGTGGCAAGTTGAATCGGGTGTGAATCCAAGGCAGTGTGTTTGCTCTGGTGCTCCAGTCCATTGCAACACAGATCAAGTGGCATGCCCTCAGGTTCATGAGTGTTGCTTGCCGGCATCATGTATTGTTGTGATCCGTTTGCTCTCAGAGCACGATCCTGCACACGCACCATGTGACAATGTTCATTTGTTTGTGCTTTCAAGAACAAGGCATGCAGTCAATGCAGTCAAGCCACCCACCAATCTAACGTGACCTGCGAGTGCTCTCAGGGCATTACGACTCACACGCTGATGAAGATGGAAACTGGGCTCTTGTACACCCGTGTCGACACGGGCTCAAGCCTTCTCTGCTTCTACAGAGACGCCGCACAAAAGGATGTCTCGAGACTCAAGCCGAGCATGTGTAGCTTGGAAAGCAATGCATAGTGCCTGGAAGACTTCACCTGATGTTCTATGTAATTCCATTCCAATGGTTTTCATGTTCTGTTTTATTGCCCTTCTAATTGCTCATTTTGTAATCTTTTTTATTCAATGTATTTTCTGCGGATGCAGCTTTTGGTGCGTTGGAGATGTTTCACCAGTTCTCATTGAGATTCAGCCAGGTTGATTCAAACTTTTCCTTCTTGCTTCCAGACACTGGAGCAATTTTGAACATATTCATGGAGACCAGTCTCAGGTGATCGTTTGTCGGAAGGCATCACCCTTCAAGATGCTGCCGACGAGTGGTGTGCTCCTCTCTTGATGTCCACTTTCCCCTCTCCATGTGAAGGCGGCACTCGGTGGAGCCGTATGATGGCTACGCATGAAATCATTTGACGAAGCAATTGCGCTTGTAATTCTCCCACCGACTCTGGTTTTCGGATTTTCCATTGAAATTGAGCCCTTCGCAGTCTAAGAAGTAGCCTACCACATGCAGGCGGGTTTCAAGAGCTGAGTATGTAAACAATGTGTTTTGACAAGGCAAGTATGAGTGAGTAATCTTGAGGATTGCGTATATTGGCACTAGGTTAAGTTCCCACATTCTCACAGAACAAATTCCTGCGAATTTCCAAGCCTGCACCTGCCTTACGCTGCCACAGGCTTCAAGGCAGCTTATTTCTTGGGTTTGGGAACTCTTCTCGCAATGGCTATCAATGTGGTAGCTATTGTTGTTTGCTTGTTCCTGATCGCCCAGTACTTGGAAGGAACTTTGCATAAGGGAGTGCACCTTGGCGGAACATACCAGCTTTTTGTGTTTTCTTCCTATAAGCAACTGAGAGTGGGCATAGGGACAGGACAAACCATCGGCAACATTTTGTTGCAGCCTATGGACGTTTTGGGGACACCAAGACAAAGCATGTTCGCGGAGGGGTCATAACATGTATCAGGACCACTACTACGACTGGATGCAGATGTGTGATGCTCTTTGTAAAGAGCAGAGTTGCACTTCCTTTCATGGGCATGACAGTCATGCTTCCCGTGGGAAGTTTTGCCAAGGTACCGAGTTTGGGCCTTGATTCTTCACATCACATCCACGGTCATTCTCATTGCAGTCTATGTGGTGTACATTATGATCGCCGCTTTGCAAAAGTTCATATGTGGAACAACCAGCACCACCTCACCAACCCTCTATCTGACTCTATCTCTCTACTTCTCTCTCTTTGAGTCTCCTTTGTGTATGACGGTGATATCAGTGATATCCTTATTGACACTGCTAGGACGCTTACAGTAATTACTATCAAGGGATAGGACTGAAGGAGATGTTCCAATTGTTTCAAGTGCTTCCCCACTAGAAAGCATTCTGTGGTTTAGATTAGTTAATTATAGTAAGAGTTCCATGTTTCTGGGAGTATCTAGGCAGACACTTACAGTACATTGTTTGATTGTTTTTCACCCCAGCTTGGACTATCTTGGACTTTCAGACTTACTGCGTCGGCTGTGTGAAGCAGGGCAAAGGGGGCGCACACAGACATGGTTTCCAGATGTTTCAGCTTCCTGAGGCTATTACAGCCCTCGATGAAGTTGGAGGACACTTGCCGCACTATGACTAGCTGATCAGCTGATCAGTCACTGGCAATGATCCGTCATAAACTGTGACTCTACAGTCCGCTTGAAAGAAATCTATGGAATGATTATTTTCGCACTGACAGCCGGGGGTTGCAATGTTTGAGTATCAAAGGATGTGTTGTTAGCCCATACCCTCCTGCTGAGAGAGCTTAGATACTGTGATCAGAGAGCCATCAGCTACTGCAAGTACTTGACATGATATGTATATACTGCTACATGTATAAATATTAAATATTATATAATATTGCATAGTTTTATTATATTTACATGTTTTGCAAGGAGTTTGTTTGCCTGCTGATGGCTTCTTTCAGATGCTCTGAGTGTGTGGATTTGACTATCAACGTGATACTCATGTTGTCGATGAAACGCCACAAGAAACTAATTCGACATTGTGTGGCAGTAATGTTTTGATCACTGGTAGTTCAACTGAGGTTGCGGGTTGATTTTCTTGTCCTGAAGTTGTACAGCTTTGCGTAGACTAGGCATTTCGTGCATTTTCGTGTGATAATTATATGCCAATACTTTCATTGAGTCTGGGATCGTCAGGAAAAGGCGTCCCACTACTCGCAATGGCAAGCAAGGGCACGGGAATGAGCTTGGGCGTTGTGGTGATGGGTGCGGGCTTGTTGTTCCAGGCAGGCCCAGCTTCTCTTTGCCAAGCATTAGTCATCAGTCGTTGCATTTTGTTGGTCCCTGTTTTTTGCACAAAGAGACCCAGATAGACCCAGTATTTGGTTCAGGTTTTATCAGCAGCACTGCTTGCAGCAGTGAAACTGGGCGACGAAGAGACTAATGAGGAGAAGCAGATCCGTCAGTGGATGAAGGCGCGTAGTTGTTGGCTTGTTGGGAGAGGAGGGTGCACTTTGTGGTGTGTCATTGTATTTTCTTTTGTTTGTGTGAGTCATGAATGCTTGAGACTGGACACGGCCAAGCAGCCTGGCATCAAGACACTCAGGTTTGTTTCATTGACATTTCTGGCGGTTCGGTGGATTGTGTTTCCTTGGTCATTTGCACTTTAGACTCAGGACGCACTCAGGTATGTATCATCTTTGGTTGGGTGAGTCTGTATAGTATTTATTATCTAATATTTGTTATACAATAAATGTATTTGTTCATACCGGTACTGAGAATATGGATAAATCTCTTTTCTTTGTATGCTATGGGCACGTGGGTCCCTGCTGCCTGTTGACCGATATTTTGAATGCCCGTCCTGAAGTTGCTTATTGCGATTTGAGATGTTTGAATCTTTCACCCGGCGCACTTGCCTGATACATGCTTTCTGGCAAGAGTACCCTGTTCTTGCAACACATTATGTTGACACAAAACTATTCCACATATTCCCACATAGTTTATCCCATATATGTATTTCAAACTTCCATTCTCCTCGGAAGCCCCGAATTTAAAGAGTTTCTGTTAGATTTGCTGCCACAATTTATTGATAAATTTATTGCTGATCCGGCTGTCAGGAAGATGCCAGGTACGCGGCTGAAGGTGGATATGCAGGTCGGAGTTTCCATGCTCTCTTGTGGGGCAACGGTTGTAAGGGAAGTTGCAAAGAGGTTGTATTTTGTATGGCTTGCCGTGTGCAGCATGCGTTTCTCGCAGTTCACAACCCTTGTGAACCACTTTATTTGGGATTTGTCGTGCCGGCCAGTATCAACCAATTCAACAAACCTGATCAATGCCGCTGCAGACTACGGCAGCTACGGCTATGGGGAGCCATATCAGGGAGCAAGCTTCAATGGCTATGGTTATGATCAGAGCCAATTCATGGCTGGTGGCGCTGCCGGGTAGCTTGTGCTGAAATGCTGAAGCTCTTTCATGTTTGCGCCCTCTTCAAATCGAATGAGTTTGGGGTAGTTCTGGCATGAGATACAATATGACTCATGATACATGTTGAATCAGGCCTCATAGGCATCAGCTGCATTGCAAGCGCACACCTGTTGTACATTTGGACAACAACATGGGGATTGGAAGGCAGTGAAGGATTCACGTTTCCATTTGAATTGTTTCCAATCAGGACACAACAACCCTTCCCAAATATGACAGGAATACAGGAACATCTCTGACGTTGAAACATGTGAAACCCAACAAACTTCCCAAATGCTGCCGAATTCGAGGTATCCACCTCAGGGAACCGGAATGGACTGATTTCAGGGCGTCGAGCCGAGTTGCCGTGTTGAATATGTTAAAATATATGTTAAGATTGGCTGGAGCACTTTGGACGAGCTGTTTCCAGTATATAGTGTCTAGCGCTGTTTCGGTCTGATGTATATAATATATATATATATACGTATATATTATATATGTACATAAGTTGGTCGTCGACGACTCTGCGGGAAGCCCTGTGCAGCATTCTGTTGATTTGCGGGAGGAAATTTGATGGCAACAATGACGTACTGTTTTGCTGGGTATCCTAGGTACAGTAGGAAGAAGAAATCCCCCAAATTGTTAACCATATTTTCATCATTCGATTTTCAAAGGAATGGGGAGTTAGAAACAGCTCTTTTCAACTTCCCTGCGCAGGAGATGCCTGGAGCATATGGAGGCGGGTCTTCCTTCGATCAGACAGCAAAGGCCAGGGTGAATTTGAGCTGAGCTGGATCCACTAAGCCATACCAAGACGTTCTGCCAACGTGGTCTCCTTTTCTTGAATCGATGGCTTTTAATCTTCTGAATAGGAGCGACTAGAGGGACATCGGACAGTAGACAAATTGTTTTTTCGTTAGATGGTTTGCTTGCATGGTTGCCGGCTTGCGATTTTTTTTTCACACACGGTTGTTGCATGGTTGTTGCTTTAATCTTTGTCGTTTGCTGTTTTTTGCGGTCGTCGCTGTTGTTGTAGCTGCTTCTGCTGCTGGTTAGCTGTTGTTGTGTCGGTGGCACGGGGATCCTTGCAGTCATGACCAGTCAAATGAAGTGCAGCCTCAGCAGTCTAAGTGGGTCGCCTCGGGAATCCATGCTAGTCAGACGCTGTGCCCGCGTTCTGGCAATCAGGCTACTGCCCAGTGAGAGCGAGGGCTGAAGAGAGAGGAACCTGAACGCAGCTTTTGTGCCCAGAAAATGCGCTTTTGAATGGTTGGACGGCGGATGCTGGGGCAAGATCCATGCGGTGCATCACACTGTCACTACACTACAGCTCAGCCAAATGCCGATATCCTGATTAAGGTGAACATAAACAGCCAAATGCCGGATATATACTAACATACTGCTAAGATGAACAATGATGAACATAAAAAGTACAACAATAGACTAAACCTTAAAGTTAGCAAGACCAGTGAGACCGATATTATGGGTCTGGCTAAGTGTTTGCAAAGTGTGTCCCCTTGACATGTAGTGACTACACACGAGTACACTACGTTTATGAAATTCTTGGGCGATTGTTTGATGTTGATTGATGCAATCAAAAGAAAAGGGGTTCGACTTGACGCATGAAAATTACTGTAGGAACTTTTGAGAAAAGTGACAGATTGCTGCAGGTAGCGATCAAAGGCGGCCTTTGCAACAATAGTGAGAAGGCTCCAACAGGTCAGCCTGGCTGTGTGCAACTTGGCCTGACATGAGTAGGCATCACCTAAAAAGGATTTGACTAACATACTGGCTTCCATGGTGCTGATGCCAGCTCTCGCAAGGTTGTTTGTACTCTCATTACTTGCTAGACGGAAAAGAGCACAAGGTGAGCTCTCCCTGAGGACTCCGAAATATCCCTGTTCAAGGTAATTGTACATGTATACCCCCAATTGTTCTAAAGATCTTGGGTGTGCAATTTTGTGATTTTGTTTGAACGGACTTGATGCAACATTTGGAATAGCACCTCGCTGATCAATTTCAATCTTTCGTCGCGGTTCATGGGATCAGGTATATGTATGAAAGCCTCGAAGACAAGGACCTCTTAAAGAGTCTTACATATTTCTATTATATAGTGCTGATATGTGCTGATATTCTCTGAGACATTACTTGGGACTCTGGTGGGAGCTGACCAATTGAAGAGCTGCAAATAGATCCAAAACCGGAGATTTCTGTACTTGCTTAAGGCATTGATGCACGACATGTTTGATATTGTATATTATTTGCATGATATTATTTGCATATCATATCTATGGAACCCACCATACTTCGGGTAAGTCTCCTAGACTCAAAGCTGAACTATTCCACTTTCTAGTCGCCACAGAAGAGGCATGCCTTGAAGGTCCTAGGCTTGACGGGCCGTTTTTCAAAGGTCAGGACAGACCAGGACTTTGGATCGTAGCGGTGAGGCAAGACATGGCAAGACAATTCTTATATCTACTACGTGAAGAAGGATAAGGAATGATAAGGATGGACAATGTAATTTTCTTTATCACAGATGGCTTGAACCCTTTTCCGCATCAACGGAATCCAATGAGTTGCGGGAACTGGGTTGGCATCACAGCAGTACTTTGCAGAAACGGGATGCAATGAATTTTCTGCTGCTACAGTCGCAAATTCACCTCAGGATTTTCTTTCTTTAGACAACCTGGTTGGCATCACTGCAGCGAAATGTTCCTTCGCTGCAATTTTAGCGCCGTATTGATTGCCCTATGCTAAAGGTTTTGGATGTGAATGTGTTTTGTTTCGGGAGTCTGGGTCGGTCGTTTCCTAACGCCAAGGCGGAAACAGTGGTGAAAGGACCTGTACGGATTGGCGACGTGGCAGGATTGGATGACAGCTTTCCCGATGCGAGGCTCCAGTGATAGTTGATAGGTCTTGAATAGCATTGATCAGGAAAAATGGATGCTTTCCCAACTTTCCCATCTTTCCCTTGGTCCAAAAGATAGCAAAGATAGGAAGCTCTCAAAGGACCATGATTTCAGGACTTGCCAGGCAGAACACCTATGAAGGACTACTCGCCCACAGAACCCCCTTAATTTGTACGAACAACATTTGGAAGCTGGTTGTTCGTAGTAGCACTCAGCATGTTTGCGCCTGTAGCAGCAGACTCGCAAATGTGGTGCGAGAAGTAACAGTTTTCAACCCGAATCGGATTAATCGGATTATCTCTCGCATATAGCAAAGTAGATCCTGGCCAACCCTCACTGTGATTCAACACTATACCTTGTAGTATATATATCCTTATTTGGACTCTTAAGCTGTGCCTGTGGGAGTGACACTAAGGGCAGACTGGCGCAAGAACTGCTACGAAACTTGGCATGTCTTAGGCAAACTCTGAAAGCAGCTGGTCAATTCAGGGAATTGTCCTTTGCAGGTGATGCTCATCCTAATTTACATTTGGTTGTCTTATGTTGTTTTGATATTTGCTGGAGTCGAATCCCCTACTGGTACTGTAGGATCTTTGGCCATGCAAGGCAAGTGTCAAGGGTGATGTGGTTCGAGTTGTCGCTTGAGTTGAGGATCCCGACAAGAAGTACAAGAGAAGGTTTAAGACGCTTGACTCCACTTATGTGCTGACATGTTCAAGATCTGTGAGCATCATCAGGCAGTGCAATATTGGATCGTACAGTGTCATTACGCATGTGTACAATGTAGATCTATTGTTCATTTTTTTTTTGTTGGCAAAGAGTTGTCCACTCATGTGGCAGGTTCGACTCGAGGGCATAAAAAGAAGTGACCAATTTGGCTTACGACAGAAGCGCTTTTGCGTGATAGTGAACGAGATAAATTGTGCGTTTGTGTGTGTCTCTCGTTTACTCCTTTTCAGTACTGTATTTTTCTCCTTCCTCAAATGTTATATAGATATATACACATCAATACAATTCAATACATATATACATATAACCATAGATAATCAATAGTTCACCAATCTTGGAACCTGAATATGACAGATATGATGTATGCGAACGATTCGAAAGAGCTCAGGGCTTGAAGCTTCATTTGCTTTCAAGAAATGTTCGACGCAAAGTTTCGCACTACTGCTTGCCCATGTTCGAGAGAACTTTAAGGCAACGTGTGGATGAAACATTCAGACGGTTTAGTTCGCACCAGCTCAGCGTGCCGGAAGTGCTTTGTATGTGCACGTTTATTCTGTTTCCTTACTTTTGTGAACGGATTGATTCATGCACTTTCATTTGCTCGGAGTAGATGAAAGCCTACAATTATGACATTATGATGCGGTGTTTACTTGCGTCCGTTCTGGACTCCAAAACAATTTAAAAGAATCGGTGTGGTGTGAAGACTGGATTCGCTTCAGAAGACCATGATGTTGGGGCAGAACTGATTCTACGGGTAAAGGCATGTAAAGGCAAAGATTTTCTTTCGGGCACCATGGGCACCCTCCGTCCTTGAAGAGGCAAGTGCTTGGCCAATACTAAAGTACGGCATTGAGAAAAGTTTGATTGCAGTTCATGCTCAGGAAAACAGACCTCGGGGATGGCAAGATGAAGGTGGATGTGGAAGAGACTGATTATTGTCCTTTGGCTGTGATGCTAGACATTGTGAGAGAGGGGCTGCAAAATGAACAGACCCAGACAGCAATAAACTTCCTAGACAGGGCAGCCAGACCATTACAGTAGATGCCGCACTGATGCTCAGGTGTGGAGTATGACCTTCACCCGTATTGCCAGGCGCAATTTTCAGCCATTTTTTGAGCTCACAAGTTGGCGGAAATTTGATATGAGGATCAATTGAGTAGCGTTTTTTTTCTCCTGGATGCAGGAAAGTAAATAGAGTGGGAACTCCACAAGACATATTGTGCCTCAGACGTAGGCTCCTATGCAGACGGCATAGGTTGCGTAGGCAGTGGCGTAGGCTTAATTTAAACACAGCGTAGGCTTTGCGTATACACTCGTTGACGACGGGTAGAACTCATTCATTTTTGCATGGGCTAGTTGTGATATGTTTGGTTTGTTCCAACGATTGGTATGTCAAGGAAAGACTGTTTAGGTTGTTGTGATTGATTTTCTTGGAGAGCATTTCCCCAAAAACAATTACTTATATGTCTATCCAAAGAGAGAAATTAATCATACTGTAGTTGGTGTAACTCTCATGATTAGCATTGTTGAGGCAGGTGCATTAGGATTGAAAAGAGCCGTGGGACCTGCTACAAGTTTTCACATGTTGCTGCACCTTTTCGTGAAAGCAATCGATGTTTTGTAGATTTTTGTAGCTAGGTCAGCTAGGTGGCAGCAGTGTGCTTTGTGTCCAGTGCCAGCGGCACAGGATGCTCCACCAGATCTTTGCAACAACGTGGATTGCCAGAGTCTTTCGCCATCTGAGAAGGAAATTGGTTTGGAGTACTGGCTCGGCAGGTGGGAAGCCAGCCGGAAGTCCAGAAGTCATCAGCCGCACCTAGAGGGTTCCTTAGAAACTGCAGCAGAAACTTATTGCAAGTGATTCAGCTGTCAAATGAAAATTGGTGCTGCAATGGTAAAACATCCAAGGAGCTTGCACTATATATATATACTCAATTATACTCATATATAATCAGTTTTGAGATCACAATTGCAGTGGCCAAGTACCACACAAGGCATTGAGAAACTTATACTTTGTCCAACTTAACCGACGTCGGACAAGCAGGTGCGAGGAAAGCCACAATACCAAACGCGCCGAAAGCATCAACTTTGCTTTTACCAAGGCCAGACCGGGCACATTTCAAATTTTGCACAAATCCTACGACATTCCTTTGCTAAAACCTTTCGCATATCAGGAAGCCGCAACAAAGCCTGATTGTGCTGTGACGTTGTGGTCATTGAACAAAAGATATGTAGAGTATTGTAGAGTATGGCTTTGGGTTCCATGGTGTTTTGAGTTGACAGAGCGGTTATGCTTTCTGACATGCGGCTGCAAGACCCCGGAGAAGAATCATCTCATGGTGGACAAGGACGATCGCATTTTTGCGGTTGGAAGTTTGTCGCTACGCGAGAGCCAGCTGGGGGGGGCGTTTACTCATGAACTTGGAAGGCTTGGAAAATGACTTGTATTTGTACATATTTGTACTGTATTGTAATTACTATATATTATTTTGTCTTGCGGCATCTTGCGGCCTTTTGTTGTGAGTTTCCGCGGATTCAAGGCTGCCTTTGTACTTCCAGTGTGCAGGACATGCATGACATGTATTTTTCCTACCTTCACAAGAAATGAAAGCCCCTATCAGCCCTATCATACATCTATTTTATATGTGATATGATGCTACACGCAGATGCGCAGACGGCATGCTCAACAAGCGTTGCTGTTTATTCTTTGCCTAATTCTTCCACACTATCCACACTTAATTTGGGCATAAGTGGTGCAATCCTCTACGGAGTCGACTTGCTTCGTTTGCATTCAGCCATCTAGTGACGCTCAAAAAGATGATTGAAACTATATTTGAAACAAATGCTCATCGGGTAGCATCAAATTGGACAGTTGGAAGGAACTCTTGGATAGCAACTTCAAATGCAGCTCTGGTGGAATGAGATGCACACCAAACTTGGATGGAGGTTTGTGGCTTGTCCTAAGAATCAGATCTGACAGAAGATGCCAGAACGTGCGAGAGGTTGCCACAAAACATCACAAAACCATGCTTCTCAACCCTTTGTGCAAGTTTTGGTGCCAGTGTTTTTCCGTCGCTCCAATCTTTGTTGCAATTTGTTGCATCAAAAATATTTTCGAAGATCCGAAGGAGGCCTTCAGAATACACAGAATGGAAAGCCAGCCATAGCATACCGGATACCTTCCAGTCCAAGTTTTCCAAGTTGTCCAGCTATGTGGAAGTCAAGGTACTGCACGCGGCAGTATGGCGGGGTTTGTACACCGTCGGGCACCCCAATCCTAGACTGATTTACATGCGTAGAGGCAAACACACACACACATTGAGTGTAGCATTCTCGCTGTTTTTTTTCTTATGACGTCCTTGTTATCAGTAAATCCAATGACACTCCCTTGTTCAACCTCATTATTTTACTATTTGTCGGAAATGTGATGCCATGTTTGATTTGGGAACATGGTGAAACTTGAAATAGCGATGTGATGTCATTACATCGTATTGCAATATATTGCATGATTTAATGATCTATGCATGTTTTATCATCGTTTTTGCATTATTTGGCTTCATCATGACGAAGCTCCATGATGCCATCAGGTGCTTCATCCCAGGCACCAAGGCGTGGTATTGTTGCATCAAATCAGTGGTTGATTTCAATTTCTTCCTTTTATAGAAGCACGCTAAAGACATTGAGATAGAAGTATACATGAAGAGTTAAATGAAGGGTTATGCAGAGAATCAACAATGAATATATGCTAAAGAGGTGCAAAGCTTGTAGGTACTTTAATTTCCAGTGAATAGGCTTGTGCTGCCCACAATGATGATGGCAAAGCGAACAACATTGCATGCCCATTTCTGATGCAATAACTTTGAACCTTGCTTCGCAGGTTCCATTTCCGGCTGCAAACACCACTCCGACCTGCCCGTACGGCATCTCAGAGCAAGAGACCTCTGAAAACTCTGTGGCAGCAATGTTTGCACACTTCGCAGGTGTTCAATCTATCATTTGTCAGAGATGCCACCGCCACAGCTACAGTTGCAGTAATCGCTGATAGTACGTTTGATGATCTCTGATTAATTTTTTGCGAAGCTGAAATACTTCGCGAGTTCGCCTTTTTCACGAGGTTTTTGAGTGTTCAATAGTTTTCACCTTTTTTTGCGGTTGGCTTTTCGATGTGCTTGGCAACGACTCGAACTTTGAGGTCCGCGTTGAAGAACCTTCTGGTAGATTGCAAGCGTCACATCATAGCATCCGTGGAAGATGAGCACCTGGGGATACCTGGGGTTCCCATTGAGGTTCAACGTTCTGGCAGAAGGAGGATACACACCACCTGCAGGGACCGAATGTTTTTTTGCAGCAGAAAGTGGAGGCATGTGAAATTAATTGAAGTACTGTATATATTTTAATTGTGTATGTACGGAATGTCATGTAAGAATATTAAGATGTGTCAGTGTAGAAAGAGGTTGCATTCATCACAGCTGACTTGCTGGCAACCAGCCACAACTCCTTCACAACTTGCTCAGGCAAATCCAGAGATGCGGCAGACATTTGCTGCCTTTACAAAGTCGGTGGTGCCTGCAGCCAGCCGACTGATGGACTGTGGGAAACTGGGGGGGGCTGAAAGAAAACCTTCAGTCACGCATGTTTAGGTTTGAGAGTGCGATTTTTTCTTGTGCAGCAATGTGCGAACATGCTGATCTAGACAGAAATGCGCCGACATGAGCCTGTGCAGGCTTCATTTTTTTGAGCTGTCATCTCACATATAGATTATAGAATATGTTCAAAAGTTGACAAAAAAAACGGTTTAGAAATGCTTCGGATATCTTCGAATCATGACTCCGGTCTTAGCATTCTGACACACTGTTGCGCAATCATTCCGTGTCTGCATATATGTGTGCAGCAACAAGCAGCTCCAAATTGATCCACTCCAATCCAACCTAACTGCAACTCCTATACATTTGCTATTTTATGCATTGGTTGTCAATCCATTCGTCCATTTTGTCCATTTTGTCCATTTGCCGGGCCTACCTCTTGCAGTGTGTCCTTTCCCTTCAGATCCTTCGCAGGATCTAGTGCAGAGCTGTCGGTCTCAGGACCCTGGGCATCATACTCTAGGGCATCATCATTCACCAAATTCGGTCCGAATTCGATCCTACTCGTATTTGTTTAATGCTGAACCGTGCTAAACATTTTGAACTGCATGCACAGAGGGTCGTTGCTTTCGTTGCTTTTGCTCCCTTGAAATTACAGGTGCTAGGCCAGTGCTTTGTCTTCCGTGATCTTTTTCTCCATCTTTCTCTAGAAAAAGTCAATCTTTCACCTCAGCATATTTCAGCGTGCGAGGCTACATAAGCGTGATGGCAGCCAGCCTGGAGGAGAGACGACTAAACATTGGTAAACCATGGTGAAACATGTTGATATATGTTGATATATTGTAGTAACGTAGATTTTGCATCAATGGGTGTATGATATTTGTCCTCATGAATCATCATGGTTGTATGTCATCATTGCTGCGGTGTGACCTGTTCGCTCTGCGGACGTGTAGAGAAATGAATGCGTTCGAAATGCGCCGATTGCATCCGATTGCAGGATCCTGACCAGATGTTCAACTTTGCCAAGCGTTGGATAGAGGAGCCAAGCAGAGCCAACAAGCATTTGAAGGCTACGCAACAAATGTAAGTCCGCGTCTCCTTTCAACGGACGGAGTTTTGCTGCCTTCCTTTCTTGGCGGAGAGATGACAACTTTCGGTGAGATTTTTTGGGGGTTGTCTCAGCGAATTTAGCTTATAGATGTTTTGACATCGTTGGGGACATACTGGGGCACAATGAACATGTACAGCTTTCAGTGCGAACAATTTTTTCTGACTTTTGACAACGATTGCAAGCCGTAGCAGGGGATGCTTGACACTGGTTAGTTTTGTTCTCTTCTTTTCCAGTGCGAACTTGGCAATATTTGAGCCATATGTCAAAATTCAAGAGTTTGTTAGCTTGAACAGAGTTCAAATCAGACGATGTTCCTTTCGTCGTTCTAGCACGGTGATGGTGGTTAAACATGTTGCACTGATGCTGAACTCATAGATGTTTTTGCTTCGCAGAGAGAAAAAAATGCACCGGTGTTAACTTTGCGCAGGTGGACCCAGGCCATGGACTTTGTTTTTCCTCTTCAATCTTGAGCCATCCAAGATACGTACTTTGTATGAAACAAGACATTCTTTGCCCCCTGCATTTGGTTGCTTCCATTGACCACTCCCTGTGCTAATTTGTTTGCACACACAGGACAATGGCGGCAAAGTTGAGAATGAGGACATGGTCTAAGCATTGTAGTTCACAACAATTGATCTCACATGGCATAATTTGTTTGTGTCATTTTGTTTCGGTTTTCTGTCACTGGACTTGCTTTTCCAAGAAAACACTGTCCTGAAGTACGGTAGATTCTATCGTAACCAAGTCCCAGATGGGTGAATCAGGCAAGACTCTCCATCCATTCTTGTTATTTTTGGCTAGGATTGTGCCTGTCTTGCAGGATCAGCTGAGGGAAGAAGCATATTGGCTATGGCGGGTTCATCCTCCAAAGAGATATGAAGAGGACTTCCCCATGGGTCAATATGGGTCAGGTCATGTCAGGTCCCATCAAGTCACACCGACTAGCAAATACTCAAGGAAATGACGGAAATGGTCTTGGTGAAATTTGGTGAACACGAACTCAAAGAGGGTCTAGGTTGGCATCTCCTTCATCCTTTCTCCGTGGAATTGTTGGATGCATTTGTGGTGAGAGGCTTGGGAGGAGTTCAAAGCGGACCTCAAGGCTGGGCATACCCAAGATAAATACATAGCAAACATATGCAAACATGGTAGATGTGGGCGTCATTATAGCAGGAAGGTGGGACGTGAATCAGAGACCTGGGGATTGAATTCACCTCACCATCCAGACACCTTGAGAATTGATCCTATTGTTTTCTGTTAGACACGTTGCGATTGACGTTGTTGAGTGTCTTGGGGCAATGCATGTTGGGTTTTCGCTGCTGTCTAAATGACATGGTTCTTAGCCTCGATTGAGACTCGTGATTGAGCAAGAGGGGCTCTGAGACTCAAAGCTGCTACCTTTGTTCAGCACGGATTTCCAACAGCCCTTGTAGGGACATGGAATTGCAAGAATCAGAGACCAACCGAATCTAATGAATCCATATCAACCCTGAGCAGACGCACGTTGCCCTCATTGACATGGCATGGCCAGGCCAGTACTGCTGTGAACTTTGGCCCCGGTAGTGGCACCGAAGCGCCGGGCCTTCCAGGTGCGGCGCAGGGCATGGCTCAGCCGGTCAGCTCTGCATACATGCACAGCACAATCCGTTCTAAATTGCACGTATTTGAACGTGAATTCAAGCCGTACTACAGAGTCCTATGCATTTGGGTTGGCTTGCCACCTGCCCTTGTAGTGTAGTTGTGACATGCTCTGAAAATCACCCGCAACATTTTGCCCGACTTCCATCGATTTTCAAGGATTCCTTTTTCCAATAGGAAGGCGAAGTGAATCCAAGGGCATACCATGAAGCTCCAGCCAGATTGAGCTTTTCCCGGTTGGTGGTTTTTTGATGTTTTTTGCTCTTCATGGCGCCCAGTGGTTCAGGAGACACCACCACACCTGCCTCACCCGAACCAGGCATGATTTCGAGCCATTTGTGTGAGCAAAGTGCAATCCAACAGCTTGAAGACTAGACGCGGCTAGGAATGGTATGGCCTAGGTCCCTGCAGGAGGGTTGATTGATTTGAGCGAGGTGACGCCAGTGACAGTATGAACAAGGAATTGCAAAACTCTCCCTTCCGCAGCAAGAAAAGCTGCCGCCAGCTTGAGACATTGCTTTTCGTCAATCTCTTAAATGACGGTCAGTGGTCTTAACAACCATTAGGGAGGAATCAAAAAGATTTTTCGTGCTAATAGTAGCGGTAGCATTCTGCCAAGCATGCATTGTATGCAGGCATACAGGCTTACATCTATAGAATCATTGTTTGCCAATTATTTTGACGAAACCCACGTGCACTTTGCTTTGCAGCCGACAGGAAAGAACAAAGTTCACCATGCGCATTATCCAGTTTGGCCCCAATCTCAGTTGTGATCACAACTGCAGTGTCGAGAGATCCCTTCCTGTCTACTTTAATCCCCTAAAAATGCTTCCAGCAAGTGGGAAGGCCTCACACTACCACATGCTAATTACTTGTACTGATTGTATTTGCATGTGATTGCTGTATACTGTATATATTTTTTTTAATACTGCAAGGTGCTGATGTTTACTGGAGAGATCAAGCCATCGCTAGACTGAATGAGATTTAGATTTAAAGTTATGTTTCAATTTTTGAATTATTTAATCCAAAGAAGGGCAACATGGTGCCAGGTCTTGATAATCGTTCGTTGCTGCTCAGGATTACTGTTGCGGCTGTTGGCGCCTGTGGGTTCCTTGCGGCTGTCCGCGACCAAAAGCTGGCAAAACAAATGCTACCTTCAAAATGTGAGTGTGCCCGCGTCATGATTTTCTTTTCACCGATGCTACCTCCAGTGGTTTGGCTGTGTACTTCACATCGGTTTGCGGTGTACGCACATTTGTTTCAAAGATATTTGACTGGAGGGAAGAACACCTTCGATTTCTGCAACGATCCATTTAAGCCCAGTGACCCTTACCAGTATTGACTCCTGCACTTTGCACCAGTGACCTTGATGATGGTAAATATTTATCAAGAAACACCTGCTGATTTTGTTAATTTTGAGGTACAGTGTCAAATCATGCACATGAAAGGACATAAGATCTACAGCAAACCTATCCTGCACTCAGGCCTGGTTTTACGTGTCAGGGATGCCCAGATTCAACAATGTTCCAGCAATTCAATGCAAGTTTTTGAAGGAAAGTCGTGAGATGCTCCTGCGGGAGAATGCGCGCAATGTCTTCATCAAATTTGTGGTATTGATGTTTCACTTGAGGAACGCATGTGATTTGGAATGATTCATGACAAAATAAACAACATTGAACAAAACATCACAAAACATCCATAAAACGCAGTCGGCCTGACTCAAGCAGTTAGAGCTTGCTTTCTGAGTGCAGTCAAAGTAAGACGCACTTGCAAACTCATCAAATTAACAGTTTTCAGATGCTTTGACTGGTATGGGTAGATGTAGCATCATGTACCTGTTTTCCCTGGCCGGTAGAGGTCCTGCTCGGCAGGGTTCTGATACTTTTTAACCTTCAAATTTCACGGATCAGAGTCAGAGGCGTTACGTCTTGTGATGTCTTTTGTGTTTCCTTCCACTTGGAAGCTCTCCTTAAAACTATCCTTTCCTTGCTGTACTCATTCAGAGGTGCAGTCAGTGAGTGGTTCTCGCTACTCGATTTCCCAATCATCTTCGGGAGTTGTGTGCGGCTCACTGGCTGACTGGCCTATTTGTGGGGGCAAAGGTACCGGAATCCTCGCCAAAGACACCAGCGAGGATCCTTTGTGGAAGAAGAAACTCATCGTTCATTGTAAGTGGCCCAGAGACCAGCCAGACTGGACTGAACTGGACTCTACTACACCATACCAGAGGCAGATGTACCATAGTCATATACAGTACCATACTGTACCATGTAGCTACATGCACTATGCAAACCATTTCGCATATATGGCCTACAGCTGCACCTTATGGCAACTTCCTGACACATACCTGACATGCTTAATTAATTATCCAGTTGATATTTCACAGTGGGTCTGATGACATCCAAATGATTGAACTGAGTAAGTCATGCTTTGTTTTTGGAATTGCCCGCGTAAAATTGGTTCAAGGTTCAATTATAACGGGTCCATTTTTCCCATAATTTGGAAGCCCCTCTGACCCACAGACTATGGCTCGCCGAGCCTACAACATAGCGCGATTTGTTGAGCTATGTTGAACTTGAATGAACTTTATCTCATCCCTTTAGTTTCCACTATCTCAGAGACTACTTATGCCCTGCACTCAACCCAGACAAGCCGGAGCTGATTCGGCAAAGGCAAATGACGCGAATGTGACTTCGGAGGGCATGTGATCCGGACGTGTATAGTCTTCTTGTATGTCATCTGTAGTGTATCCCAGTGTGTTCGTGCGCCCTCCAGTGCACTTTGGCTTGTGATCATGCAATCTCTCAAGCGAGATCAAGAAAGTCCTACGTACAGTAGGTGAAGACCTGTGCAACTAGAATCTTGCCAGTGCTACCAGAGGCTAGGGTTTCACACCCATTTAGTCCTGGAATCGTTTGGGCAACTTGCGAGAGTGGCACAAAACCGCGTATGCTCACATTTTGCAGAGGAGGGTCAGAGGAGGGGCATTACAAATCATGATTATTATTACATAATATATTATGATTCCGTATGAAGGCATCTCGCGACTTTTGCTGCTGTAGTGATCTATTAGAGTGTGAAAATAGGAACCTACTTGACACAGCCCAACTTTCTACCATTTTCTACCGACCAACATATTCCAAGTGTTTCCTAACAGTTTCCGACTGTTTATCTTCTCTAGGTGCCACCACCACCTCCTGGTCAGTCGCCTTCCTCCTGGGCATTTGGCTTAGAGTTTCAAAGGTTTCTCAGCGTTTCCGAACGATTCCAATTGCATTGTCCTAGGATCGAGGGGCATTCGAAAACAACAGGAATGTATTGAGATTTGGCAGGGCTTTGTGGGTTGGAAACTCCATAAAATTCCATTTCTCCAATTCTCAAGTTCAAAGGGTTCACAACTTGTGTTGGCAACTTGTGTTGGCAACTTGTGTTGACTAAGGTCCCACCGCCTCCGGGACCACCAGGGAGCTGAACTGACGGTCGTGTGAAGTTCAGGATGAGATGTTGGCAGCCCATACCTTGGAGATCCTTTGAGTAGGGAAATCTTATGAGCAATGTTCTGAACGTAGCTCACTATGCAGCGTGCTTTTCACCCTTGGATTGTTGTTCGGATGACATGTGGCAGCATTTACCAGCTTGTCTTAAAAGATCTTAAAGGTACTGGACCTGCTAGCAAAATCTCACCCGAAGCTCCGATATGGTGACGAATGGTGCGTGTGGCGCGCGACAAAGGCTCACTTTTCAGACTTTTCATGCATGTTGCATTGGTCAATAGTTCAGCTAGAACATGCATAGAACATGCTAGAACGGTCAGAGCAGGAACGATGCAGAGGAAAAGGTTCGAATACTCGGCCAGTTCAGTTATCTACTGTTTTCTCACATTGTGTCCTTGGCATTTGAAAAAAGTATGCCATTTGTGTGCTCTTTTCGCTGGTTGAGTCAACCATTGACTGGCCACACTGTTTGGCTACAACCCCCAAAAGCTCAGCAATGATCCAGATGAATTCATTGCCGGAGGGCAGTGAGCATTCTCTTCAGTCAGCCATCCCTTACCAAACACCATAGAACACATTCGCAGAAGCACTCCAGCACCTCTAGCCCCAACTGAAGTATAAGTAGTATGGCCCTGCTCATCTTGAACTTGATGCCATGTGTATTGTGGTTTTCTCATTTTTTCTCAGCACCGTGTGCTGAACTGTTGCGAGCAATTTAACATGATGGAACATATTCAGTCATTATGCAGCTTTGTTTGAATACGCAATGAGTAAGATTGAGATAAGATTGAGATATGATGCAGGTTGACTAAGAAGACAGTTCCTTCAGAGTCTTTGTAGCTTGGCATAGCTTGGCATAGCTTGGCATAGCTTGGCCCCATGGGAGCTTGTGGAGCGAATGAACTCCTTGCTGGTGGGGACCTGGTCGCTGATCTCCTCCGAGGTGCCTGGAAGTCCATGAAATCTGAAGCCATGCTGAAGCGTTTCAAAATCTGTCAAAATCGAAATATGTTTTTTGCTGTTTGTGTGTGCATTTTATCGAAATAGTGATTCCCCTCGTATCTTTTCGTATCGTTTCGATGAGGTTTTGGACCTATACACTGATGGTTGTACACAGTAGATCACGGTAGTAGTACCCCGGTATACGTACATATATACGTACTATATATCATTATCATTCATTATCCTACCTATGGTTGGCGTCCCATTTTTGTTGAAATACAATGTTGCATGATGTGGTTTTTTGTTTATTGCGTGTCCTGCATGCTGTCCAATCAGAGTCGAAACAAGTAGCCAGGAGGTGCTTTCTCGAGCACGCCGTGTGAGCCAACGTATCCAGGGCTTTCTCGAGCTACTGGGAAGAAATGGCGCATAAAACGTCTAAGGTGAATGCGGGGGAGAAACTACAAAATGCATACATGCCGAGAATGGGATAAGACATGATAAGAATGGATAAGATAGAATAGATTTAGGTGAAAGCATCATTCCATGGATAGATAAAGATGGGTGGATCAATGGGTGTGTAGATGGGCAGGCTTCAAGTCGTGTTGACCCTTTTTTCTCCTACAGGCTGCCAGGTCTTTTGCGCCTGTGACTCAACGACCTTTTCGATCGGTCTCTTTCGCGCAATCAAAGGCAGAGTGATGATGGGTCCTTGAGTGTTGAGGAGCTCAGCCTTTTGGGGCCGCTCAGTTGCACTGGGAAATTCGGAAAGACAAAAGAAGCAGCAGTTATCAACATGGTTCAACAAGTTGTTTTTTTATATAATCTTTTTGAACATGTTTCAACATGTTGTTGTCGTACAACTCGCACAATCACACAGTAAATTGAGTGAGAGCACAGTCTATTCCAAGACATTTGAGAATCTGGATCTGCAGGAAGACCCATTGGGAAGTTCTGGGGTCAAGAGATCACAGGTGAAAGCTTTCCAACCCCAATGTTTGTTTCTATCCGATAGACATCAAGCATTACGATCCTTCGTTTGCTACTCAGATGTGCTGAGGCTGAAGAAGCGAGTGGAGGGTTTAGTACCTTCCTTGAACTTCCTGCTGGCTCAGACGCTCAAAAGAGACTCTTGCGTGCAACAGGACAGGGATCGGGGATGACTCGGATGACTTGCACGACTTGGGAGTGACATGGGAGTTCTAGAGGGCGTCCACTTCGAGCTGCAAAACTTGCCTGAAAGTTCAATATTGATCCCAACTGAGTTTGAATTGTGCGACAAGTCAGACAGGCCAAGGGGCCAAGGGAATAGTCAAGGAACAGCTCACAACTCAAAGCTCATGATCTTGAAATATGCTCTTGGAAAGCTGGAAGCACCAGGAGATTGAGAATACTACCTGCTATTGATTAGCTTGCTTGCTGCTTGCCTTCTGAGACATTCAAGACATTATAGAAATGCAACCTGACCAGGTTGTGCAGAATACCCAAGACTTGCTCTTTGACGTTTGCAGCTTCGCGGCGCCCTTAGCCTGATAAGGTGGTTCATTTTCGGGTTCTAGCGTCAGCCTTTGGCAAGGTTTTACGTAAAGCGTCGATCAAAGCAAAAGTTGATTGATGCAAATTCAACTTCTATGCTTGCTATACTGATCAGCGAGTTTGAAAAGGCAGGGGTTATTTGATTCATATGGCTTTATATTGTTTTTTCTCTAGTGCGCCATGCGCACACCACCTGCTTATTTCCATTGCTGTCCCCTTGATGTTGTTGGCGATGGTGCCTGTGAAGCAACGCGCGTTGTGCTTTGGGAAGGTTGAGCGCTGCTGTCCTGACAAGTCTGGATCAGTTTGGGAAGCCCAGGTCCATCCAGGCTCTGCTTGAGCTCGGCAAGACTATAACACAATGGAAACTCATCACATCACAGTTTTTCGCAATGAACGCTTCAAATGCAAGCAGCAAATTTTGTGAATCCACGCCCCTTGGGACGTGATCCCAGAATGCATTCGCCTTCCTGCTGGCCCACCAGTGGCAGATCGGATCAGATCGTGCAACTTGAGCATTGGCCGCCAACTGCCATGGCAGGTCAGCCAGGGCCGGGCTTAAGGTTTGTTGTCAGACATCGTGCCCTATTGCTGAAAGTTATATCAAGGTACTCCAACGATGAAGCAATGATGATGCCGTTATGTAATGGCGATCACAAAAAGATGCCAGTGCTTATTGCATCAGGAGGGAGAACACATAACTCATATATAATCCACAGGACGGGGGTCTGGCTGCCCTTTTTGCAAATGTTGTCAGAAGCATTCGGTAGAAAGGCAGTTGTCCATTCCCTTTCTCCCAAGCTTTGCTCACTTGCAGGCTGGCGACCATTCCTAGCTGTTGCATCCATAGTGGTGCTTTTCTTCGGGCCAAGGCAAACGGGAGGTGTTTACAGTGTGGGACTATCCGCTGGCAGCGATGATTCACGCCCTTCAACAATTATTGTAGCTGAAAGCGTGCAAAAGTATGGAAATGTGACAAAGCCAGTGAAATGCCATGCAGCCACTTCTTCACATGCATGAGTCGTATCATACATGTAGCTCTTGATTGCAGGCAGATTGATATCTTGGCAAGTATTTAATATATATTGGCAAACGTTGGAAACCAATTGCGTGCGGTAAGTATGCACAATATGCACATTGATTTGCAAATTTTGCAATGCATTGCATGGCCGTTGTGAAGCTCTGGATGCTTTGGATATCTTTGGATGCTTCATGATGCGAATGCTTGAGGCGCCTTGCAGCTGCATCTCTGGCTCCGCTTCCCGGTCATGTTCTAACCAGAGTGCCGGTAGCTCCAAGTGGTTTGAAGACAGAAAGCGCACCACAAATTGGCATGAGGCTCAGAAAGGCTCAGTCACTTTCTCAAACTTGAGAGATGGCGCTGGGGATAGAGAGAGAGAGAGAGAGCGAGAGAGACTCTGAGAAAGTACTTGCCAAGTCGTTCCCTTGCGGTGAGGCAAACAACAAAGGTTGTTCGTGAGAGGCGGTTGTTGATGTGTTTGCCGCAGGCGTAGATTTGCTGTGTTGCGTTGGGTGTGGTCTTTTCAGCATGATGTCTTGGCTTTCCCAATTTTCAACCTCTTTGATATTGCAACATCTATAAAATGGCTATTCGACTGACCCATTTTGTAGCAACGACTTTGACCCCACACTTCAAGGGAAGAAAAATATAACACAATCATTGAGAAGATACAGGTGTTTACAATTGATGAAATACAGTAAGAATATGACACAATAAGATACATATGACTCATATGACAGAGAAAAAAAAAAACAAGTACAGCATCAATTGACGAAAGTTTGATTGTCTTGGACCACTTGGACCTGAGGTGATCAGCAGGATCTTCGTCCTCAGGAACGAGAGGACCAAGGCGAGCGGCAGAAAGCATAACGTGACCAACCATAGCTGCCGTTCTCAATGGAGCTCAATGGTATTGAATTTCAAAATGTTTCAAGTTTCCACCATTGAATGTAGGTTTGCACTGGATCATCCTGTGTTACATCATGCATCATGATATGATAGATATACCTAGGTCTTCGTTCGTAGCACTTTTTTTTTGGGCGACTAGGTTTTTGACTTCTTTTTGAGATATCGGTCAGAAAAAGTAGTTCTCGACCAAAACGCCTACCTTTGCAGTTTTCTTAGTGTTTCCGTGGTTCCTTTTTCATGTTGCATTCCCACGTTACACATCCAACCCGTCTTTCAGTTGGAGCTTCTAGTGTTGGCCACAATGTTTGACAGAATGGAATGATGCAATGACAAGTGGCCTACAATCCAGAGGGTCAACCACCCCCTGCCCTCCATCTACCATAACCAGACAAGAATCGAAACACTTGACTCTGACCAGCCATATGAGCCGGTCAATCGGCTTTGAAGTGTCACTTGCAGACACTTTGGCTCACAATTTCCTAGAATTTGTATGAATTTGTCAGTTTTTGCGTGCGATGTGCACCCTTTATGCTCAAGTTCGCGCTTACAAAAACCTTCAAACGCCTTCAAAAACCTGCCAAACGCCTACAAAAACTATCAAACGCCTACAAATCCCAATAACTAGGTGAAACGCATTGAAACGCTGTTTTTGAATTGTTTTGACAATGTGCCACGAAATCGGAAAATTTGTAAAAAAAAAATGAGCGTTCTTCCTTTTTTCGGGCATAGTTCTCACCGAATCAAGTCTTTGGAAGACGCATGGTCATGATGGTAAGTTTGAACACTGTGCGTGGGTGCATCACCATGCAATGGGGGTACACGATTTGTTTTGTGGGAGACAAATCGAGACGCCACGCTTTTTCCATGCCCAACTTATATTTTCAATGCAGGGAGAAAAACCGAGGTTGCAGTACAAGGCAAAAAGTTCACAACATTTTTGGGGGGGATGTCGCCCAAAACATCTACTTTTTGAATTAGCGTCCAGTAAAAGTAGAACACTAAGGTTCGGTCATGTTTGGTCAGAAATTATTGATCTTTTCAAGACCTAGGTATATATTAAATAACTATAAATATATATGCGTACATGTGTATATACATCATTTATGTATATATATATATATAAACCTAATGCATTATTCATCATATTACATATATCAATGTATGTACTGATAATTAGGTATGTATCTATGTGCCTCCGTGTGCGAATTATCAATGGGTTCTACTGGGTTTTACATATTGCGTGCGTTTAGTTCGATTATGTTCAATATGATGGAGAAATCAGTTTTGTTCCAGCTTTCTCGGCATCCGCGCTGTATATGAGTGAATTGCAAATCCAAGCTGCTCTTTTTTTCCAACGTTCAGATTCCTCAACTGGATATAGCTGGAGAGACTGCGAAAACGGACCCAAGTAGGGCGGCACGGGCTGTAGCATGCAGGACGAATGATGTGGCGGACGTAGCTTTAACATGCTTTAACTACTGTGTTGAGAGTTGAAAAGTGCATTGCCATCCGCTGTTGAGGACAAGAGAGAAATAGAGCGCCACGGCGGTGGACAATTGCAGGAGCAGCTGGTTTTAGCATGGTTTTTGGCACCAGTTGGCTGAGTCCCTTCATGTTGCCTGGAATTCAATACCCAATCATTGAGCTGTTTGGGTACATGGGCTAGGTCTTCTGGGGAGGGGATTTTAGAGGCTCTACCTGACAGGACGTCAACAGATTTAGTGGTTGCTTGCAGTACTATGACTGTGACTCTGCGAAGGTTTGGGGTCAAAACATGTTGAATTCAGGCGCAGCTGTGCTGGGAGTCTTGACTTTGTCGACCTTGGCAAGGCACCCGGTTGGCATGAGACTGTATTTTGGATCTGGCTTTCTTTCGAGAACTAGAGTGCTGACAACATAGGTCGCAACAAGTGTGCAGCTAACGGATAAGAGCCATGTGTTTCTCTTGCCGAATCAGACCTTCATGGCTTGTCATGACATGGCATGACTTCAGGGCAGCTGGTCCTGAAGTGGACATCTACTTTGGTTCTGGGACCTTCTACCGCTTGCAGCATGAGTTGGCACCAGACTTAGCCCTTCTGACAAACTTCCGGTTTTTGCAATGAAGTTCTGGACACTATTAGCATCGCAGAAAGTATTGGGGCGGGCAGCCAGATGGACATGGCTTTAGCATTGCCCTGGAGTTGTATGTTGCAAGGATACGCAAGGATGATATCCCTAAACTGCGTACTAGAGGCGCAGTTACCAAGCGTGGTCAAATGAGAGCACGTTTTGAACTGCCCCGTAAAAATGAACATGACTATTCAGTGAAATGATGGATTGGGAGCTGCAAAAGTGCACATGTGATGTGTCCGGATGTGTCAGTTTCATCAGTGGGGCATAGGGCAGAAGACTGAGTACTCAACTGGTCAAGTTGTGCTTCCCCTCAGGTCATGAAGGAAGCTCTGGAACTTGGTAGCTCCTTGATCGTGACAGGGAATGCCAAGGGATGAGAAGGATGATACAGGAGGAGTACAGGAGCAACAGATAGCTACTGCGGATGCTTTATATATTGGAAGACGTGTATTGCAGCAGTGTTGGTGAAGGAAGCACCCCAGGGTCAGCCCACTGGGAAAGAGATCAGCTTGGGGCGGCTAGATTTAGCTAGAAATAGGATGGTATATGATTATATATATGATGGTATAGGAGTATAGGACGTCATCACCATTACCATCACCCCACTTGTACCTCCACTAGTGCTCCCATCATCAGTTCGCATCTCAAGAGACTTGTGGATGTAGAGAAAGTATCAGATGCTGAGGACGGGAGGGTGACATCACAGCCTTAGCTGGCTATGCTGGTGGGAAGAAGGCTGGCCCTTTGGAGCGATGCTTGGTCTAATTGGATCCAATTGGTATGTACTGTAGTCACTTTGAGCCATCACAGAACTGTACAGGAAAACATATTGACACTATGAGAAAAAGGTGAGCAAAATCAGAAGCATCAACACGATAGTTATTGCCAGAGATTTGAAACCAAAAGGGCATCAGTTGGCGGTTATTCTTGGGGTGTATACCGAGATATTTGTCCATCATTGTCAGATGAAGAAAAAGATGTGCCATTTAATGTTGACTACTGTCACATCATTGCCTTGTTTCAAACAGGGAAGATCTTGATGATTGCAGACAAAGATCAAGGTTTCAGTGCAGGTGCCAAAGCTACTAAGGGAATAGCAAGGAAAAACTGCGGCACCAAAATGTCATCCTGAATAAGTTTTGGTGACGCCTGGTTTTGAGCTGATCGGAGTGACATGGAGTGACTGAGTGACCCCACATCGTTGATTTTGCGTAGCGGCGTAGCGTAGCTGAGGATTATGCTACAATGGTCTTTTAGGCGCACCAGACCATGTTTCCCTTGGACATGCCCAAGTGGTGCGACACTTGCCTTGTGGGAATGCAGATTGAGAAACCAAGTAATATTAAGTGACTAATTGCTGAAAGTAGGAATGCTGCAAATGCGTCTCAAGTGCTTGAGGCCTAATACGACAGTGTGGTCCAAGTTGACCCTCAAGGTCTTTCTTAAACTTGTTGAAGACAGAAGGCCGATGGCGCCTCAAGGGAATCCAGATGAATCCAGAATGCAGCCGGCAGCCAAGGAGTCACTTTGCCCACGGGCAAAATTTCAGACTTTACCAAAACCTTTCTGGAACAACTCAAGGAACGGCAACTTGGCTGCAGGGGATTGCACACGATGTCAGCTTTCCACGGTGCCTTCTCAGTCAAGTCCGCATTGATAGGTAAGCACTGACAGGTGAGTGATGAGTGATGAGTTTTTTTTTGTTTGGCCATGCAATTGGGCCGGACTTCCAAGAGGGCAGAAGATGGTAGCACCTTTGGCAATCATACTGAGAGCTCTTGTTCAATCTACGGGGCGAACTACGAGATAGAGGTTATGAGGTTGACTTCCCCTTTCAAGCTTTGCAAAATGATTTCCAAGGATAAAGGCTCAGCAAGGATCTCAATTTCGTGCCTTTACTGCCAGGCAATGCAGTTCATCAATGTGGGGATATGTTGCTAAGCAGGGCATATGAAATCATACAGTCATACAGCACATGTATATATATATATATAAACATATGGACTTCAAAACGTGGGAAACTCTTTCCAGAGACTCATGGGATCAGTACCTGTCCAAGCGGAAAAACCTTGATGTTGAGTTTAAACAGGCTGCTTTGCTTTGATGATCTTGGATGGCAGGTGAAGTAAAGGCCCCACTCGCTTAAGATGATCAGATTCACGCCATGCGACTCAATGGTCCTTTTTCAATTTTTTTCATGTGATTTCTCTCAAATTGATTATACAACTTTAATTCGATTTTTGATTCAATCATATTCAATCCAACAGGGCCACTCCAACAGAGCCACTCAACTGAATCTGGCCCTCTCTTGGACTTGACAATGCTTGACATATTATCATATATCATGTGAAATGTACTTGACTGCACTGCCATTTACAAGGATGAGCTCCACTTTGCAGGTAGCCGCTGAGCTCTGAACTAAGGTGCAGTCATAGGTATTCGAGGCAAACCTGCCGCTGCGAAAAGGAATGTTGCGAGAAGACAGTGGGACCCGAGAACCACACTGATCCTGTGAAATCATCGACGGGGCACAGTAGTTGCTCTTGTTTCCGCGTTGCTTGAGCGGATTTTCTTCCAGACAGTTTGGCCCTGCTTTATACGTTTAACAACAACTCAATTCAATAGTATACAAGAATTGTCTAGCTTGTGTATGGATATGCCTTTGTGCGGATCTCTTTATGTTAGCATTTTTCTACCCCAAATAGGCTTGCCGTCTTCGTGTGTTTGATTCCTCTCCTGGATTGCTGGACTGTACTTGAATTTTTGGGCGTATTTTAATGTATTTTATCCTTGTCCAAGTCTGTAAAGTATGTTTCTTGTTTCTTCCTGCGGGTCACTTGTGGCTTTCTGAGACCAGAACTGTAGGTGCCAACATGCAGGCACTCCCCACGCCGGTTGAGTTGTTTGTGCCTGCAGGTGGCATGAACTCCGAGTACTATCCACTGATCTCAGAAGCTTGTGATGGCTGCTTGGCAAATCGCAGGTTGGCTAGCTACTAATTGCCCAGTTGTATCCAGTAATTAGTTCTATGGGTGGCAGTTCAATGTTTTGGTTTGACCTCCCTCAACCAGCACTCAGTGCTGGACCCAGAGCGCTAGAGTTTGTAAGCATGTATTGGGTCACCCACTTATACACCCAACCCCACGCAATGTCTCCATGTTTAGCTAAGGTAAAGTGAAGCTGGTCAAAGGAGCCTTCGGCAAAATGCAAGTTGAATTGGAGCCCATATCTTGGTCCCTGGTCAATCACTACCAGTTGTCGCAAATTGGCCCTTGAGACCTACTTCTTTTGCAGGAAGCTTCAGCCATATGCGAGATAATGCAGATAGAAAACAATGGTCAGAGATTGATTATTGCCCAGTCGTTCCTTGGATGAAGGCATCCCACAGGCTTTGAATGTCCCACTTTCAAGCCGAACAGTTTTGCAGGAGAGGGCAATGAACCTGACACCTTCGGCACAGACACAGTTTACGTGTGACCTGGCGGAGACCGAAGGACTTTGATGGTACATTTCTTTGCTTGTGGCATGAATCTAAGCACATAGAATTTATAGGTGGATATGAGTATCAGGTCGGATTTAGAGAACTGAACTATGGTGAATGATCATGTTGAACAAGTTCAGATCTAGATCACGTGTTTAACATTACTTCATCGGAGTGTGTGCAATCATATGCAATAATCATAGTCACCTTTTCTTGCTGGCAGTTCCGTGATTCCGATAGGTGCAGTCTTTTCTAATGTGTATAAATGATATTGTATAAATTATACTAATATTCGGCAGTATCATGTATTTTTGAATGTCGTATTATTGTTGAACGCCGAAATTATCTATCACATATTATCAACCTCTCAGAGGGAGCATGTCCATCGCCAAGCGAATGTGCCGAAGCAAAAGTGAGAATTTCACTGGTTTCCAGTTTGCTCGTGTACTTTTAGACCAGTCAGTCTCATTTCATCAGGTACGATTCCAGAAGATTTCCCTGGAGGCTGCAACGCTCATGCTTTGGGGTCCAAGTTGAAAGTTTATGGGTACTAAGAAGTAAGTGGCGGTTCAGCATGCAGTTTTGATATGGAGCAGTCGGACGTGCCTTTTTTTTGTATTAGAGAAGCTAATATCAATGCAGATAATTATTTTCATTTCAAGGCAAGCCCGACTTTGGGCTTCAGCAACTAAGTTTGAAACAGATTGAAGCCGCGAGTGCAGTGTTGAGGGTGTAATAGCCTATTCTTTTTGAATCATTTTGATTCCAGCGCCGGTAGTGGTGGAGTTGGTGGTAAGATCATTTCGGCAAGGCCGGCCGAGACAAGCAACCAATTTCGTGTCTTGGCAGCTACATTCATGCCCGATGATCATGTAGATTCACTGAAAGCCCTGAGAATGAAACACATGAATAGGGAGTCCGAGATTGTGGACAAGAGAAGGCAGGCACAAATACTTTGTATGGTGCAAGAGATGTCAAGAAATCCACAACAGTTGTTTATAGGACCTGGTAGCACGTGGTAGAAACCCACATAGACTGATTATGAGTGTACGGTGAGCAAACACAAATATTTCACCGATCCTGGCGCAGTGGCTATCCCATTGGCTTGCCCATGGCTGAGGAGACGATCCTCCTGTGTACTATGACCGGGATTACAAGGCAGCAACAGTAGATCACCATTGGTTGTTGGTTGTTGCGAGAAATCTCAGACGCTGAGGGTAGTTGCTTTCCTCCGCTCCTTCCCATGGACAGGAAATCTATGAGAAGCAGAAGAAGTTGGGGAGACTTTGGCTTTATTTGGCTGACCATTGTGATCACGGTTCTATGTGTAATTAGGCAGATGTACCATTCCCGTCCTCGCTCTAACCAACAAGAAAAATAACATGATGTTAATCATTTTAACCCTCTTCTTTGAGCTGCTGTTTGATCTAAGGATCATCCTTCGAACCGGGTGTCCCGGAGAATGAGGCTAAGTTTGGCATCGAATCTTCGAAGCGCTAAAAGTGCTTCGAGGAAACATGTTAACAAAACGATACAAAACGTAATCCCTATGGTTGTGCTGAAATTGCTTCCTTTCGAAGACAACTCTCCTGGTGTTCGGCTGTTTCAGCACGTCATCTCAGACCCAAGCAACCTAAATGAAGCCTGAAGACAGCGGCAGGAATCACTCCAAGACGAACTGGAACCAGTTTGGCAACAAGATGTGAGTGTTTCTACTTTCACATGTTGGTTTCTTTTTGTGGAAGATTTGGAAGAGGGTTCACCCACACATGAATGGATGTTTGCATTGATACAAGAGGGAGAATCAGTCCAGATGGGCAAGCAGACCAACCATGACCAACAAGTAAAACATTCGAAAGTGCAAAAGGCATCAAAAGGCTACATCCTTGGAGCATCACCAGTTGGAAAACTGGTGCAAAGACCCACGCAGCAGAAGAGAAAAGGAGCTTTTCATGAAGCTTGGAGCTTTCAGTTAACGTTGGCGCCACGAAGCGTGTTGAGAGAGTTGAGTGGTTCTAGCAGTCGGTGTGGAGTGTGAGCAGTCTTCTTTGCGAAAAGCAGCTGCGTCATAGCGCACAATGGATAGATGATGATAGTGGACATATAAGGTGACGTGCCCGTCATTCCGAGCGCGATGTTTTACCACTATCTTTTGGCGTTCCGATGTTCTTAACGTAAGCAGCAGCTCCAGCAGCTGTGGGCCATCGCCAGCTGAGGTAGCCAATTTCGATTCAGAACTGCAGGGGGCTCAGGCTGCAGTCACTACGGTAGGAATCAGAAATCAAGGGCTCAAGAGCCGATGCATTTTACAACTTTTATCTATTCCATCCATCCATCCGTGGTTCGGCAAAGTCAAGATCTCTTGGAACCGTTGCATACCTTTCTCAATTCAAGATAACCTTGTTCTGGGTTGCACTTATTTTGGTTGAGGGTGACAACATATCATATGCCATGGCAACATATGATATGCCAGATATAAACCAGCCAACGAATCTTTCGACGTATCTTAATTACACCATGTGGAACCCTAATGTGTTTGGTTTTGCCTCAAAAGCAGCTTGAGGTTAGACCACTACTTGAATGAGCTGGAATTTGCTTGCTTGTCCGCCGGACATTTGGGACGCTTTACTCGCTCTGGTTTCGGCGTTTGTTCGGTGTCAATTCATGTCAATTCTATTTTTTCAGCTCAGAACTGCTTCAGCTGAAGCTTAATTACGGATCCTTCCTCTGTTTCTCAGCCCTCGAGCACCCCGGCAACTCAAGTCATAGCGCAGTTCAATTGTTTGCATATTTATAATTATTGCACATTGCCCTTCCAGACTGAAATGAGATGAACAGGTTCATTGTGTCATGGCCGAATACCGACTGAGCAAGACAAAAAGGTCCGTGGAAAAAAACGGGTGTACAAGGCGGCAAACTGCGCGCAAGCCACAGCATTCGTGACAGGTCCGTGACAATGGCTGTGAATGTCCTGCATGCTGCTGAGGCTTTGAGGGATGGCATTGCCTAGTTTTGAGATGATTGACCGGATGATACTGGACATAGCACTTCCCTCACCCCAACTGGACAACTTGCAAGTAAAGTGTAGCTGAGCTCCTTGTCTGACAGTGCTGCAGGATGTCCGAATGGGAGTGGTTGACGGAAGGCACAAAAAAACCTCGCTGAATAGTCGCTGCTGAGTCTGTAGTCAGTTGCGGTCACTTGTTTGCCGCATTTCCGTTTCCTTGTCTCTTCTTCCTGCCCTATTTTTTGGAAGCAACCGGCAGAATCCATGTAGGTCTTCAGGGCCTGCATTGACAAGTTTGTGAGGTACTCAAGAAGCAGATCCATTTTTTCTGGCTTGGTTTGAACTCGTGCAAACTCATGGTGCGGCAAGGAAAACCCGCTTGCATTTTTCCAACATAATGAAGCTTGATCTAAATCTAAGTTGTCCAATTACTACTAAAGTGTATAGCTGCTTCCCCGCAAAGTCGCAAAGTCAAGCAAATTTGTGTGGCAGAGCTGTGACCTCAAAGAACCATAAAGAATTGAGGTTGAGCGCTTCTCAACGAATTCAGGACTGCCATTGAAAGAGGCTTTCAACTTTCAACTGCTAGTCGGAAGCAGCTAGGCCCGTAGCGTCATGTGCACTGTGTACTTGTTTGGTTGCTGGCTCTGGAATCAGTTTGTACAATTGTCCAACGTTTGTATCATTTTGATTTTTTTGTCTCTGGCAATCCCTATATCGGCCGCTGAAAATGTAAGGTCCGGCCCCTACCCTGGACCCATGCGCGATCCATAGTCCCGATCCATACCCTTGATGCATATACATACAATCATATACATCTCTTATAAGGGATATGATCCATATCCATACCCTTGATCCGTACCCAAAATGAGAAGATGTACCTCCATCATGCCACTTTGCATAGCATTACCTTTTCAATAGGTCTGGATCAAACTTCTTATATGTACATAACTCGCTTGTTCCATACGTCTGGATCATCGCAGACCGACATCCGTTTTTCGGGCCATACCCATATAATCCTATGTCGTATCGCATCAGTCCACCGCTTGCCAGCCTGCAGGACGTTTATGGTCATACGGGGGATTTGTCAACCAGCCCAGGTCAACTTTTCTCCCAGGCCATTGGGTTGGAAACAATTGAGTTTTCCTAGCCGAGAGATGCCGAGAGGGAGATTTGAAGATCCTTCCCAAGTCCTGGCAGCAGGTGGAGTAGCATACCAATCTTTGTTTAATAATCGGGAGGTTTTTCAGGGTCAATTTCAATAGACTGGCAAGAAAGACATCTCGGAAAAGTATGCAAATCCCGGTTCGACATTGGGTGGTTCCATTTTGGCTCGGCTCAGACAGTTACAATTTCCAACATGAATATATCAAGCCATGAGCCTCAGAACAGACCTGTGCATCCAAGAGAAGACGTGGCTAAAGATGGTAAAAGCAATGCCTTCTGGTGATTTTTTGTGACCACTTGCTGTTGTCGATAGATCACACGTGCTTTCGAATGCTCTTGCACACGGGCCTTTTGTGTCATGTGGAGGCCTACGATGACGGCGTGTGGACGATGCTACTGGGGCCAGCTACCCTCCGCGTGGTCACCTCAAGTCTGTAGTATTCTGTAGTGCTGGAATACGCATATGATTGTGTTGGATATTGTTGGATAGTTACTTACTTGATCTTACTTGCATGCGCTCGAGTACTGTTCAAGGGTCTGGGACCCCCTGAGATTCATGGTCCTGAGAAATTCCTTTCTTGGTTTGATTCTTCAGTCTCATTGTATTATATAATTATTCCTTATCCGCTTCTTGATTACGTGAGCACTTACTCATTGGCACTCAACAGATCCTGTATGCGTTCGGTTGGACAGAGAATGTGTTCACATCATGGATTGTTCCGTTCTCGTTCTGTTCCTTTCACTTTCACGCTCACGTGCGAGTTCTCAGCGAGGGTCCCAGGGAGCGCGCTTTGAAGAGAGTGGAAGGAAGCCAACAATAGGACGATGATTGGACAACCCCCAACAACATCCAAAAACACATAGCAAGAGCAGCGCCTTTACCTAATTCATATTCAGCTGCCCAGGTAACAGCGGATGATGTGCCCGGTGGCCCAAAAATGATTTTTGCAACTTGGAGTATGACTGAGTATGTCCGCCTCGCCTTGTTCCAAGTTGGAATGGCAGTTTTTGCAAACTTGGATTCAGATGGTTTAGGTTTAGGCATGTTTCAGTCAGTGCTTCTAGATTTCCGACAGCCGCCATTTGCGCCACAAATCTTGGAAAGCTGACTGAGTCACAAAATGTCACAAATGCTGAATCAGGCCTGGTTTTCTACGCTACGGTTTGCAAGTTTCATCGGCTTCGCTGGATACCTACTGCCGGATTTATCTTGCCCACGTGTACGGTAGTTGGGTGACCTCCAGTCTTTAGCCCAGCACCAAACACTCCTTCCTGATATTGTGTTTGAGGCCAGCACTTTCAATCGATGCATGAACAGTACAACATACTAATTACATCTAATTACAATATTTTTGGATATTTTTCGTGCAATATTCAGTAAGTAGTTCTGAATCAAGTCTCGTAAGCTGAATTGAACACTACAGTTTGCCATCGCTTGCCCACAGATGTCCACAGAGGTCCGCAGTTCCGGATGCTTTCATGGAGGACTCCACTGACGGCTTGGCTTCTGAATGCTTCTGATGACTTCGGAAATTCATAGGTTGAGGCAAGGAAAGGCATCAGTGACCTGCCATGACCTGCCACAACATGCAGACACCGGTTTGCGCTTGCATCCCACAAATCGACCTTGATGGTTGCAGCCGTGCAGGATATTGACTTGCACTTGCCTGGGCCTCGTCAAAAAGACTCATTTGGTGCAACGTGGCAAGGGGGTAAGGTTTGTGTAGGGGCATCATGTGGTTGAAGCTGATTTTGCGGGGTAAAATGTATCTTTGTCATCCTTTGTCTCAATTTTTGTCGTGTAAATATAGTGGTTGGGGTGACATGTCCTTTCATGCTGACTCAGCTGGAGCCAGAAACTCTTTTGAGGCCATTGGACTTCCGGATCGAGGCATGTCCTCCCAAGTCCACCACAATTTTCCATCGAGACCATTTCGAAAATTTCGATAGATTCGGATCGATTTCAACATATTCCAAACATATTTCAACAAATTTCAACATTATCCCGACAATGCATCAGCTGACAAAGCTGTCGGTGTCCCACTTTGACCGCTCAAGCTTTGCAAAGTTGTTCTGAAAGAAGATATTGCCAGGATTTGCCAGGTACGGTATTGCCAATCCAGGGTGCTGAAAGCACGTGATGAGTGTGGCATAGAGAGAAACTGTTGCATGTTACTTGACACGGTGAACATATGATAGGTACCGCTTTGGGCGGGCAACATATTATGTACATTTATGTAGTACATATAGATGAAGATAGACTCACGTTTTTGGAGGGCTTTCCTAAAAGTCAGTCAGGTGGAAAATGGTGGAATGCTGGGCCACTGCTGGGCCACTGGGGAGTCATGTCTCTGTGGAAGCTCTGGTTCAGGTGGCCTTGGATGCTCAGTTGGTGGCCGTAGACTCCCTGGATCTAGGCGATGTTGCAGGCTTGACTGGCGCGGTCTGATTTGCTTTGGGCCTTCGAGGGGTCCTGAAAGCACAGGTGTGGATAGCACGTGATCCACAGGTGCTCGCATTGCTTTTGCACATCCACATGTTGGATCTTTTGGGCAAAGAAGACGGTTTGAGTATCGGGCAGATCATACAGCAGCTATGCAGCCAGACGACCGACCCTTTGTCTCGGAAGCGAATGAAAACCACGAGGTTGCTACTCACTCGATCTTACTCGTAACTTCCCACTTACTTAGACACTGTGATACACTGTGTGTACTGCGTTTAATTGCGTATCGCAAGTGATATCAATCGAGGAACGAGGTTCTGTGAGCTGCACATGCTGAAATTGCAGGCTCCGAAGCTTTGCTGTGGCGAGGAGGCCTTGTCGCTTGCAGTGAGCCAATAGATTTCCAGTGAGTTCCAGCCGTGTTCCAGCCGTTGTCCGTTGGTCGTACCGAGTCATTTCAATCCGTGCTTCTGTAATCACTCCGATTTCCTTTTAGGTTTACATGTTTACACCGTTACACCTACTTTCGCCAGCTCGCACCTCCGGAACCTTGCCCGCGTTATACTGTAGCTTTGGATTGTAAGAGGAACTTTCACCACGAACACAGTTTCAAGATTGCACGGCATACTGTAGGACTTGCATACATATACTTACATGAGAAGATGGTGCATTGGCAGTGCGATCTGCAAATGACTAAGATTGTCAGTATAAGTTCAATGCAGATGTTGTGTGTTCAAGCCATTTTGGGTCAAGTCCGACCACTAGCAATTTCATGCAATTTCAAAGGTCTTCTACGCGACAACTCTTTCATCCGTAGCAAGATGTTGGCCCCGGAGCAGGTTAGGACGGACTTTGGCTCCATTGATGAGTCCAAGGTGATTGTGCACCATACGCTGCTGCTGCTACGACGGCTGTGTGCCTGAAGTGCACCACATTGGATGTGCAGCACAGAAAATCATCCTCTGCTTTGTGTGCGACCTTTGCTGCAAGACTGGCGCGCCTTGCTTGTGCTGTAGATGCTGTGCATTCCGATGTGTCGAGCTCACGACATGCAGCAAAGCACAGAGCTAGTTCTTCTACTGCGGGATCCGCCTTCCCACCTGATGATGAAGTGCCTTATACTGCCTTGCATGTTGAACGTGTGCTTCCTCAACTGCTTTCCTAGACTTGGATGGTGCATGAAGCTGGGCGACATAAAGCGCAAACACATTCTGGGAGTCTGAAGCTACCACCTCGGCTCATGTCAATCACAAGGGTTCGAGATTGCAGATGCATTTTGTATTGCGTCACCTTTCGCTTTCGTACATTCGC
Source organism: Symbiodinium sp. clade C Y103 (assembly GCA_003297045.1). Classification (NCBI taxonomy): domain Eukaryota; class Dinophyceae; order Suessiales; family Symbiodiniaceae; genus Cladocopium; species Cladocopium sp. clade C. Next base: position 366,336 of record BGPT01000229.1, read on the forward strand.
ACGAAGCGAAATGAAGCGAACAAGTGCGAGAAGGAAATATAGATGTTATGCGTCCCCCCGAGGGCAGAAGGGTTAGTTGTGGACTAGCTTGAATGAAGACAAGTCTTACCTTTGCTATTTTTTGCTTCAATTCCATTCGCTTCTTTCGGGCTCGAACACAGTTGTTCAAAGTACTGGGGGCAGACAATGTGCCACGAGAATCCGATCGAAAGAACACACAAAGGTGAAACCTCATTTGGTTCAAGTAGGTATCCAAGGCAGCATTAGACAGCCACGGGAAGAGTTCACAAACTAGTCTCTGAATAAGTCTCCCAGATCATGCTGAGCCCCAAATGGCTGACGGGATCCAACAATTTCAAGGATTCCAAAGGTATCCACAAGACACGTTTGCGAGATTGCTTTGAGTCAAGTCGCATCGCGCCCATGTTTTGGATCTTGGAAGCGCCACCTAGACTCAACCGGTGGGCGCTGTTGGTGCACCTGGCACGCTTAGCTCGCTTGGGGACGTCACAACCTTAGGGATCGCGAGATATTACCAGAACCTTTAATTCCAAAGCATCACACAATTCATGTTACTTTTTGTTTCAGTATGTTTCATTATAGTTGTTGCATGATCTTGCATGTTCGTTCATTTCTCAAGATGTATTCCACCCAAGCGAAAGGGGCTATAGTGCCCCATTGAGACGCGCTGACTTAAGCAACTTCAACATCTCCTTCAGTTTCTGGTCTGAATTGATCATTGATGCAATAGATTTTGCTATTGCGAAGCATGACGCTGCATATGATATATCATATGCTCCAGCAAACGAGCCCAGCAATTCCACACTGCTGAATGCTGTTGACCTTATCAATCTTGTCATGATTTGCTTTCAGGCGTTCTTGCTTCATTTCCTCGATCGCAATCTTCTTCAAATTGTTTCAGTTGTGTGCGTGTGTTTTTTTTTGCTTTCTGTTTATTGCAAATCATTGGGGCTGTTTGGTTGATGGCCATGAAGACAGGTCAGCATTGGATTCTAAGCAATGGGGCGTCGCGCCTCAACATCTCAGCTCGAGGTCAAACATGTCAGGGCCCGAGCCCGCCTTTTTGGCCACAGGGTTCTTGCTTGCTGTCATTGGATGTTTTAATCATATCATTTGTTTGATACAGTTTTAGATGATTTCTTGGGTCATCTTGGGTCAAGCCTTTTGTCAACAAAGAGAGAAAGTGCCAGTTAATGCCAGTTATATAATTTCAAGAGACAGATTCAATAAAGCAGTCTTGACACTCGCTGGTTTGAAACCATTTACCGTATTGGAGCAAAACATCTTTCAGAGACCTGAGTCTGGAAGAAGAAGGAATAACTCACTGGCAGATGTTCCTATAGTATCTCCTATCATCTTCTATTTGTTTGTTTTGACATATGGCTGCAGCTCAAAATGTAAGGTCCCGATCCATACCCCGGACCCACAGATTGAATTCATTTGAGAGCATTTGTGTAACTCCTTCGTTCCATACGTCCGGATCACCGCGTACCGTTCCATACCCGTTTTTTGAGCCATAGCCATATGTTTGAACCTGAAAACTTGAAGAGTCTCACTGTACCAAGGGCAACTTTTCTGCGATCAAGAGCCCAAATCGCTCCAGGTCTTGGGGCCGTGATCGGTTTTCTTTGAACCCTCAAAGGGCGAGTTACATCAATTTGCATTGCATGTGTGTATATGTCTTAAATTAAGTCTGAAATTTAAACTACATCATAATTACATCATTAAGCCAATATGTGTTAATGTAATAATATATTCTTTATACTCATCTACAATATGTTATGATATTCTATACTCCAGGAACGGGCGGGATATAGCGGGGTTTATGACTTGCAGTGGGACCAGTAGGACCTTGTTGCAGATTTACAAATTGCGGTGCTGCTGCAAAGCAAGAGCTTTCCTATGTGCAATCGCCCCTGACTTCAAAGTCTCTTTATATACAGACTCCGTTTCGCCTCTTTCTGTGGCACTGGTTCTTGACAGAAAACTGCAAACTCTGACCTTTGCACACTGCTGCTTTGCCACAGGGGCGCTAGACTCTTGGAATGCACTGCAGTGCTTTTCCGTATGGTTTTTGTATGTTTTTGCTGGTTTTTCAAGGACCTCTACCAGACACCAGGAGTTGACCGTTCTGCCCGACTTGTACTTGTAAAGGGGAAACAAACATATTATTGCTTGTGTGCGCATGGAATTGCGACCTACGCTGTGGATTTGTTCTGTTCTTTGTGGACATCAGTTTCTGACTTTGCCTGAGCTGTAGATGACCACAGTGTTTCCCCTGGTCGAAGCATATATGAGGACATAGCAGAACACACCGTGCCTTTATTTTTTGGTGGCTAATTAAGTTGGTAGTATGAATAATGAATATCATTTGATTGCGTTTTGACCAGATGGACATTGACAAAGAGTTTTCCCGGGCATGGTGAAAGATGGTGACATTTTGTGCAGGTGGATGGTAATAAACCAATTGATTGCTGTACATGTCGATCGCCAGCCTGAAATGCATAAGGTCCTGCTGCTAGTCCACGGGCCAGCCTTCTCAGCCCTACTGCAAGCCCAAACAGACGGCTTTCAGAGGGAGCGCAAGTAAAGGATGTGGGCCTCACGCGTGAGGCATACAGCAAGGCACGCCTTCATCGGACTTTTAAATTCCTCTGGTGGGTTTAAGTCTATGTTTTTTGTTCCAAGTTTCGCATGGTGACTGACTCCTCAATTTAGATGATCACGGGAGCCAGCTGCAACATTCATCTATTTTGGTGCATTCAGTGGCTGGAGCATGTAGCAGAAACAGTAGACAGCAATCAAAGACACAGACACGGACAGCCCAGGAGCTTGTTGACCCAATGGACTCTTCAATGACTGCGTACTTGTGTACATGTTGTGTATCATGTCTAGGTCCTGCAGGTTTGATGGACTAGAAGATTTCATGCATTTCCCACACTCAAAAAACCATGAACAAGATACGTCCTGGAATCCTCGAACAGGCCCAATCTCACTGCACAAGCAATAAAGACAAATAAAACTACGGAGGCTTTGGGATATCAACTGAGACTTGCAACGGATTTAATGGCGAGGGCCTCACCCCCACTCACTTTCAAAGCACAAAGCAAGTTTCCAGCTTAGCATGGTAGCGCCGCTTGGCAGGCTCGCAACATGCTCCTCGCCAAGCGCGCTTCCAGAGAAGAGGCATCAGAGGATGAAGGGCATGAAGATGCCGGCTTCAAGCGAGTGGGCAAGGCAAGCTCTTGAGAATCAACGGGTATCAACGGGCAGAAATCAGAAGGGGCAAGCAACAACGGATAGCAACGGATTGGCTGGATTGAAAACGAACCGACAAAGGATCCCATGTTCAGTTGCTTGAACCATTCCAAGGGTTGGTGATGACGCTTCTCATAATCATCGGATATCACTATCAAACAACACACGACTAAAATGAATCAATCGTACTATATCGTACCACATTATTGTATTACATAAATCTACAGAATGTTACACTATCCCTGCGCGTGTCCAGAGCATATCCAAAATAGTGCGACTGCACGAGAGTATTCTAATTGTGCGATGAACAAGGCAGGAAAAATGGTGCCACACCTTCCCATGGACAAACCGTGGAAAGACCCATTACAGTCGGGGAAAGACCTATTAGAATCGTGAAGTGGCAAAGAACGAACGAGAGTTTCGATCTGTCTTGATGGCTTTCATTATATCCAAAGTCCCCAAATACGTCTTCAGTTGCCCAAATAGGACTTTGGATTTTTAGGGCTATGATACCATATCCAGTATCCAGAATCGAAACACTTCTAGGGAGATCTTCTGTACAATACGGCACATATCGGCACAAGCTTCGTTGCGTGAGGCTTTGGTGACTGGCATGTCCCAAGCGCTCTGGAATCGGAGGGGCAGCAACAAGAATCAAGGTTTGATGAAGTCTCTCATGGCTGCCATCAGCAAGGAGAACACATTTTATATACATATACTCGTATGATCTCCGAGTTGCGTTGATTTTTTAAATATTTCATTATTTTCATTCCTGCAAAAAAAGATCAGGCCTTGAGAAGGTGGATTTCATCCATATATGGGTGTGAGATCATACACAGGTGTCGCAAAGACTTTTGTCTATTTTGTTTGAGCCAATGCTATCGATGCGCGTTTTGATCCACTTCTTTCACTATCGCTGTTCAAGTCCAGGTCATAATGAGACCAAGCTGGAAGCAAACTCAAAGTGGGTCTCTAGGGTCCTCACCGTGAGCAGGAGAAGATCCTCAACCGAATCTCAGAGTTGGACCTTGACGAGCAAGTGTCAGAAATGCTGGGCGAGATGTACCAGGCATCCTTGTCATGACATGATTACAAGATATTAGAAGAATGATACAAGAATATAGCCGAAGGACTTGAGAGCATGACAAAGCATTTCGCATTATTTGGTCATTTCAAAGATATGCAGGCGTCCTGTTGTGCACAGCGCTGCGCATCAGTTCCCCCACACTTTCATCCTTTCCAAGCACCAATCCACTGTGAAAGTAAGATCATGAAGAAAAGCATCTTACCCGTAACAATTTTCCGTGAAAGTGTCGCTTTTGTATATTGATTCTTTGACACTGGCACACACACATATGCAAATCAGCCAGTGCAGGGTTGACCTGATAGCGATGAACAGAAGGAGAGAGAGAGAGAGAGAGAACGATTTGTCTATATACATGATTCTACAAAACGATTTTATTTTATTCTGATTTGATTCAGGAATATAGCCTCAGGAGGGGTATGAATGCTTGATGCAAGACGCCCTTTTTATTCAAATGGCTTAAGGTACAGGAAAGCTGCGCAACGGCAAGGGAAGAGCATCCTTTTTTGATTCACATTCTGTAACCAACCCGCAGCTGAAACATGACGAAATCATCCCACTCCAATGGGCGCAAATGGGCGCAAGGGCATGATCGAACTCTTGATCGATAACTATGAGCCTTTGGAAGGTGCTTTAGGCCCGTCGACGCGTGCAACAAGGTAAAGCAGCATGCACTGATGCAGACGTAATGAATGTAGTTGCACCGGCCCCTGCCGGGACAAGTATGATTGTGTGAATTGTGTGGAGACATTTGGGGAGTAGGGGCTGTTGTGAGGGCTTGCCTGGTGTGGTTGGCGATTGTATTCTGCCGTGCAGGATCCCTGCTGGATGAAGCTGTGACGGGAAGACAAGACTTAGAGCCCCTTCGAATAAAGGACAGAGATGTTCAGAGCCTGCATCCAGTTTAAAGGCTTGCGGCTTGCGCTTGATGCTCAAGATTGTTCAGGCGTAATTATTCTATGACTCTTTGAATCACGGATTCTTTCAAATTGATTGTGAGTTGAGATGCGAAATGTCACTGGTTGATGTGTGCTGCATTGCACTATCTTTTGTTTTTTTTTGCACCACCGTGGCGATGATTGCCTTAGCTTCTACATCAGTTTCTAGGGCATGCTACTGCAATGGCGTCGTAGGGTTGACCGTAGGAAAGCACCAAAAACTGGAGAAGAAGTCTTTGCATGCCGACGCACGGAAAAGGCAGCAAGAGATTTTAAATCATCAAGCTTATAGTTGAAAAACATGATTTTACTGCTGTTCATTGCGGTTAGGGTGGGCGTTTGTGCTTTTCACTCTGTCGTGGTTGAATTTGCACACCTGGCTCTCAATTTAGCAGCATGAAATTGTATGTACATGCATGTGAGATACTGCATAGTGAATCTGAGGCTTCCTGGAAGTGTGTTTCAAAAAATGTGTTTGTAGCATTATGTAGTTAAGGTTTCAGATCACACACACACACCATGCGAAAATGATTTTAAGTTTTAGAACCTTCTGTTCCTGTTGGTGATTAATCCTTGCATTTTCTAATCCATCCGAACATCAAAACTTGGTGTAGCAGCACTGTAGCTTGCTTGATAGCTGCCGATAGCTAGGGCCAGCTAGGGTTGTAGGGGTTGCCGGTTGCCATGCAAAACCTGGAAGCTTCTGGAAGCTCTAAAGATTCCTGTTTTGCAAAACCTGTAGATGGTTCTGCTAATTTCTGCCATTTCACTCCTGCAAACTCAGGCCATACATCGACAACCTTCGGGATGCTGTGACAGGAAGTCTCGTCGCTATGCTGAGCAAGCAAGAGAATCTTGGCTGCACAATTATCATCAACTGTCCATGCTGTTCATTGCAAAGGCGTTTGCAGTTTACAAACTTGAATCGTGGCAGATGAGTAAGCCAGAGAATGTTTCCCCTTAACACAGTGTGTTGTGTTTTCCTGTTGTGACCTGATATGCTTGTCCTCCGATTTGACCGTCAGAATTATCAGCATCAGGAACACCAAGAATCACTTGATTTTGAAGTTGGACCCAATTGGGCAAACCCCCGCCATGGCACTCGGATCATAGATATCAGAGAGATTCAGAGAGTCAGTCCTGGTCAGTCCTGTCTTGACATTGAGGCCGGGGGGTGTTGAGATCACCAGGCCACAGGACGGAGATGAAACACGAATGGCCGGTGGGATTTGGATTTGCCAATGCTGCAGCTTTGTTGGCCCATGATGGCCCATGTTGCTCCATTTTGAACACAGGACACAACAATCTACAGCAACGCATGACAAATTATGGCTATCGTCATGCTGTCATGCCGCACACCACTTGGAATGTGAGGAGATTTTGCTGGACAGGGTGGTTGAAGCTGCTCAGGGGATGGCAAGTGAAATCTCCTACACGAGACTTGGCAGAGGATTTGGGTTTGCTTTGGTTGGCTCTAGTCTAGTGGAGTTCCAAAGCTAGAATCCTGCTTGCATTGAGAAGTGTTCATGAACTGCAGTATCTACACTTGTTTTTTCCTGACTTGAGCTGTTTTTTCATGAGTTGGTTTTTCCTTCATTTTTTTGCGTGAGATCATGGGAGTCATCTTGCTACTGCAATTGTTGTTGCAGTCCTGGTGGTTGAAGCTGATGCCAGCTTGTTTGTACTGTAGTAGTGCTGCTGCAGTTGTGACAGCTGAGTAAGTAGCAGACGCAGCACATCCAAAACGCTTGGCCAGCACATGTATCGACAATATAAAGACTAAAGACAATCCCAAAAGTCACTAGTGCAACAATTCTTCCTCCCATTGAATATGAAGCAATCCTCAAATTTGATTGTAATATGTTGGCACATTTGGGCACGATGGTCTCAACCTGCTACAACATGCCACAGCGCCTCCAGGATGCGGATGCGTGGTGGCAACAAGAAACGCAATTCTGTTCCATCCACATCATCTTCAGTTGTCCTAAGCCCAGGCACTTCGTACGCAGGAAGACTTCAAGGGGGTAAAGGTGGGTAAAGCCCTGACCGGGAGTGAGGGTGACAACTAAGGGTGGAACTGGTAACTGGGCAAGCGGATGATAGTACAAACAATGAACCCTTACCCATCATCCTTTACTTTAGATATGGATCCATACTGTCTCGTGTTTTTTTTACATCAAGTGGTTTGCATTCTTCGCGAAGGCCATCGTTGTTCAGATATTCGCAACCTGCAGCACTCGTCCATAGCAGCAATGCATAGCAGTGTCCTATAAAAAGCTTGCATCAATCTTGTCGCTGGTTTGCCACGGTCATGTATTGTAGCCTCCTTTTGTGGGTCAGTTTCAAACCTACATGTAGTGAAGTGTATTACGTTTGGTGGTGCAATAAAAAAAAAGTAGAATAAATAAAGCCGTCACTGATTCTTGTATACTTAATTACACTGAATTTGGCTTTGCTTCCATGATTTTAATGATTTTCGTTTTTTGTATATTTGATTTCTCATTTATGGAAATATCAGGACCTGACATACAGGTGTCGAATTAGAGTCGCCAAGGTGATGGAGGAGGTAGCCCACGCTTTTCCAGCAGCGCTGGCATGGCCTTCGGGAGCAGCCACAGCAGCAGCCATAGCACTGGCGGAAGAGCTGCTGGGGTCAATTCTGCTAGTGCCAGTGTCTTTGGAGCGAATCACGATGGAGAAGCATCACATCACTTCAAGAAGACTGTCAGGCGCAGTAGATATTTGATAACATTGACATGTGTATACATTTGTACAACTACATGTGTGCTAGATGATGCCATTGTGTGGTTTGCATTTTGATGCTCTTATACAATTGTACATACGTTGCGTTCAACGAACAGCGGCCGGGCTCTCGGTAGCCGGATTCACACCAGACCTCCAACATCCTCCAACACAAAGCCAAAACAAAGAAATGCATTCAACTGGCATTAGCTGGCGATGAAATGGCCTGTTTCCTTTCCGGCACGCTTCAGTTGACACCTCACCTCCAAGACTAATTATTTCTCAAGAATATCCACCCATCACTCTCAAGAGAGAGAAGGCTAAGGCATGCTAAGGCCCTTTTGAAGCCCTTGTTGTCCATTGGTTGTCCATTACTTGTCCATTAGTTGTCCATTTGTTGTCCATGCCGGCAGGAACATGTTTATGATGAATTCCATCGGCTTATGTGGCCCACGCTTTCACACTGAAAGGCGTGCAGCTACCTGGCACAGTGCTATGAGTCAAGTTGCTTAGGCACTCGAGTGATCCCTACCTGGAGTCTTACTATATACATTTCATTTTTAAATTCTGTTGTTCAATTTGGCAAGATCCCCATCAAACTGTTGGGTGTTAACTCACTTTGGTACTAGGCCGAGTCTGCCGTCCAGATCCAGCAGTCAGACAGTGTGCACATTTTGCCCTGATACTGTCCCTCAACCATTGTCCAGTTGCACTCTCGTCATCTCTAGTCAATGTGTTTCTCATATTGCTCAAGTTGTTTCAGTTTGATTCCCTCCAGCGTCTTACCAAGGAGCAGCGAAAACATCATCAACCAGGAGGTCATGGTGAAGATGCAGAGGGCTTGGAGGAAGTGGGCCTGCACAGTACCAACTTGGGTCAAAGCCAAGCTCTTCAATCTGCAGATCCAGATGCAAAGGTGGAGACCGAGGCCATGGAGGGTACGAACGTGGGTCAACCGCAAGATCTTGGGGACGGGCATCAAGTTCCTGCTGGAAACATGCAAGTTACTTTCCAGAGTAGCTTGGACTGGAACTATGCTGCAGCTGTTGGTACCCTCTCTCCCTGTATGATCGGGCTATCCCGTGGTTCATCTCTATTCAATGCTGGTGGATTGCCTCACACTGCACGAATTGCCACAGAAATGTGGCTTGCATGTGTTTGCAGAGTTGGTTTCGTGACGTGTTTGTCACATTTGTGCATGTGTTTTGCGATATTCCGCGTCAATTTGAGATATTATTGTGTAGTGACCTGATTCTTGATATTCTTGGGCACTACAACGAAACAAAAACAAACCGAGATGTTCGATCATTCCAGACCATAACCAACATCCGTAGACGTGTGACTTTCTATGGTTTTCTATGATTCTCTTATGTTTTCCGATTGCATTGCATTTTAAAATGCATGGCCAGAATTGTTTCCCAGGATTCCGTTGTTTTTGGCATGCAAAGGCACGCCTTCTAGCAATACTATTACTGTAGAGACATTAGTAGCGTAGTAGTAAGATTTATATACGTATCTCATCCAGAAGTGCCTTCAAATAAATAGATGGAGAGACTTGTACCAGCATTCACCTGTATGCACCTTATATTCTGGGTAATTATTGCTTGGTCATTGATTGCAGGGTGCTTTCCATGTGCCCTCCAATTCTGTCTCACTTTGTGCTTTGTGACCTGTGGTTTGGGCACAGCTGCGCAAAAGGTTTGTCCACCTCCTCGCGCAGCTCCAGTGGATCGGGCCAAAGACCGAATACCGTTGCTGTTGACGTCGCTTGGATTCCGCTTGTCGCTCCGCTTGTCGCTCCACTTGTCGCTCCGCTTGTCGCTCCACTTGGATCCGTGCTTCAGCATGCTTCAGCTGTTTGCATAGAAATGAACAACAAATGAGTAGCTTAGTGGCTCATAATTAGTAATTCACAATGTCTGTGACGAGATTGAACAGGTCACGGTCATGTCTTCTTTCAGTAGGTCCAGAAGATTCTGCATGTCCTATTTTGGGAGATTCTTTGAAATGCTGAGGGGGGAATCATCTTGCCTGTCGAGAACGCAAGCAGACAGTGGAACAGTGAAAGCAGATTTTGATTGTCAGTCAGAAATGTGTCAGTTTCTCATTGTTTTGGGCTGTGAGAGGTATAGAGTCTATAGATCTCGTTGGGGACTGTATATTATATAGTAGGTGTAGTGGGAATGTAGGTACAGTAATATAGTAGGTCTGGAAACAGCATGTGAACGGAAAATATTTGCCGCTCTGAGGAGGAGAGCGTTAGCGGCCTCAGCGAAGACGTGTCCAGCAGAAGCCCATCAAGCAGAAAATCCTTCGCTCAAAGCTATGGTTGCCCGGCCAAAATAATGCTGGATGTTGTTGGCAGTTTTTTATTTCTTACTTGCGAGCAGTTTGTTCTGGTATTTGGCATATTCTGCCAATGCAGTGTTGGCCGAGCTGATGTACTGTAATTTATTAATTGGAGCCGCCATTTGCTTAGCGATAAAACACCTGGTATATCCTCCAGAGATTAACTCAATCATATTTGGTAACATTGGCAAGTGAATTGGAATGCACTGGAACATATTGGAACAATAGGGTTCTACAGGCCGAAGGCTGCGAACTACCCGTTCTTTGGAGTTGTCGCCTTGCACTGAGAGAAGGAAATGTTCAAATGTATATATAATTTATGTAGTGGTCCGGGAACATCAGCAGCTCTCCTCCTGGCAGTTCCCAGACAACAAGCTGAGCAATTTGCTGATTCGATGTATTATATATATAATATAACTATATATATACATATATATATATGTATGTATGTATGTATGTATGATGTATGTATGTATGTATGTATGTATGTATGTATGTATGTATGTATGTATGTATGTATGTATGTATGTATGTATGTATGTATGTATGTATGTATGTTGAAATATGCTTATGTACATGCAGACAACCTATTACTATACTGCATGAATTGCAAGTGGAGTGTAACAGGCACATTTGTATTTCACAGGTTGCCTGATTTGTTTCGAGGAATCAATTTGATTCTGAGACTAGGGTGAAATTATCGTTTTTCTGCAAACCGTACGGACAGACCCGCCGACCCAAGGAATGCAACCTTCGTCGCCTTCCTCAGGATCAGGCTTTACGTCGCCAAGCAACTCTATGTCTATCAGATCCCCAATGTCAAGCAAGGTAAGGCCTCTGAGATCTTCTGAGCATGGAACCATAGACATTGTGGGGATCTACAGGATTCTATCAGATTCTTTGGGATCTACTAGTGCTGAGGGCACTCTACTCTACAGACGAACAGATGAGTGCAACTGACTTATGGAGCAAGATGATGCATTGGAGAAATCAGAAGCGCAGTGCTATCCACCATCATTCAAGCCGTAACTCAAGCGTTTCAGAAAAAAACAAGCTCAAATTTTGCAAGTTCTCGTTCAATGTATCCAAATGGCTACCCATATGTATCATTGTGTATCTATTCGAAAGGATTCAGAATGCAGACAGTAACTGACAATAATCCATGGAACCATTGCTCCACCCCATATAATCACTTGTAATCACAGCGAAGCAAAACGAGTCACTTCATCAACATTGACACCGGCACACCGCAATACAACTTAGGGCCAATATGGGCCAATTCAGATTTGCTCATCCACCGTCGACTGGAAGCTTCTGTCTCATTGCTAGTTGCGCTTTGGTTTGCCTGGAGGTGCCACAGGTCCCCCAAGGCTCTCCATGGTTCTTTCTCTAGCTGCCAGCCTTTTCTCTTTCCTTAGCCAGGCTCGCTCAGATGCCACGCAGTCGCTGAATCCTTTTGGACCGACAAATTTGCACCTTCAATTGCCCGGGTGTCAATAGGATTCAATAGGTGGAGCAGTTGACGAGGTACCCAGAATTACCTAGAGATGTTGGCTTTAGTTAACTTGGTAAACCATTATGCTGATGTGGGTCTACGTTGACCAGCATTTCATCACTTAAGGAAAGGCATGTGATTGGCCAAGAGAAACAGTAGCTTTCACCAAATTAGGAGGTGCTTTTTGTGCAGATCGTTTGCAGGTGTTGTTTATCGGAGGTAATTGGTCAGCAAGCATTTGCACGGGTTTGGGGAAAGCCAATAGGTGTTCACGTTGGTATATCTAAATGTATATATATATATATATGCCAAGAAATGCACTGTCATGAGCCACCAAAACAGAGCCGAAAAGGAGGCAAGTGATGGTTTGTTTTCGATTTGTTTTCATCTTCATGGTGAGGCTAGTTTGTCTCATATTTTAGCGCCCTTTCACTGCCAAAGCCCCGCGTTGTGAACAGCATATGCCTGTCCCAATGCTTGCATTTGCGTGCTGAGCATTTCGCAGGATTTTCGGACACAGCAAGAGATGAATCTCTTTCGCAAGAGGCGTCCCAGTCAGAAGGTCGTGCAGGCGGGCAGGACTGGGTCTAGGGCAGGACTGGGTCTAGAGGACGAAAGGTCCTTTTTCATTTCTTTTTTATTATATATTTTTTTTTGAAATGTCTATTCCAGGCCCAACAGACTCAAAATTCAAACGTGAAGAGTAGTATATTGAAATATCTTAAATCATGTTGCATAAGCTGAGCACCCGGGAGAAAGAGAGAGAGAGAGAGAGAGAGAGAGTGAGATGTTGCACAAGGGCCTAGCTAAGGTTTTGCAATATGCTGCACATCTCACGTGCTTACTATACTTCAAGCTAGTTGGGCATATTGGCCATCAAAAAGGGCTGCCAGTGTTGTTTCGTTTGAACCCAAAATCTTCGAAGACAGCAGATTGAATAGGGTGGTAATAGGGTGTCTATGATGCCGCCTTTGCGAGGATAATTAACAGAGTTGGCAGGGCAACCACTAAGGGTTTGAACAAAACTTTCAGTATCTAGTACGAATGTTTTTAAATAGTGGATGGATATTCCCCTGATATGTTTATATTCTGAGTGTGTGTTTGTGTGCTTGTATTGTGTCAATGGCATGCACGAAGTCAGCGGTCGTGCCACATCGTTACGTATTTTTGAGATTCTTTGAGCAAAGACTTGTTTTTTCTTTGCAAGGTGCTAATGGGCTCCAGCACGCCATCACCGGCGAAAGTAGCAAGGCAAGGCCATGTTCATTTTCATGTTGACAGTGACAGTTGCTACGACTCTTCAACTTTCTTGCAAGCAGATACGACATATTTATAAAATACACAGTAGATTAATATAGTATGTATATATATATATATGGTGTAGTCTGAAGTTGTAAAGCCTATAGTCACTGATTATTGGTTATTGTATGTTATTGTCATTGTTCTGAGCCATGATATATTCTCGCAGACAAAGGAATCACTTCTACCAGCCGCTGCTGTTTGATGAGGGATATGAGGGCATGCGATACATGGCTGGAACATATTGGAATATTCTGGAATTCATGGGGCAACAGCTGCTTGCTATTGCTATCTATTGTTTGATGAGGTTGTGTCATGAAATCATCACGCTTTTTGTGCTTTTTGGCCTGCCCTGCAGGGACTCCAGAGGTTGCTGGAAGACTCTGACCAAGCCTTGCCTCAGGCTTGAAGCTGCAAAGTCGAGTCGCGTGTTCAAATGTACAGTGAGACAGTACTGAGCACTGTATATAATGTGACGAATTACTGGTGAAATCAATTTGCAGTACTTTGACACCAACATATCGTCAATGTGGATGGGTTTTACTTGCATGAAGGGTGAAGTGTTTCCTTAGAGACAATACATGGAGCTCTCCAATCTGGTGTTCATGAGTTTGATTCCAGCGGAACTGGCAATGAACATGTCCCCAAAAATAGACTCTTGATGACTCTTGCAAATCCAGGTGTAAACCTTAGGATTGTAGAGACATGAAGAGCCCATGAGGGGCTTCTTGGAGATGGCCAGCCCATGCAAAGCACATCGCCTCCTCAACATTCAAACTCTGCAGACTCTGCAGCATCAGGTAACATCACGGCTCGAGAATGTGGAGGCGCACCCCACGCGTGGGGACCAGACTCAACCGAGACGGCAACAAAAAGGTCGAGGCAGGGAGATTATGGGGATAGCACATGGTGGTACATCAAGATTCACTAGGAAGTTTGGTCACCACCATGTGACTCCATTATTTTTTTTATATGTTTACATATGTTTTATATTGTTGGACACCTGCGGAATTCCTTCACAAAACCAGCATGAACGTGCTCCATATGGAGCGTTCAGGTTACTGTAAAGCTTCGAACACAAAAAATATGGTTCTGATTGGAATTGTCTCGCTCTGATTCTATAGCAGAGTACTTCTATTTTATTGAGTTTTAGGACATTTTAGGACCCATCATGGTCAGAATGATGGTTCTGATCGTTTCAATGTAAACTCCGGTTTCAAAAGGTTTCTGCTGCTGCTTCCGCTTTTGGTGCTGGTGGTGTTTTTTGGGTCGTTCGTTTGAACTTGAAATATCTCCATCCTGTATTGATACAACATGTTTGCAGTGCTCAGTATCCACAACTTGCATTACAGGTGGTCAACTTTTTCACGGACCTGGACGAAGACAATGGCCAGATGTGGATAAGCGCAATATCATTGGGCCGAGTAACACAGGCAGGGATCCGGGATGTTCGCCAGAAAGAACAAAACATGCAAACAAAATAGTGATGCTATATGATATGCGTAACAACGGCAATCTATCACGATTGCACGTAGATATTTGCAAATAAGAAGAACAAACAATATAGCAGCAATTAGCAACAACATGTTGTTACTACAATTACACGTGTAAATACTCATGCAGTAGACTGGTCCTCTCCATCTCTTTGGTTTTTCAAATGTCCAGCTCCTCGCATCAGCCAATGTGGTCCTAGGACCGAGTATGTCTCCCACCTTTCATCACCTTTCATTCAGCAATAAGCACTGCCTCAAATTGAAGCGATTTATTTTTGAAGTTTCCTGAGACTGCCAAGAAGTCTTGTAGTGCTGTGGATATCAGCAATATCAAAACATATCAAACATCACAAGATGCATACAAAACCAAAAGAACTCTGAAGTTTCCACAAGGAACATCCAAACAATATGAAAGTATTGCGTGAATGCAATGCATCGTCGGCAGGTGATTTGTACATCGGCCACCGCCCTGGCCAACGTGGCGATCGCAAAGTTTCTTTTCTTTGCAAGTCTTACACACATGGCATGCCACGGTAAATGCCACGATTGGAGCTCATGACAGCAGATTGGAGCGTGGCAATGTGACAATATTGTGACAATTGAATACAATGGATTTTTGCGGGGGTTGCTGCAGCCCTTTTGATCTTGTTTGCGATCAGAGCCAACAATCCAAGGGTGGGCTATCAAGCTCGGATGATCAAGCGAAGCAAAGCAAAACTGACAAGGTTGGCTGATTTCGAGGGGGCGTCATGATGCTTCAACATAAAGTTTTATCATGTTTTATCAGTGATTTCAACGGTTTCCCAAATTATAGCTTGCAGAAAGCTGCGTTGGGGTCTAGGTCTCTTCCGGGGTGATGCCACCTATTGATGCCGCCAGAGATGCGGCATCAGGCTGGACTGGGGACGTGATGACATGCTGTGCTTGTCAAATATCAAAATCATGGAGATCAGACTCGTGCGATAGTGTTGCTTAATTTATTTGCCGCCAGGCCAAGCCAGCATTTCAGTTCAATCTCAATTTAGCTGTGTAAGCGCTGACATAGCGTTGGCCACTGCAGGAAGTGATGCTGAAGGTTTGGAGTCGCAAAGTCCCTCGGTCAAACCGAACAGGATATGGGGTGTATTAATAAACATGCATTAACGCAATTTTATACTGCCTGCGTGGCATGCTCGAGATCGCAATATCCAGGGAACCAGATAGTTTGCAAACATCTTTTGCCTTGCCTTTTGCATTAAAGTTATTGTTTGAAATGTTCGCAGCACGTCACACAACTTCCATTTTTTGTTGAGGCTTCGATTGGGAGACCCTTCGGGTCCAGCTGTAATTTGGACAGCAACAAGTCCTCAGTTGCATGTTCGTACATGTTTTTGTACACGCGCTGCACGTGATTTCTGGATTGCAGTTGCTATCCACTACCTGTGCAAGTAACAGAGGGATCCTGGTTAATTATACAAAGATGGACATTGTCTTGTCAACTGTGTTTTTTGGGTTGTTGATTTTATGCCTGTGAAACTTCATACTGAGGTTGCGCGAGGGGATAAAGCTCAAAATTCCGCCAGAGTTGCTACACAAGAAGGGCATGAAGTCCCGGGAGCAGTCCCAAGCCCTACTGGAAGAAGTGCATTCAGAGTGCCATGAGGCTAACGTGTGGTTCACTGGTTTCTTGATTTCTGAGCGGAACTTTCACATAAGAAGGATGGAATATGAGGGAATAAGTTTGTGTTTTGCAAAAACCATATGCTAAAACTTCATTGCCCCGTTCGATCTTATATTTTGAATATATTTTGGATATGGCTGCTATTGTTCCAGTACATAGTGAGCTTAAATGAGCTTAATGCTGATCGTGATGATTCCCTTGCTTCGTTTTTGCTGGCTCATTGCTCAGCATGTAGACTTTCCTCAGGCCGCCTTCAAGGAGGGTATAGCGCGGTTGGATGAATCCTCCAAAGATCTGGAAGCCAGCCTGTCCGGCCTGAGAAGTGGCTCAGTTGCTAAACATTCCCCGTCTCACAGCTGGAGATTGGAATGTATTTCTTGAATTTATTGGAATTTCATAGTGTTCCAATGTGTTCCATCTGACTTTCAAAGATTAAATGGCCGAATACAGTGTGATTAGGACATGCCAAATTCACAAGAAGCAGCATTTCAATGGAAAACTAAGGAGATAGTTCTGGAAAATCGCTCCACGGCACAAGTACGTGGCATTCAGATGCAGCACAGTCTGGACAGGTGCTTTGACAACGGAGTTACCTCCCCAATGCAAATTAACCTGCTCTGACTTAGTACGGTTGGTGTTTCGCGCGATGCAGTTCAAGTGATAAGTGATGATAAGTGTTTGTCAAAGCACTTAATCAGATCGAACAACAGTTCTTTGATGCCCTCAGATATTTTAGATGTGCTCACTGTTATGCGATGAATAAAGGGACAGAGAATTTCACTTTGTTGCAACGTGTTGCAACGTGTTCGCTCTGAGGCAAAGCTTTTTTCAGCCCAGCCAGTTTCAGCCTCTTGCAATGCAAGTCTGCACCGTGCCTGGAAGTCCCAGGCACCACCAGAAAAACCTTGTCATTACAGGGCACGACTATGGGCAACAAATATGGCAACATTAAGATCACTGGATTGATATATGATATATGATATAGATTGATATACTTCATAGATCTTCACAGACTCGTAGATATTCACAACCGAATCTTCCTGAGACTGGGCACCTATTTGCAGCAGCCAGACAATATGGTGACTGAATCACGCCCTGCTTGTATAGATGAGTTTAACATAGTATGTTCACACCTTTGTTCCACCACCGCCAAGTCACCACTACTAGAGATTGAGCAGGTTTGATCAACTGAAATCAATGCGATGGCCAGGATCCTGTGGAGTTAGAAGCGGTTTATAAGCAGCGTGCTTTCCGTTGGACAACCTCCGGTGCCGGCGCATCAGGGGCCCTGCCAGAGACAACGTGCTTTGACAGAATCGTTTGCAGCTTTCAGTCACTACTTTTTGCATTCTAGCTCACAAGCATGACGAAGCATCAAGAAGCAGCCTGAAGTATCCAAGTCTTTCTAAATTTGAGCAATACCTTTTTGACCCTACTCGTATTTGTTATGAAGCACTGGAGCAAGCAGAGGGGCCGTACTGACAGGTGATGTAGGATAGGCAATGCAATTGATGTAGTTTTTGTGCAAGATATGCGATATAATGATGATATAATCTAGGATGGGGATGCCTGGAGCACATAGGTCTGAACCATCGCCTGGTGGCTTGTTTTCAAGTCCCAAGAATAAATTCAAATATATCATGTAAGTTTTTGGATCAACTTGAAATTGGTTCCAGTTGCTGCATGCTGAAAGCTTCTGAGGCGCCACGTCCCGTCTCTCGCACTAGTGCCTTTGCTGGGCCAGCGTGGTCGCCAGCGGCGGAGAAGGAGTTGGAGGCAACGATGTTGGGATTTTTGGGTGAACGGGCCGAACGGGGCATTTCGATAGCAAAGGGTTTGGTTTTGAAAGATTGAGATATGTTCAGATGCAGCTTAACCTTTGCCCCTTTGACAATGCATGTTCTTTGACGGCATGTTCCTTGCTAGTTGAACAGCCATGAGGTCGTTGCATTGTAGCTAGTTGTACGACTATGATGGATAGACTGTTTGCTGTTGTTGCCTTTGAACTCACTACAGTATTTGCTTAAATATGTTTCATAAGCGTGAAGGGACTTGCTTCTGGTACCTAATATAACCTAATATATAAGTTCGTGTAAACTCACTTATCGGCTCGCGAAAGTGTGGGCAAACCACCTGCATACAGCCGCCTATTTAATTGCCTACGGCAAGCCCGCCGGCCATGGGCAATTGGCAGTCTTTTCTTGGGACTTCTGGGACTTGGGTATTGAGCAGATTGCATTGAGCANGCTGTAGCAGTAGCAGTAGCAGTAGTAGCAGCAGTAGTAGCAGTAGCAGTAGCAGGAGCAAGAGCAGGAGCAGGAGCAGGAGCAGTAGTAGTAGTAGTAATCGTGGTAGTGGTAGTGGTAGTAGTAGTAGTAGTAGAAGTAGTAGTAGTAGTAGTAGCAGTAGTAGTAGTAGTAGTCGTAGTAGTCGTAGTAGTAGTAGTAAGAGTAGTAGTAGTAGTAGTAGTAGTAATAATAGTAGTAGTAGTAGCATTAGTACTAGTACTAGTATTGGTACTAGTACTAGTAGGACTAGGACTAGTACTAGTATTAGTAGTACTAGTACTAGTAGGACTAGTACTAGCTTTAGTAGTAGCAGTAGTAATAGGAAGAGTAGTAGTTGTAGTAGTCGTAGTCGTAGTCGTAGTTGTAGTAGTAGTAGTAGTAGCAGCAGTAGTAGTAGTAGTAGTAGTAATATTACTAGTATTAGTAGTAGAGTAGTAGTAGGAATAGTAATAGTACTAGTATTAGTATTAGTATTAATACTAGTATTAGTAGTAGAGTAGTTGGGGGGGGAGGGGG
>BGPT01000230.1:401-34289 GCA_003297045.1 Symbiodinium sp. clade C Y103
ATCCAGCCGCCAACCAACACCTGTGGAATGCGGGCAGAAAGACCACTTCGGAAGGTTATTGGGAAAACCCGAGGTTTTTTGTGAAAACCCGATGTTCTTATGGGGATCATGGGTAAACCCGAGGTTTATAAACAAACCTTACAAATTTCTAGGGTATGGAAGCTAAGGGTATANTTTTTTGTGAAAACCCGATGTTCTTATGGGGATCATGGGTAAACCCGAGGTTTATAAACAAACCTTACAAATTTCTAGGGTATGGAAGCTAAGGGTATAGGTATGTGATTAAATTACATATGCACATAACTCTATACATACATGTGTATGTATATTATTTATATATATATATATATACAATTATATATATATACATTGTGCAACAGACTGGCTATATGATGATATGACGTCTATCACCACGTTCGAAGTGGTACTGCGTTGCGCCTCAGGGCAAGGAACTCTGCCGCTGGGTGGGAAAAACTACAGAAAACGTTGATGTTGAATAACTAAAACCCATGCAAAAAGGCAGCTGTTCCTGCAAATGTTTCCTAGAAAACCAATCCTTTAGACTTACCAACCCCTGTCTCCACCCCCTTTGCTCGTTGTTTTAGTTGCTCCTTTTTCCACACGCCAGGACACGCCCCAACACGCCACTCTCTCTGTGGAGGTGTTGAAGGGTGAATCCGCCGCAGGCGACTCTTGGGTGTGAATCTTTCTGTGGTGGGTTGATCACATCATCCAAGACCCCTATGATTCTTTAGACCATTACACAATCTTCACGATTGCTTCAGCCGTCCAAGATCACCATAGGTGCTAGGGTCAAAACCAGGTATATGTTTTTGGGTTATCCATCCCATAATGGGAATCCTTACATTGGGTATTCCCTATTTATCGATTGATGACCATCCTCCAATATGGAACAAAACTCATCCATGCTCTGACCGTGATATCCAATGCATCTTAATTCAACGCGTTTCCACTCCCAAACCTCCCCATATTTTCTGTGCAAATGTTGGTTGATGCCCTGCTCCAGGTTAGTCAGTGCCATGGTAAACCTACCATGGATGCATTCCAATCCATCTCCTGCATCCACAAGAATCAAAGTCCAGCTGAAGCATTGCTACAATCATCCAAACCCTCCTTTTCACCTGTTTGCCCCGACCTCTGTTTATCCGAAAATGAGGTACTCTTAGATTCCAGCCAGGTCAATCATAATTTTACCTCTCGGTTACCCTAGGGTAAAGGAACATAGATGTGGAAAACCCGCGGTTTCCCTAAGAAAAGGATCTACAAATGGTGGGTGTTCCACATCTATGCACATGTTTACAGTATACCCCTATCGAAATTGCCGTTTTATCCATGCAGCCGTCTGGATTATCATGTATCCCTCTTAAAATTGCCATAAACTGGTGGTTCATCCGCCATTTTCAGACACCAAATATCAAGTTGTTGATTCTACCCCCTTAGGGCCAAAATGATATGCCACACTTTTGTTGATCAAATGATTATTATGTAATCCGGAGTTTATCCCATTATATCAGTTTAACTCTGCTATCCTTTACATCCCCAATTGCTGATCCACTTTCATTCGATCACTGGAAGATGAACCCCCCAGTTCTGTTGGTCAAATCAATTAAATCCTTATGTTTGACGGTTAAATCCCCATTTTCATGGTGAAATCATGATGAAATCCACCATTTTTGTTGGCTAAATCCCAATTTTCATCGTGAAATCCACGACTTTTTGCTGGTTCCATCCCCAAGTTTTTCGCCTTGCGAGTTCCACTTCTCTCATCAACTCTCCGCCAACGACGTGTCCAGGGCATCGTCCCGGAGCAGCCGCCCCACCGTGCGCCACACGGGCGGCGGACGGGCGAAGTCGCCGAAGGAGGAGACGCGCACCTCATAGGGATTTGGCAGTTTTCACCAAAATGGTGAGTGGAAAACCCATAGTTTTTTCCCATAAATTGGGAGTTTTCATCCCAAAAATGGGGATTTCATAGTTTTTTCGATTTATCTTGGCTAAACGAAATGGCATTGGTGGATGCATTGTGGCGTCTCTTGAGAAATGCGTCCCATGTCAATCTCCATGCTCCAAATGTCGCTTGGTCAATTTTGTGAACCCCATGCCTCCATCTTTCTTGCGGGTAACTCCATGGGCACTTGAAAAACAAAGCCAGCCACATCCTCCCTCCGCGCCTTCACGCCAGGCACTTTGGCCCGAAATTGCGCCAGCACTCCTCAGGGGTGCCGCTCCATTGGTACAAGGCATTGTAGGGATGCCCAAAAAATACCAACCAGTACAATGTCATGGGAAAAATGCATTCTCCAGTGCTTGTTCTCTGTCTGAACACTTGTGACATCCGGAATGGTTTGGCTATGAAACAGAGATGCACAAATGCATATTTCAAATGATTTCCGGTGAACCCGGAATAGTATATATCATAGGTTAATAATTGTTAATACATATACGTACGATATAACATGATATGACTCCCTGAATGGCAAACCAATAAATCTGGAATGTAACAGTTCGCCAACCTCAAAAGTGCGGCCATTTGGGAGAAAAAAACTTAATCCCAACCATCGTTCCAGCAACATGATCTTTGTCAGAACAGGGGGTCAATCATTGTACATACATGTACATACTATAAATATACAGTGATGATCTACTCATGCTGGGGACCATATGGGGGCGATTGAATCACAAGGGGCATGGGATTAAACACCAAGCAATAATAAGATCCGAGGGTATCTTGCCAGAGCTCCACCTACCAGTTACCACGTCCAAGGCACCCAAGCAGCTGAGACAAATGGCTCGATCCACAAAGAGCTCCACTGTACCATGGGCGTCGAGGACACACCTGGCCCGGGAACCATTGAAGGGAAAACCATCCATCAATGGGGATATAAACCAACAAAAAAACTTGGGATTTAATTTTGTTTATCCATTTTGAATGGGAGATACATGGGGATATGAATGGGATATGAATGAGATATTGGTGAATACAATCTGTTTGTTTACTCTAACAGTTTGCGAACCGCAAAATTATGGAACTAAATGGGCCATGGCTTCCGTTGCCATGTCCACAATCCACAAACGTCGACGGACCGGACTTCTTAGGTTGGTCCATGAATGTCCTAAGTCTGAAATGGAACATTCGAATCAGATGCAAAAAGGAATCTAAAAACATAGAGATGGGGGCGCTAGTGTTTTCCTGACAACTTGAAAAAAACTAACACTAAAACCATACTCTAAGTCGCCATCAGGGGAAAAGATAAACGAACAACAGGAATACTTTCATGTCAATTCATATCTGTCTGTCGCGGTTATCACCTGTAATGTGGTAAGCCCAATCATGAACCACCCCCAAAATCACCATAAATGGATGGTATAAACCATCCCCAAATTGCAGGTTTTTAGCATTGGATTTAGCACATAACACCATTGGGTATCCATTGTTTGAAGAAAACTATAACAAATTGTTGATTAGCCATTGATATCCATTGATAATATTGGACAATTGATTTCCGTTTAATGACGGTGATTATATTACCTATTATAATCCGTTAGTATCCCATTGGTTTCCTCTTGGTTCTAATTAAACATATTACCTATTATCCATCTATTTCCATCCATCAACATTTGGTAATGCCCATTGTTATACCCCTTCTTATTCCACCATCCATTGTTAATCAACCACTATATTTGTGTTTTTATCCACTGTTGCCGGTGGAATGCACCCATTTTTTTACATCCCCAGCCATGGAGCTGACCTCTCGCCCAAGATCTTCATCACTTCCAGCAACGCCACTCTCTCCACGTCCCCATGGCGTCGGTACAAGCGACCATAAGCCTGGCGCTCCTGGGGCCGCCAAGGGCTGGCAAAATGGTGGATCGTTTTTCTCATTGGATTGGTTGAAGGGAAAATTTACAGGAAACCATGGATTTTCCCATCAAATATAGAGGTTTCCTGTAAATTTTCCCTTAAACCAATCCAATGATTTTCAGGAAAATCAGGAAATTGATGGAAATTGCCATGGATGTCTTCTATGTTTAAATATGATTTCTGCAGCTACAGGGCGATTTTCATCGATTTTCCGAACGAGACAACAGCAGCACGTCTCAACTTTTCAAAGCTTGGCGCAGCCTAAGCTCCGCTGCTGGCGGAGCTTACAATTTGGTATACACTGAGACAGGGGATTCATAGACTCTCTGCATGAGTCTATATAAAGCACATTGTATATCCCATGAAACAATGCCGTTGAATGGCATTGATGTATTCACTGCTTTCGTTCCCAAGTGATCCGCACCCTCAAATGTTCGAAATCAAAACTGACACATTCGCGGACAATCCGGGATATCCAGCAGAAGGGGAAGTGCAAAAAAGAAAGCTGGGGCTTCCCTGAACATCCTGAAGCATCACATTAGATCAGATTGGATTAACTCATCCACAAAAACAATGACAATTTCACAGTTGGTCACCACAACCAAAAATTAGGTCGATGGGGTTCTCCAAATACAAAAACAAAACCAATGTGTGTGAGCCAGAACCAAGCTCAATCACGAGGTGGAAATATCCAGAAGGCCATTTGAAGCTTGGCAAGTATGTGTCCACCCTAATTCCAGTTGAAACTGCCACAGCTTCGACTAGAAACCGCACAATATGGAGGTGGCTATTTCAAGCTGCAAAACAACAAGGGCGTTGCACCATTGTTACCTGCTTCATCTTCAGCTGCACCATGTTCGACTAGAAAGCGCACAATGTCGAGGTGGCCATTCTGAGCTGCAAGCAACAAGGGTGTTTTACCACTGTTATCTGCTTGATCTTTGGCTGCACCATTGTCGACTAGAAAGCGCACGATGTCGAGGTGGCCATTCTGAGCTGCAAGCAACAAGGGTGTTGCACCATCGTTTGCAGCTTGATCTTTGGCTGCACCATGGTCAACTAGAAAACGTACAATGTCGAGGTCGCCCTTCAGAGCTGCAAGCAACAAGGGTGTTGCACCATCGTTTGCAGCTTGATCTTTGGCTGCACCATTGTCAACTAGAAAACGCACAATGTCGAAGTGGCCCTTCAGAGCTGCAACCGACAAGGGTGTTGCACCATTGTTTGCAGCTTGNGCTGCACCATTGTCAACTAGAAAACGCACAATGTCGAAGTGGCCCTTCAGAGCTGCAACCGACAAGGGTGTTGCACCATTGTTTGCAGCTTGATCTTTGGCTGCGCCAACTTCGACTAGAAAACGCACAATGTCGAGGTGGCCCTTCAGAGCTGCAAGCAACAAGGGTGTTGCACCATCGTTTGCAGCTTGATCTTTGGCTGCANCCAACTTCGACTAGAAAACGCACAATGTCGAGGTGGCCCTTCAGAGCTGCAAGCAACAAGGGTGTTGCACCATCGTTTGCAGCTTGATCTTTGGCTGCACCATTGTCAGCTAGAAAACGCACAATGTTGAGGTGGCCCTTCAGAGATGCAACTGACAAGGGTGTTGCACCATCGTTTGCAGCTTGATCTTGGGAAGCACCAACTTCAACTAGAAAACGCACAATGTCGAGGTGGCCATTCTGAGTTGCAACCGACAAGGGTGTTGAACCATTGTTTTGTGCTTGATCTTTGGCTGCACCATTGTCAACTAGAAAACGCACAATGTCGAGGTGGCCCTTCAGAGCTGCAGCCGACAAGGGTGTTGCACCATTGTTTGCAGCTTGATCTTTGGCTGCATCATGTTCCACTAGAAAGCGCATGATGTCGAGGTGGCCATTTAAAGCTGCAACCCACAAGGGTGTTTTACCATTTTTATCTGCTTGATCTTTGGCTGCACCATGTTCGACTAGAAAGCGCACGATGTCGAGGTGGCCATTCTCAGCTGCAACCCACAAGGGTGTTTGACCATTGTCATCTGCTTGATCTTTGGCTGCACCATGTTCGACTAGAAAGCGTACGATGTCGAGGTGGCCCTTCAGAGCTGCAAGCAACAAGGGTGTTTTACCATCGTTTGCAGCTTGATCTTTGGCTGCACCAACTTCGACTAGAAAACGCACAATGTCGAGGTGGCCCTTCAGAGCTGCAAGCAACAAGGGTGTTGCACCATCGTTTGCAGCTTGATCTTTGGCTGCANCCAACTTCGACTAGAAAACGCACAATGTCGAGGTGGCCCTTCAGAGCTGCAAGCAACAAGGGTGTTGCACCATCGTTTGCAGCTTGATCTTTGGCTGCATCATTGTCAACTAGAAAACGCACAATGTCGAGGTGGCCCTTCAGAGCTGCAGCCGACAAGGGTGTTGCACCATTGTTTGCAGCTTGATCTTTGGCTGCACCAACTTCGACTAGAAAACGCACAATGTCGAGGTGGCCCTTCAGAGCTGCAGCCGACAAGGGTGTTGCACCATTGTTTGCAGCTTGATCTTTGGCTGCATCATNACAAGGGTGTTGCACCATTGTTTGCAGCTTGATCTTTGGCTGCACCATTGTCAACTAGAAAACGCACGATGTGGAGGTGGCCCTTCAGAGCTGCAACCCACAAGGGTGTTGAACCATTGTTATCTGTTTGATCTTTGGCTGCACCATGTTCGACTAGAAAGCGCACGATGTCGAGGTAGCCATTCTGAGTTGCAACCCACAAGGGTGTTTTACCATTGTTTGTAGCTTGATCTTTGGCTGCACCATTGTCGACTAGAAACCGTACAACTTCAAGGTTGGCATTTTGAGTTGCTTTCCACAAAGGTGTGCACCCTCTGGCGAACTCAGGTACATCTGTTTTTGCTCCTGCCTCCAGTAAAAGTTCCATAGGTTGAACATGTCCCTGCTCCGCAGCGTGAAACAAGGGCGTCATGCCATCTGTGTCTGCCTCATTANGTTTTTGCTCCTGCCTCCAGTAAAAGTTCCATAGGTTGAACATGTCCCTGCTCCGCAGCGTGAAACAAGGGCGTCATGCCATCTGTGTCTGCCTCATTAGGATTTCGTGGTTGTTGCAGCAAGTGTTCAAGAGCTACCAAGTCGTTGTCACAAGATGCCGAGATCANAGGGCGTCATGCCATCTGTGTCTGCCTCATTAGGATTTCGTGGTTGTTGCAGCAAGTGTTCAAGAGCTACCAAGTCGTTGTCACAAGATGCCGAGATCACTTTCTGTGTTTCATCATCGTCAGGTGGCCAGAATTCCAAGACCACTAGCTGGACCTTCAGAAACATCGGATCTAGAACTTCATCATCCTGGATCTCCCGCGAACCATCTTCCACAAAGAGTCGTTGCTTGAATCTGGAAATGCCAACCTTGGCTGCCAAGGCTTTCTTCACTGTTTTGGTTTTTTTGCCTTGCAATTCATCTTCAAGGACTGTGAGCGTCTCGCCCGATGTTAGGAAACACACCTCCATCGCTGCAAAATCCTGGAGAATTCACAAATTCATGTGTCTATAAATGCTTGTATTTAGATAATGTAAGACATATTTTGTATATGACATTGTGTATCCTATAATCCGCCGACCCCAGCCATCAGCTAGGGGGAGCGCGCTCGAGAAAAAGTGTTTTCTGCATGCCTTTCCAGTATTCCGGCATAAGACTTTCAGCTGGAAGCCGCCTGGGACGTTTTTTTTGGCTTGAAACCTGCAATTGTTCTAGGGTTCAGAGAGTGACGTTAGACAGCGGGGCTGGCTGGGTGCGGTTCCCCCGTTTCTAAGGGTTTGTAACAGGGCCCGGCCTAAGCGGCCATCTGGGACATGTTTGTTGGCTTGAAGCCTTCAATTTTTCTACTGTTCAGAAGGTGACGTTAGACAGTGGGGCTGTGGCCTGGATGGCCCACTAAAACCTTCAGCTGGGTGCGGTTCCCCCGTTTCGGAGGGTCTCGAACAGGCCCGGCCTAAGCAGCCATCTGGGACATGTTTGTTGGCTTGANGGTTCCCCCGTTTCGGAGGGTCTCGAACAGGCCCGGCCTAAGCAGCCATCTGGGACATGTTTGTTGGCTTGAAACCTTCAATTTTTCTAGGGTTCAGAAGGTGACGTTAGACACTGGGGTGTGGCCTGGAGACCTTCAGCTGGGTGCAGTTTCCCCGTTTCGGAGAGTTTCGAACAGGGCCCGGCCTAAGTGGCCATCTGGGACATGTTTGCTGGCTTGAAACCTTCAATTTTTCTAGGGTTCAGAAGGTGACGTTAGACACTGGGGTGTGGCCTGGAGGGCACACTAAAAACTTTCGGCTGGGTGCGGTTTCCTCGTTTTGGAGGGTTTTGACCAAGGGCCCGGCCTAAGCAGCCATCTGGGACATGTTTGTTGGCTTGAAACCTTCAATTTTTCTAGGGTTCAGAAGGTGACGTTAGACAGTGGGGCTGCGGCCTAAGCAGCCATCTGGGACATGTTTGTTGCCTTGAAACCTTCAATTTTTCTAGGGTTCAGAAGGTGACGTTAGACACTGGAGTGTGGCCTGGAGGGCCCACTGAAACCTTCAGCTGGGTGCAGTTTCCCCGTTTCGGAGGGTTTCGAACCGGGGCCGGCCGAAGCAGCCATCTGGGACATGTTTGCTGGCTTGAAACCTTCAATTTTTCTAGGGTTCAGAAGGTGACGTTAGACAGTGGGGCTGTGGCCTGGAGGGCCCANTGGCTTGAAACCTTCAATTTTTCTAGGGTTCAGAAGGTGACGTTAGACAGTGGGGCTGTGGCCTGGAGGGCCCACTAAAACCTTCAGCTGGGTGCGGTTCCCCCGTTTCGGAGGGTCTCGAACAGGCCCGGCCTAAGCAGCCATCTGGGACATGTTTGTTGGCTTGANGGTTCCCCCGTTTCGGAGGGTCTCGAACAGGCCCGGCCTAAGCAGCCATCTGGGACATGTTTGTTGGCTTGAAACCTTCAATTTTTCTAGGGTTCAGAATATGACGTTAGACACTGGGGTGTGGCCTGGAGGGCCCACTAAAACCTTCAGCTGGGTTCAGTTTCCCCGTTTCGGAGAGTTTCGAACAGGGCCCGGCCTACCTGGGACATGTGTGTTGGCTTGAAACCTTCAATTTCTAGGGTTCAGAAAGTGACGTTAGACAGTGGGGCTGTGGCCTGGATGGCCCACTGAAACCTTCACCTGGGTGCGGTTCCCCGGTTTCGGAGAGTATCCCACAGGGCCCGGCTTAAGCGGCCATCTGGGACATATTTGTAAGCCACTTGTCTATGCCACTTTCTGGGACGTTTTTTTTCGCTTGAAACCTTCAATTTTTCTGAGAAGGTGACGTTAGACAATGGGGCTGTGAACTGGAGGGCCCACTGAAACCTTCAGCTGGGTGCGGTTTCCGTTTCGGCCCACTGAAACCTTCAGCTGGGTGCAGCTTCCCCGTTTCGCAATGTTTCCGACAGGGCCGGCCTAAGTGGCCATCTGGGACATGTTTGTTGGGTTGAAACCTTCAATTTTCTAGGGTTCAGAAGGTGACGTTAGACAGTGGGGCTGTGGCCAGAGGGCCCAGCTGGGTGCGGTTTCCCCGTTTCGGAGGGTTTTTCACCAGGGCCCGGCCTAAGCAGCCATCTGGGACATGTTTGTTGGCTTGAAACCTTCAATTTTTCTAGGGTTCAGCAGGTGACGTTAGACAGTGGGGCTGTGGCCTGGAGGGCCCACTAAANATGTTTGTTGGCTTGAAACCTTCAATTTTTCTAGGGTTCAGCAGGTGACGTTAGACAGTGGGGCTGTGGCCTGGAGGGCCCACTAAAACCTTCAGCTGGGTGCGGTTTCCCCGTCTGTCTCCTGTCGCTCTGTCTGACTGTGTCTGTTTCTGCTTGTCTCTGTCTGTCTGTCCCTTTGTCACTCTCTCACTCTCTCGCTCAGTCTGTCTGTCTCTGTCTCTGTCGTTGGGTCTCCCTCTGTCTCTGTCTGCATCTCTCTGTGTCTACCGGNCCCTTTGTCACTCTCTCACTCTCTCGCTCAGTCTGTCTGTCTCTGTCTCTGTCGTTGGGTCTCCCTCTGTCTCTGTCTGCATCTCTCTGTGTCTACCGGTCTCCTTCTGTCTTTGCCTCTTTCTGCCTGTCTCTATCTCTGTCCGCATCTAATTATTTCTCTCTCTGTCTGCCGTCTCTGTCTGTCTCGCTGTCGCCGTCCAGGTCTGTCTCTGTCTTTGTCTCTGTCTATCTCCTTTCTGTCCCCCCCCCTGCCCAACCCTGCAGTCTCCGAAGCGGAATCGCTGACACCCTGGAACGCACCAGCGCACCCCCCGAAGGCCAGGGGCCCCAAGGAGCACGTGCAACTCCGCTGCAGAAACCGCTAGGTCAGACTGGAGATGCGTGTGTCCGGAGTCGGCGGCACGGGGCGGCAGCCCTTAAATATATAATGAATATAAAACATACACGTAGTACTTAACGTAGTACATATATCTATCATAATCAGAATGTATAAAACACAACGTCTTTGCAATGACAATCAATGCGTCTTCAACATGTCCAGTCTGGATGGTCTTCAACTGTAGCATATGTCCTTCAACTGTAGCATATGTCACAGGCATTCATTCCACAAGCAACAGCGCGGGTTAGGTATGGCTGCGTGATATGTATGTGATTGTATGTGTATGTATATATATATATACACACATGACGTGGTAAACCCAATAACAAAATAGTAAACCATCCCCACTAGAGGTGCATTATTTGGGATGAGATAAAATGACCCCTCAGTCATGGTGGGTTAATGGGATGGTTTGTGGCATTGGGTTTACCACATTGAGATCCCTGAAGTCAGTATGACTCGGGCATGTTTGGGCAATTACACCACGAATTTTGCTGAGCCGGAACATCTGGTCCAAAAATTACCGTGCAATGTCCCTCGAAGTGGGTGAAAAAAAGATAAAGAAGGCAGTTTATGTCGACTACTGCCGCATTAGTGATTTGATTGTTGCGTGTGAGTTCTTTTCCCCACCTGCCAGGTGAGGGCCTCTAGATTTTAACAGAACTTCCCGCACACGCACACACACACACACACCAACCCACACGCCCACCTTCCTGGGACAGATACAGCGACCAGCTTGCTGCGGCACGCTGGACCAGAACCCTATGGTGAGCTTGCCAGCTCTCTGGGGCGCGCCGGACCCGAACTCTATGCAAGATAGAATGCCAGATCAAATGTCAGTATTTTTGTCACATCGAATGTCAAATAAGATGGCAGGTAAAATTTCAAATAGAATGTCAGAGAAGATGTCAGACTGTATGTCAGGTAAAATGTAATGATATGTGTCAGGATACAAGCCACGGTGGGGATCACACGGAGTAAACTCATTGGGGGAGAACCCTCGTTGTACCTTGTCTAAGAAAATGCGCAATTCAGATCTGTACCATAGTTTGCATCTTTGCCATCCCCATTTAGTAAATGTTGTTGCTTCAAATTCTCGTATTGGTTCAAATCCCCATCCAATGTGGGTATGGATGCTAATCCAAGACCCAGAAAGCAAAGAAACAACTATCTAATTAGTTCACTTTTTTGCATCGGCCGCCCATTTCCACAATTTTACTATTGGGCGGTATTAAAAAGACATATACACATTATTTTCAACAAGGAACTATACTTTGAGGTATTTAAACAGCCATGCCACAGTGCCAACTTATGAACCACCGGGAATGACCCGGGCACTGCTCATGTGTGCCATGGTCAAAACATGATAGATATATATATATATATACTGTATGTAGTATGGCTATCCATCCCATAATGGAAATCCCAACATGATTGGGAAATATCCCCATGAAGATGGATTGACGACCATCCCCCAAATAAATATATTTTGCATGTAGATCACTGTATATCCCGTTGCAGCAATGTAGGCGTCCAACCGCCTATTTGGCAGGGTCTTGATTAGTTGGGAACAGGTAAAATATCCCATTGTTAGTACCCATTATATCCACCACTTGTATTACTAATTACCCATTATGTCCCCATTTCATCCAACTACAGCCCATTATATCCACTGAATTAGACATGTCATAATGACGATAAGGTACTATACATTGTTGTCCATTAAAACCTCCATTTGCTTCGGGGATTTCCCAGCTAGCCATGTTTGATTACCAGAGTGTATTAACCACTATTCCAATAGTATTACATTCATATCCCCATCATATCCCTATTATGTCAACTAAATTCAAACGATTCTAAGAAATCCAATCCTATGAAGTCCTATGAAATTTCATAGAATCCCCATTGATGGTGGATAAATCAGCCATTTTATTATATCCCATTGAATCCCACTACTTCGGCCATCAAAAACCGGTTAACACCAAATAGAATCCAATGATATCGCCCTCTTTGTTGGCTAAATCCCACAATTACTTGGATTTGCTCAAGGGGTCCACCCAGAAAGAATCATCCTAGTAGATTCCCCACCCATCCCTGTCAAACTTCTACTGTTGATGAACAATCAAGACATCTCGGAAGATTCGCAGATATTCGCAAATCAACCCGAAGACCCAGCTTCATCCAGCTTCATCCAGCTTCATCAAGCTCCAAATCTGACTGAACCTGACCGAACCTGCTTTCCCACCTGAGTTTTCCCCCACGGGAAGGGTCCCCACCACCACCGGGCCTTGAAGCTCTGTGACCTGCCTTGGTCCTCAGCGCGTCGGACCGGTCTCCCAGAGATCCGATTTGCAAAGTTCCAAGATCTGGGGCACTCAATGGTGTGCAAAGCTCCACTCATCATATGGATTCTGCTTTGCAATTTTTGCAACTTTCGCAAGATTTTTGGCCATTCAGGATCAAAACAACAAACAGAAAGACCCCAGTTGGTTGGTTGAGCATGGTTGAGCCATATTGAGCCATGCATCATCAAAACAAACTAGTCGCTTGAGCTACCATGGTCCGTTGCTTTGCTGAAAGAGATTTGTCATCGCAAACTGCTACATCATGTAAATACAGCTCTTCCCTTCTTGGCCATATTCAAAAATGTCAAAAGTTGGCTTGATCAAAATTCGCAGCAGAAGCTCCAGAAGTGCCCTAGCTGACCCTGGGAATCACACATCTTTGAGTTTTCTTAGCTCGCGTTCTGCGGCCTGACAGTCTCCACGCTGAAAACCACAATGGAGCCTGGATTTCTATGACTCCCGAGCTACAAAACAGGTCTCTGCAACAGTAGATCTGCAAACATGTTCAGGATGGCTCCCAAAGTTCCGACTTGAAGCTGGTGAATCAAAGGTACTTAGAAAAGTAAGTTGAAGGATCCGGCCAAGCCTGTCACAGTTTCAAAAGTCCGTCCCCGAAGAAACCAGAGATTTTTGTATTACACAACATGTCTACACTATGTATATATACTAACGCATGTGTACACACGTACCGATGGATATGGACCAAAACAAAAAGGCCGCCTGCAAGGACGCTTCAACCGCCACAACCTGAAGGGGCCGTCGCCCCGCCAATTGGGCATCGCTCGTAACATGAAAAAAACAACCTGGGCATCAACAGCTTTTTCTCCTGATTCTGAGATCTGAGGAGGAAAAAGACATATAAGTTATACAATATATCATAAGAAAAAATGAGTTATATGTCACGATATATCATATTCAAAATCTGATCCTCCAATCCTCCAAGAATGGCATCCTGCTTCCCGACGCCTCGCGCTGATAGAGATCAAAGGCTCGGCTCTGCTTCTCTGCTACGCTCAGTGGCCAGTCCATGGCGACCCGTGTAGTGATGGCTGTCTTTGGCTACGTGGATGTGCTCAAATCTATGACAAAGGAATGTCAATGGATGTTATTCAATCAGATTCCATATATTTTCAGGATTTTACCTGGATGTTGTTGATGGGTCAGCAATGGTCAGCATCTGTGATGTGAGTCTTTTGGCCTGCAAAATGGCTGGCACCATGGCACCATGGATTGTGACCATGGTGAGTCCTCTTAGCATGGAGCCGAAATACTGTCAGACCAGAGATCGAAGGGAATGCTATGAGCTATGAGTCAGGGTAGAAGGCTGCAAGACTTCATTTTGGTCCCTAACTTCCGATCCCCGTTTGACATGAACTTTCTGGACATGGAATGTTATGAGCCTTTCTCCAAAAGTAAAGCACTCTCGAAATAGCAAGGCTGAGTCTGTCAGTGGCCGCGGGTAAAGCTGCCGGCTCCACCCTGCATCAACGTGACCTACCACCACCAAACTGATCGTGGGACGCTCATCTTGTGGCGCCTCAGCACGGCAGCAACTGTCGACTTTGAGACAGTCTTACACTCACGGTTGGCAACATTTGGCAACTAGAGCAAATGGCAATTCCATTGATTAGATGTGTGTTCAAATACAACAACTTAACTTCATCAAGTTCATCTGAGATTTCAGCAGCGCATATCAATCATATCAACATCAAATTTCCACTGGTTCTACACACGTTTCATGAGCTGTTTCTATCATGCTCTGTTTCTGAGTCCCCAACCTCTGGGGGAAGCTCAGGCTCCTCTTCCTTCGCAGGAGGCTCAAACTTCTCAGCCTTGACGGCGCAGAG
Source organism: Symbiodinium sp. clade C Y103 (assembly GCA_003297045.1). Classification (NCBI taxonomy): domain Eukaryota; class Dinophyceae; order Suessiales; family Symbiodiniaceae; genus Cladocopium; species Cladocopium sp. clade C. The sequence continues at coordinate 14,827 of BGPT01000230.1, forward strand.
TTGGAAGGATCTGATTGAAATGTTTCTAAGACGTTCTCAATCGTTGTCACCTTTGTTGCCGGTCTACCCGATCAACTGCGGCCTCGATGCTGGGAAACAATGCATCTGCTGCGGATTTGCTGACTAAGTTCAAAACTGGTTCTTTGCGTGGAAGCTGGGTTCGTCATGATCAGCATCATCGTCATGTTCATTTTCAGAGTTGTTATCACCGAAAGAAACCGATCTGTCTGAAGGCTTTCATCCCTGAATAATTCTCTTACTTGCCCAAGCTTTTGATATCTTTTGATGCTGCCCAGTCTTGAAGTTCTCGCCCTGTTGACGGGGACGATCCTCGATGCTTCTAATCTCGTGCTCTCTTTCTGTTCAATTGGAATCTCCCAGCATCTCCCTATTTTCAAACCGTGGACTTTAGGCCCTTCCTTTCCACCCTCGCTGCTCGTCCAGGTTCCTTCGGTTCAGCCTTTGGCTTTGCTTCAGCTTTGGACTTGGCTTCTGCCTGGAACAAACCAAGTCCATTTCAAGGTTTGCCACTTGAAGTCAGGATCTCGGGAGTTGCTGACATCGTTTCCACTTTTGGCGGATGTTTTCCAAAGCATTTTGGCGGATGTTTGGGAAGACCTCTGAGGCGCCTTGGCAGAAGCTTTCGCTGAAGACTTGGCCTGGCAGAATTCCTGCAATGTTATATGAGCCTACGAGCTACCTAGTGCGTGAACAGAACAAATATACATATACTTTATTGATCTATATTGTATTGTATACATCATACTGTGATATACTGTGTATCTATCATTATACAATAATATACATATAGTGTGTTATATTATATATATTGTTATATACTACTATTACATTGCTATTACATGCTCAACAATCGTCCCTTAAATCCTCCAATCCCAAGACTTTGTCACTCCAGCGCCTTGGCCGGCGCCATGCCGGGCACCACGTTCGCCTTGGGCGCCGCCTTAGGCTTGGCCTTGGGCTTCACATAGCCCTGGCGCAGATGGGAACGGAAAAAAAGCAAAGGTATCTAAGGGATTCTAAGGGTAACAAACTGGAACTTGTGTTTGTAGGTTTTCTTTTTTGTTGTTTTTTGATATGTTTTGATGTGCAATCATCTTTACTGATCGTTCTATGGTGTTTTACATGATTTTTGCAGATGATGTTTTGCACATTAAGTATACATAAGTTCTTCCAAATGAACAGATGATGCCAGATTGCACGGTTTGTTTAGGGGAAAATGGTCAGGTACTTGTGAAAGTACTTTTTGAAAATCGGTTCAGAAATGCCTCATTTTCTACCAAGTGAGAACATCCAGTTCCAGCCCTTAGGCGTTCCGACCACGCCTCATCCCAACCACCTGCGCGAGTGTTTAGCATCGACTGCAGTCCAGTAGTTTCTGAAATCCATGTTGGGGATGGGTTCAAAGTGCCTGTTGTTCATCCCAAGAGTTAGCAATAGAATCTACACTTGCATGATTTGTATGGATGTTTACTGATGTCTATCTACCCACATAAATCTGGTGTTTTCGGTCCCATCCCAATCTTTTACCTGCCTCCCCAGCCGCCACTCCAGGAGTCGTCTCCCCAGCCATCATCCCAGTCGTTCATGTCGACATTCCGCACCTGAGGTGGAAGCTGGGATCATTCATCAAATGGGAAAAGAAATGGGTCCAAGACACAAATGGGGACAGATTTTTTTGTCAGATCCACTTGGGACCATCCGGCATCGGATGGTGCTCGATGTCTGGCACTGCTGGTCGCTGCACATGTCTGGTCTATGGGACTGCTTCAAACTGCTACACCCCAGCCTTTCTGTTCAAAATGTCAGACTCTTGGACCCTTAGAATGTTGTCTTTAAAATTTGTCGTTTATGCTCTTAATCAGCCACTCTGGCCCTTCCTCAGTGGAGCCTAAATGACTTAACCCATCCCCATCCATAGCCATCCACTTCATCACTGGCGAAATCACCACTTGTTGGCTGATATCCCAAGTTCAATCCCCTTGACCCGATTCTTCTTGGTTTGTGTCCCCATTTTTGTATCCCCATCGTGTTCTCTTCAGCTCAACAACCATACAGCTAGGCAGAGCCACTCTTCGCGTCATGATGGAAGTGGAGCGACGTGCAGCTCTGCTGGGCAAGGATGTTGTTCTGCGGTCCTACTCCTCTATGTTTGGAACTTAAACTCGGTCTGCGCTACGGAAGATGAAGGTGCAGCTCGATGAAGGTTTTGAAGTCAACAAGTGTTGCAATCAAGAACACTGGCTGCGGCTGTGTGGTGCTGTGGGGATGCTATTGACATGCAGTTGTGAAATCTAACATCCAAAGAGATATGTTTGCATCCACTGACACAATGAGCGTATTACACTTGTACTGGATTCAGATCAAATAAAATGCAAGTAGTGCGGTTGACAGTGTCCAGCATGATGATTGTGTGCGTTGCTTTACGCAGCAGCTGCAAAGGCCAGAGCATAGCAAGGTGCCAGGAATGCCAAACTGCCTGGGTTTATCACCGTGTTCATCATGTTTAATGTTATTTTTACTGCTTTTTTCTGGCATCCTCCCATATTTTGGTCATGATTCATGAAACACTCTGCTGTATGAACTGCCCATTGTCCCCCCACGAGAGGCGGCCGTTACCCTTCTCCAGCTGACTCTCGAGCATCTGGGCCGGGGAGTTGATTTCCATTTGTTTTTGGAAGTGTTTTGGGAAGTGTTTGGATGGAATTTTGGATGGAGATGGATGGAGCATGTTGGAGCTGGGATAGTCCTGTTTCGGGATCCATGCTTCATCCATGATGCTTCATGATCCACAGATTGAAACACCGCGCCTGAGCTCCTGCTGCTCAAGCACGGCCGAATGGCCGAAGAGCGTTTCGCAGGCTCGGGTGCCTCGGTGCCAGGCCCTGGAACTTTGCTGGCGCTTCTGCCACAATTCCCATCCCATGTGGTACATTGAAAACACAGAGAAAATCACATCTCTAGATGTCTCTAGTACTCAAATCTAGCAGGCCTATCCAAAGCTATTCCAACGATCTTCCCTCTTGAATGTCCAATGTTGAAAACTGTTGAGAAAAAGGAGCAGAACACTGCGAGGACTGTCTTTTTATCCGCACCATACAACCGTCAAAAAGCTGAGAGCCCTTAGCTGCCTGGTCATAAGACTGACGGACTATCCTGAGACAGAAAATGAGACCAATGTATTTTGTTTCTGGGAAAATGATTTTTGGTCAGAAAATACATAGAGAAACTCAGTACGCAGACTGATTTTTGGTAAAGATTCACATTCCAAGTGTGCTCTCTTGCTTCTTTGCTACTTCTCACCACGGCCGCTCATTTCTACAAAAATCAATGGGAAGCAGCCGAACCCGACGGCCTTGCGTGTGACCAGCGAGCTTTCAAAGGAAGATCTATCTCTGGGATCGTGGAGATTCAAAACTAGTGATGACTACTACATCTGTTTGGATGTTTTGTTTCCAAGTAACACTGCTTGCGGCTCCTCAGTAATTCAATTCTAACAGTTCTCAGGAGCCATGCTGAAATGGTATGGTTTTCAGCATGCCGCATGGACCCGGCCTTCACTCTTTCAACATCTTCTCCTGACCAAAATGGTGGATCCGAAGGTTGGGCCTCGATCAAGAGGATCCATCTGTATGTTCCTGTCCCTCTGGAGCAACAAAAAAATAGGAAACCACAAACTCTAGAGGGACCCAACTTTTGGACATACGTGACATATGTGAGCCAAATACAAACATGTTGACTACTACTTATGACTGCTCCATGCACCCACGGCAGTACCTTGTTCTCCTCGCACCACACAACTGGCCATTCATTCGTCACGCGGTACCTCAGAGCGTGGTCAAAGCCACGAATCGTAATCTGATATGGAGATGGATCAAAACCCATACAATATCTGGGACCCTGGGAGGATGAATATCCATAAATCATCATAAATCATAAATCCCAGCTATTTTGAGGTTCACAAAGATACAACGGTTTTGACTCATGGTCCATGGCCGCCATGTTTCCACGTTGGAAATTCTGCTGAGACACGCCAGGAACAGCCCAAGCATCGCATAGCCGAACTTCACCAAGTCCCATGACCTGCCGCACTTTCCGAACTTCACCAGCTGTCAACAACCAATCTGCACTCTCGGAAGGGATCCAAATGGTCAAAGCTGCCGCGCTTATCCATGCTTAATCCATGCTTAATCCATGCTTATCCATGCTCAATGGCAGCCAGTGACTTTGACCCCCAGACCCTTGTAGACCACCCGCATCACTTGACCCGCCTGTACTCCTGTCGCTCAGCCCACTCCGCAGCAGTGAATGGGGCACGCCTTAATGGCAGTGTAGCAACGCGGGATGTGTCAACCCCATGGAAAGTATCAAGAAATTGGGATGATGAATCAACCAAACATCGAAAAAGAAATGAAACACCAAACCAAATCAAATCAACCAAACAGAGCTATGATTCTCAATTATTCAAACCTATGTAAATCTCTTTCTCCCCCCACATCCGCCACCATGTTCCATGGCTTCTCCTACACTCTTACGACATATTACACCCCTGGGCCCCAAACGGATCAGCAGTGAGTCGGTCATGGGTGTTGCCCGGGCGATAGTCGGTGTTGTTGGGACCCTCATACCTGGCAGGATCCGTGGATCATCCTATGGGGGCAGGACCAATTTGTCTCCCACCATGAACAGTCATGAACCGGGTGGTGAATGACGGTGAGCATGGGCATCGGCTGTTTCTCAGTGGTAAACAGGCTGAAAGACCATCGGCCATAGTGCATGGTACCACGCTCCATCTGCCTCAGTCGCCATGCTGTGAAGGGCCAAAGGAGGCCTTGCACTTCCGCTTCTATGATGCTGTGGGTTCTCCATAAACCCCAAGCACGATAATCCAGTTCACAAAGCACCATGCTCAGTGTGGTGTTCCATGTATATGCCAAGTTAATCCAAGTTCCATGTCTTATTACACAAATCCGCCGGCCTGCCGGCGTGTCTGATTGGAAGGTGTTGTTCCTGTTCTGTTCTTGGCTTGTACTTGTTCCTCTGTTCTCCTGCGGCAACTCTNCCCTCCTTTCCCCCCCCCTCCCCCCTCCTACTACTACCAGTAGCAGTAGCAGTAGCAGTAGCAGTAGCAGTAGCAGTAGCAGTAGCAGTAGCAGTAGCAGTAGTAGTAGTAGTAGTACTAGTACTAGTACTAGTACTAGCAGTAGCAGTAGCAGTAGCAGTAGCAGTAGCAGTAGCAGTAGCAGTAGTAGTAGTAGTAGTAGTAGTAGTAGTAGTAGTAGTAGTAGTAGTAATACTAGTAGTAGTAGTAGTAGTACTAGTACTAGTACTAGTACTAGTACTAGTACTAGTATTAGTGCTAGTACTAGTACTAGTACTAGTATTAGTGCTAGTACTAATACAAGTACTAGAAGTACTAGTACTTGTACTAGTACTAGTACTAGTACTAGTACTTGTACCTTGTACCTTGTACCTTGTACTTGTACTAGTACTTGTACTTGTACTAATGCTGTAATAATAATCGTAGTCGTACTACTACTACTACTACTACTACTACTACTACTACTACCACTACTGCTACTGCTACTGCTACTGCTACTGCTACTCCTGCTACTACTACTACTACTACTACTACTACTACTACTACTACTACTGCTACTGCTACTGCTAGTACTACTACTAGTACTACTACTACTACTACTACTGCTACTGCTACTGCTTGACGATGACGATGACGATGACGATGACGATGACGATGACGATGACGTACTGCTGCTCCTGCTCCTGCTCCTGCTCCTGCTCCTGCTCCTGCTCCTGCTGCTGCTCCTGCTCCTGCTCCTGCTCCTGCTACTGCTACTACTGTGCTGCTGCTGCTGCTGCTACGCACTTCCACATTAAGTGCTCAATGCAAGCTGCTCAATACCCAAGTCCCAGAGGTCCCGAGAAAAGACTGCCAATTGCCTATGGCCGGCGGGCTTGCCGTAGGCANTGCTCAATGCAAGCTGCTCAATACCCAAGTCCCAGAGGTCCCGAGAAAAGACTGCCAATTGCCTATGGCCGGCGGGCTTGCCGTAGGCAATTAAATAACTAACTCTCCTTCAACAGCAAGGGTCCCTAGGTCCACACCTACGCCAGTCCACCGCAGGCTTGCGAAACTTCTGCGATGGGACGAAACTGGCCTCCATGTCCTGTGGGCTGAGGATGGGATGGAGGATCAGAGGATACGGAATACCATCTCTTTACAAGTTTTGGTGTCAGAAACATGCCTCTTTTACAAGTTCTCAAGATTTGACGATGATGCTTTCTTTTGAGTCCCGCAAGATAAAAGCATGCCTGGAGGAAGCAAATAGATTTGCAACAGGTTGACACAGCAGCTGCAAGAAATCCCAGGTCCTTCCAGGCCAGAAGGTAGCCTCACAAAGAGTTTAGGCTATCCCACCCAGTGCAGGTCATGCGAGCAAACGTGTGAAGGTTGATATTTTGATATGAAAAAGTCTGCCTGTGTTCTTTTTAACATCCGATGTATCTCCGAGTTGTGTTCATTGTATGATTTGGGTATGTTGTCTAGCTCATGCAGGTAGGTACATCAGTTTTGAAACCTGCATCCAAGCCGGAACTGGTATACGAATCTACTGGTTTCGCATAGTATCTACAAACTGCTTCATGTTCCCATGAACCCCCGACTTGTCTTGACCGCTACCTACTTCTGAAGAAATCCTTCGCTACACCTCGAAGATCCTCAAAGCCAAAGCATCCATCCCGCGCATTGCAACGTGGCCTTGCCACGTCTTGTGTTGACTGATGTGCTTTTCAAATGCGTCATTACTGCTCTTCACCTGCGCCACCAAAGGCTGGTTTTGTGTGTCACCGCAAGCATGGATCCCAAAAAACGGCAATTTCCACTGCAATCATCTTTGGAACCCCCTGTTTTCAGGTTGCAACTTTGATGCTGCAAATGTGGCCACGTCTTGGCCCAAAGGCCTGGTATTCTTTGACTCCCTGCGGCAATCTCGCCCAAATCTTGTCCTGGCAAATCTGGAGAGCACTACTATCAACATGTGGTTTTTTCAATGGAAGACATGCTGAACCACTAGGGATGGATTGGTGATGGATGGAACCTAGTAGGTATTGAGAAGACAAGTCTCCTAAGCAGTTGTCGTGGATACTCTCATGATATCCATGGATCAAAGAGGCTCCTTGTAGCCAGGGAACATCTTGTCGGCGATGCCGCCACCGCCGGCCTCAGAGATTCGGATACTGGAGCTGCAGCCCTCTGTGATAAGTAAATGATACAGTAATTGATAGACTACACAACTGATATCTACAATCACATAGTACACGCATAGTACAACGCATAGTACAACGCATGGTACAACGCATAGTACAACGCATATGTTATCTGTTCATTCTGTACGATTGAACAAATACAGGTTCCGAGACAATGTATCTACGGATCATACGCATGTGGATGAGATGGATGCATACATAGCCATAGGTCAAAAGGACACCAGAGGTGCAGGGCCTTTGTGTACTTGTGAGACACACGGAAACAATGACATTTTCTGTGATAGCAGAGGCTTCTTCATTTGGAAACAGAATGTGTGTGATCCATCATTGGCCATCTGCCCTATGCCAGTAGCCCTCTCAGTGTTCATCTCCATTCCATCCAAAAGTTCGCAGACTGAAACTGCAGCCAAGTGGCACGAAGAATACCTTGGACATTCCAGGATGGATTGGATGCTTCCAAAACTGATGCTTTCAGGTTCAATCCTTGCCCTTTGCCCAACCTTTTTTCAGGTGCTGAGATCATTTCCATCCAGCCTCACTGCTGCCAAGTTGCGCGACCGGAGAAACATGTTGGGCCACCAATGAGTCTAATACGGGCCGGCCGAGCCAAATTTGTGGCTTGAGAGAAAGCCACCTGCGGACACCGCCACTGTGCTGAACTGGATGGTCTGGAAGCAAACTCTGCGAATGATATTCTTATATGTTGGTTCTAATTTGGTCCCACTTCAAAGAATAACTGCTAAAAAAATATATATTTATGAAGAGCTGTGGAGAAACTGGAACTACAACAAGGCTGGAGACAGCTTCACTTCATCTCCCTATAGGACCTATAGGAAACTACCACACTCGAGACTCAACGACCAACATTTGGCGACTGCCAGGAGCCAGACATCAGAGCGGCGCAACGTGGAAGCGGTGGAAGAGATACCACCTGAACTCACTGCAATCAGCCGGGACTGGAAAGTGGGGTGATCAACCAACTCCGAATCTTAGCTGATTTCACATGATTTTCCATCCAACAACTAAATTTGGGAAACAATTCCAAAGCGGATCTGGAAGAAACGTGGAGAGAGTCCGGATGTTGGCCTGTTGGCTGCGGCAATTGCGTCTGCCCAATGTCCTGGCGCAGCTGGTCGAGAAGCGGGGGGTCTATTGTGCTGAATGGTGTAGCGTGTTGGCCAATATCAACATATGATCATCAATCAGCATCATCCGTAATTCATCTATAATCAATAACTCCATGAATAAATAATCAAGAATTCATCACTGGTCGTAACTACAACAATGATAAGAATAACAAGAAAACTGATTAACATTCAAGCAGATGAATGCAGCGATCTACATCGACGGATCCAATCAACAGCATCTCCATCACCCGAGTGCTGGAAAAATCCAAAAGTGCCTCGGGCTCCACCTTCACGGGCGTTCGTCGCTCATGCGCCTGCCGTGCATCCCAAGACTAGCAGACCAGCAGTGGGAATCTTGGACGATGCACCAAGAATCAGTTTTATTTGGGAATATATACATGTGCATGTATTTACATACATAACATAACATAATATAACATAACATGACATGACATAACATAACATAACCAAAAGAACATAACATTACATTACATTACACTAGATGCAAACATACATACATGCATGCACACATGCATCCATACATATATATACACATACACATACAAATACACATACACACACATACACATACAGATACAGATACACATACACATACACATACAGATACAGATACAGATACACATACAGATACAGATACAGATACACATACACATACAAATACAGATACAGATACAGATACAGATACACATACATATACATATACACATACACATACACAACATACATACATACATACATACATACATACATACATACATACATACATACATACACACATACACACATACACACATACACACATACACACATACACACACACACATACATACACATACACATACATACATCACATACATACACACATACACACATACATACATATACACATACATACCTACATACCTACATACCTACATACCTACATACCTACATACCTACATAGCTACGTACCTACGTACCTACGTACCTACGTACCTACGTACCTACCTATACGTACCTACGTACCTACGTACGCACGACAGACACACAGACACACACACAGACACACAGACACACAGACAGACGGACGGACGGACGGAACGGACAAACGGACACAGAGGGACAGAGGGACAGAGGGCAGAGGGACAGAGGGACAGAGGGACAGAGGGACAGACGGACAGACGGACAGACGGACAGACGGACAGACGGACGGACGGACAGACAGACATACATACATACATAGTAACATAAATATAAATATAAATATAATCATAAATATACTTATATATATATATATATAATGCAATGCATCTATAATAGTAATATAAATATAATGCATCTATAATCTATACAAGACCAGGACAAAAGTTTTTCCTCTTGACTGGCTGCTCCAACCCTTTCCCCTTAGACTCCTGACAGGTTTTTGTATGAATCACATGGTGGGTCGCGGGCCAGCTGGTTTGCTTTGAAAGAATTTTCATTCATTCCGACTTGAAATTCGATCCGCCACGCAGGCCACACGAAATGAGGACTATTGACCCGCGGCGGAGTATGATGATGTTCACACAACGGTTAACGGGAAAAAACTTTCTTCCTCCTGATGAGCATTTTCCACTAAACAATTTGTTGTTTTTGAGGAGCGTTTAAGGCAATGCCCCAGGTCTAAAATAACGCAAAGCATTTTCCAGCAAACAATTTGTCGTTTTTGAGGAGCGTTTAAGGCAATGCCCCAGGTCTAAAATAACGCAGAGCATTTTCCACTAAACAATTTGTTGTTTTTGAGGAGCGTTTAAGGCAATGCCGCAGGTCTAAAATAACGCAAGACCAGGACAAAAGTTTTTCCTCTTGACTGGCTGCTCCAACCCTTTCCCCTCAGACTCCTGACAGGTTTTTGTATGAATCACATGGTGGGTCACGGGCCAGCTAGTTTGCTTTAAAAGAATTTTAATTTATTCGACTTGAAATGCGATCCGCCACGCAGGCCACACGAAATGAGGATTATTGACCCGCGGCGGAGTATGATGATGTTCACACAACGGTTAACGGGAAAAAACTTTCTTCCTCCTGATGTATACATAGACTACATAGATATACACATATATGTATAAGAAATTATAAATATATATATATATACTATTCCTTTATTGTCATAAGTCTGCTTCATCTTCTGGAGGTAAACCTCAAGTCAAGGCTCAGTGATTTGATGCTCTGGACCAAGCTTCGCCAGCAACACTCCCTCTGGCAGTGGCTGCGGCTGCGGCTGCTGCTGCGGCACAACCATGGGGCCTGCCATTCAAGTCCGTTCCAGGAAGCACCGGATAAATTGGAGAAACCCTGCTAGATACATTGATGCTCAACATATCTTAAAGTACAACATATGGCAGATGGTTTTCGGCGAACTGCTAAGTTCATGTTTCCTTGGATGAATCCATTGATCTATATGGACAGGTCCATTTCACCATCATATTGTCCTCAGAATGGTAATCTTGGTTCTTGCCCCCCCCATTTTCGCCGGCATCATCTACTAGTAGATCCTAGATGCAGTCCATAGGAGGACACCCACCTGCCTTCCACTTCTGGTCCTGCCGCTCAAGTCTGAAGGGTGTGAGTCTGATGTGGAAAAGTACTGGTACCGCAATGAGTTGTTTGATTCTTGTTTGACCCAGATTCACAAAGGAATGGTTTGAAAAGGCTGTGCCAAAAAAAAAAAACGAGATGCTGTCCAAAACATGTTGACTACAAAATCTACAAGTGTCCCTCAAGAGTGTCTTCCAATTATTTTACAAAATTGTTTTACGTTGTGACAAATTTTGATCTGGAGTTGATATTGTCTGACAAAGCACTATTTCGGGCAAATCGTCACAAACAGGATGAGCGGTGCAGCCTTTTTCACTCCGCGGCTGGCGGGAAAAAATGGCCCAGTGGCAGAAAAGTGTGGTCTTGCGTATGTTGACAATGCATCGCAACAAGTTCGAAGATTGTCAGGACGCGCTAATCAGCCGAGGAAGTTGGATTGCCATGGTGACTATTCATTGCAAGTAGAAAGCTGGTGGTCCGAATTCTGGCTGTACCCTTGTGGGTCTCGACGAATGCTTAACCTGACTGCTGGGGGTGGCATATTTGTTGATCCCCAACTGCCAGTGCAAGGAACTCATGCGCCATTCAGAATTTCTGCCAGTTCCTCATCTTCGAGGTATCCAGCCTTTGCCGAATTGGAGAGGGCTGGGATTCTGGGATACACCAAAAAGATACGGGGCTTTGGCAAAGAATGCGGGTTGATCTGGGTAGAACCTATGTAACACATACATCTTCAAGAGCGCTAGGTGCTAACTTCCACAGTTGGAGTAGCTCTAATTTCAGCCGACTCAGCCAAACAAGTAAAGTTGGTCTGTGGTTGCCCCATGTATTTGACGGCTTCCAGTCGTCCACTTCCCTCCCAAATTCAGCACTGGTCTGTCCTCCTCATCGTCCACCATGCGAGAAAAACCGCGAAAGTCCAATCCGCGTGTTGGGTCGCAACCCACTTCCGTGCAAATCATCACATATTCCTTCGCCAGGGCAACTGGGGTGGGTTTGTCGAGTGTCTGCTCAGCAGCTTTCCAAATAAGACAAAATAAGTCTGTTGTGGATGATATAATCAAAGATACCACTTGCCACAATGTGCCATATGCAAAACCTATTTGTCTGCATTTTCTTCACATTTTGCTTTGGCAGAAAACTGCTTTTTTCAAGCCGCGTAAGTCAGTGGAAGTAGAATCCACGATGCGCCCCAAACAAGTCTCGATTCTGCAGCATCATGTCCCATCACATTCCATCACTGTTTTGCTAAAGTATTTAAGGAATGTGAGACCTGAGGCCAGATTGCTTGTCTGACAAGAACATCGACTCCGCAACTTGAAGTGTAGAACTGCCGCCCAACAAGTTCTCTAAGTCGCCTCACTCTCTGCAGCTCCACTGACTACATGACCTACATTGCTTCATGTCAACTTCATGTCAACTTCAAGCTCATTCCAACGTTACGGCAATCCCTTCAAGCTCAAATCCTCATGGAGCCCCAGACCCTCATTGATCAGGCTGGTCCTTTCCCATCGCCACTTCCCCACCACTTCCCCACCACTTCCCCCTTTTCCATCCTTTTCCCCCACCTGGCTCCATTCAGAGTCGCTGCCCTCGAAGCCCATCTCCTTGGCGAAAGTCTTCAACTCTTCGCTGTAGAGGAAACCATCGCCATCCACGTCCTGACCCCCACCACAGCGGTGGAGATGATCTCCAGATAACCACTGGGTTTTGGTGTCCCTTTCTGCATGTGTCCCGGGAGTGGTGACCCTTTGTGTTCCATGCACTTCGGTAGCATGTTGAACCATCATCTACTCAATCGGTAGCATGTTGAACCATCATCTACTCAATCTATTCATCATGTTCAACTGATATCCTAGAAAAACACATATATCTGAAAGATCATATGAGATTTTCTTGATATCCTGGACACCCGCATCCCTGGTAGTCTCAGCTACTTCCAAGCTTCGAAGCGTTGAAAGAGGTCCGTCTTCATGGAATTCCGCGACAGCGCGCCTGCCGCTTCCCCCGAGGCCATCGCTTCCAGCTCCTGCCCATCTGATGGTGACAGCTGGGGATGGCTGGAAGAAAATATATACCGTATACCTCTACATATGCATATTGCTATATATATATAGGTATATATACCTTTGTTTTGTAGAAATGACAAGCCATCCCTGACTGGTGGACTAAAAAAAGATGGGATTATTGCAGATTGGGAATAGATCCAACATCTTTGTGGCTTGGTAGATTGGTGAATTCTTGAGCCACAAAGTCTAGGCGGGGATGTGTACTGATTCGACCCATAACCGGAAGTCAAATGGAACCAGTGGAAGATCCGGTGGTCGATCTCACATGGATGTTGGGAGTCCACCAAGTGAGTTTTGTCCAATCATAGGGTACTCCAGAATCTCCTGATTTTTTCTGCATGCAATCTGCTTTGGGGTTATTTTGGGGTTATCTTCCATTTTAAGACAAACCCAAATATCAGATTGTTGATTGTATATCCCATTAATGCCTCATTATGCCCTGTATTGCTGCTCTTTCGGGTTGGCCAAGACCACAGTCCTTCACAGCAGATTGGTCGCCTCCAATACCCCGCCAGAGACGCTGACGAACCTCCTGACGATTACCACCGGACTGTGTCTCTGGTCGGTCTCGTCGATGTACTGTTTACCTTTGTTTCCTTTGAATATCACCGTGAAATACTCATCACATTCATGCAAGTTTGTCCTTCTTGCTTTGTGAAGATGTTCCTATCATTTAGGTATGATCGGTGGCAAATAAACGGATGTTTTGACTCATGCGTATAGCAAAATCATGTAATTACCAGTTTCACATACGTAGACGCGTCTATATATACATATATACACACAGTATAACCAATTCATATCTATATATGTACAACTACCCGTACAAGTCTATCATACTGTTTCGATACCTACTACATCATCTATAATCTAAGCATCCATATATCTATATAGACATACCAATGCATATGTTATGTACCTATTTTCATATTATATATATATATATACACAGTGCATCTATGTATATATATATATATACATTATGTATATATATATATACATATGTACATACACTGTGTATATTATATGATATATATAATATTATATACACACTCACACATACTATGGTGATAGATACATGTTGTAACAACATACAGTAACCCACTCCCAACTGTTGAAGCTGGGTTTTCCCCCACCAGATCTCCTCAGGGATGGCCTGTGCCGCCGAGGAGATTTCGTCTGCCGTGTCTTTGGTCTCGGCCAGGGATTTCATGTCCTTGGCGAGGCGCAGGCTTTCGCAAAGGGAGGATGTCTGGGAAAAAATTGAATGGTTATTGGGCAATATAAATATGGATGTGTTCCTAAAATAGGGGTACCCCCAAATCATCCATTTTAATAGGATTTTCCCTTATAATCCATCCATTGTTGGGTACCCCCATTTTAGGAAACCCCCATATATATATATATATATATATATATGTGGGAATGCCCATTTTGTGGGGAATATACGGGATAAAATATGAATACCCATTGAATGGAATATGGGTTTGTCTGAAATGGGGTATACCCCCCAAATGGCCATTTGAATGGGGATAATGATACTAATCCATTGGAATTGGGGGTACACTATGTTCAGACAAACCCATATAAATACCCATAACTCCGAATCTCTCAACCACTGGACGTTTATCGATGGTTTAGGCATTTCAACCAAAGAAAAGAAGGGAAACAAGTAGTATCGCCGGTGGTTCAACCCAAGCAATCTCGAGAAAATATGGTGGCTAAAAATGTTTCAAGCATTTTACACATCAGGGTATGGCCCACAATACTATTAGTACTATTAGTTTGGATTTCGACCCTGTCCATGAATATGACCAGCAACTGAGGTGGTTGGGCATTTCAAATTCCAGATACAACCCATGGATAGCACGCCCCACCAGCGAGACGCTCTTCGAGTTTGCGCAGGTTGAAAGTTCTGGAGTTCCAGATCCATCCTGTCAAGGGGCGTGTTCCACAGCGCCAAGGCCAGAAATCGGTCTGTTCAAACCAAAATAGCTGGTAATTCTGGATGTCCAATCCCTTAAAAATGAGATTTTTCGTGGGTGCAATATGGTGCCATAGTAATCATAACATGTGTTGACTCATCCCCATGTGATGGGTTTCAGCTACCCTGCCAGCTCCAACATTCTGCAGAGCTGCCGTGCCTGATGATATCCTCAACAAGGTAGCCTTCCAAGATCTCCCAGGGGCCCTCAGATGAATGTCACGAAAATGCCACCTCTATATGCCGGTCTTTGTGGAAGATGTCTCCAACTGATCTGCAGCTGCTTTGTCCAAACCCCGCAATGCATCAAACAAGCAGGGAAAGATCCAAAGCGAAACTGGTAGCGAAAATCTGCCTCTCACAGCCGTGATCAGCGGGAACAGAAGCCGATTTCATGATGTTAGCAGCGGGGCGCCTTCAGCACCCCAGAGTTCTGCGCCATTTCAACACTTTCCCGCATGGCCAGCTCCAGCAAAGGCACCTCGTTGCGTCCCCGTCATCACAAGGGTTTTCATCACTACCACGAGAATGGCATCAACATCACCAGATATTGTTTCTATGCGTCTTCTGCATTCTTTTGCCGCATGAGAATAAATAAGCATCTTTGTGATCATCACCAACACCAAGATCCACACAGAAAAAAATGCCATGGTCCTTTGGCCTACACATCACGGCATGTTGCGACAGTGTCAGGACCTGTCAGGATGACATTCTCTAACCACTCCACCATACTCCGCTGCAAGACACCTCCGCCTTTCTCACAAAGGAGATGGCCCGGGAAGGACAGCCCTTGACCTCGGATCACGAGGAATTCATCCAATTCTGAAAAACACTGTGATCACAGTGTTTTCCATAACTTTCTCACACTGTGCAACTGTGGTCCCAGTCACAGCCGCTTCCAGGATCTCCGTTGCATCTGCATCCTCTCGTGTCAGATGTGGCAGTGTATCGCCGTGGCTTGTGTCGCATGTCCACGGACCATCGGGAAAAATGTCCACACCCTTTTGGGGAAAATAGTCCCAAGGACAATTGGCAACTTCCGCAAACTTCCATCTGCTGTTTGTGACCCCCCTGCGTCCTGCGTAAAAGCATGCGCTTTCTCACCGCGCTCGGGACTCCTGACCAGTGGTTGTTGAACCGGGGCATGCGGTTTTCCTATTCATTTTGCAAATGGGGGTGGTATTATTTACTCATTGTTTGAATGGGATGGCTATACTATGCTATACTTCTATCGTGTGACCTACCAGCGGGAAAAGGCTAAGATAGCGGCTATCAGTGCTGCATACAGCGCCTTACAAACCACAACCATCCACAACCACTTCAACGTCACATGCGCCTTTTGTGTTTGCCCTGATGAAGCTGTTCCAAGTCCTGTGAATCCCAAAGGTAGATGAGGCCACTTCTGTGCACTTGTAGCATCTGGAGCAAGCCGTCTCGTCAACGAAAACGCCTCGCAGCTGTGCTGCCTGTGACTATGCATCTCTACGGCATAGGTGTCTTGCCAAAGGCATTTTGCAAATGTCTTCAGCTGATAATGCACGACCAATTTCAATCTTCAACAGCATCTTTCAACAGGCTCAACGGATGCAAACAAATCAAAGGAAGCGAAGTAGTTTCACCAACTTTGGAGAACCTCTGCAAGTCCCGCCTGGTTCATCATCATCGCCCGCCTGGGAAAGCGGGCGCCCATTTTTCGCAATGATGTCCGCTGCCTCTCGTTTTTTGTCCGCCTGAGATCTTGCAGCTTCCCTTGCGAATTTCGGGGTAATATAGTCAGGCGGACCCTGTGGCGTTCGTCCACGTCATAGTGCATATCACAAGCACCGTCCACTAATCGGTCCAGAGAATTTGGAACCCACGACCCACTCACATATTTGCCACCCATAGATACCCATAGCATCATCGAGGAGGAGTGGGAAAGAGAACCAAGGAGCGATTTGAGTTGCTTCTCTAACTTTGCAACTGCATCTGACTTGGCTTTGAAGGGCCGGTATCTTTTCACCTGCAGCTTAGAAACATCACAGTCGGTGTACTTCAGCAAGATATTCGTTCGAGCCTCTCGAAAATCCTCCTTGGAGAAAGGGCCCAATTCTCTGCAGCCGGTTCCGAGCGCCTGACCCTCACCGTTCAACACCAACGGAAAAGTCGCTGGGTGCAGATGATATGAGACTTGCCATTTGCAACAGGCGATTCCCAGATTGACCATGTTTCGTTTACTCTATCGATGGACCGAAATAATCCCGTTCCACCATCGTACACCTGGGGAGCAGGACCAAACATTGTACCCGCCAATAAGCCTTCAACGGGTAAGTGACAAATCCCCATCTTCAACAAATAAATATCATTGTATCAGTATCATCTTGTCTCATCTACAAATCATCGAGTTTTCAATGGTCGCAAGTCACTACCTCAGCGGCTCCTTCAAAACCATGCTGGTCATCTCTTGATATTCCTCTCGCAGCTCTGCATCTGCTGGAGCCTCCCCCAGCTCCTGGGACTGCTGAATCACTTTTTGAACCATCTAAGGTGCCAAAAAAAAAAGTTGGGTACATGGCCAAGTGTCATCATCCCACCTAAGCTCCTCGGAGTTCATTTTCTTTGGATTCAGAGCAGTTCAGCGGCAGCTTCATGCTTGACTGACCGATCAATTTTCAGATGTATCCATGTTGTTTGCAAGACCTTAGCCAAAAATGCACCAGTTCAAACGAATTTGAAACAATGAAAAGCCAAACCATCAAAAACCGTCCCCATATCGCTGGCCCCTATGTTTTTGTTGAGCACAAATCTACACATGTGTGCTCAAAAAGAATCTCTGCCTCCCCGCCCTGCCCCGTCCTGAGGGCTGGTGAGCTCAACAATGCGACAATGCGCCAAACCCAGAAGATCAAACGGATTCCTCCGGCCTTTCAACGACCTGCAGGGAATCTCCATGGTAGCTGGGTTGTGGTTTCTGTTCAGGCTTGGAAACCTCAACTGGAATTGGTTTCACAATTTGAAGCAGGAAGGAAGTGGTTGGGAAATGTTGGACCCCACCCTTGTTGGATCTCCCGGACTGATACACCCAATCTAGTAATCACCTGACTTGACAATCATCCTACCATAAAAAGGACGTAAAAGGACCAATAATACGAGCTGAGGTTTTTGGTCCGTAATTTGGTTTGCTATATGAAACGACTTCTTAAATTTTGTTCGGTCCCCCCAAAATCGCAGATCTTCCCAATGAGATCCTCTAAATCACCAGGAAAAACCCAACCCATCACTAGCTCACAGTCATCCAACAGCCATCCCCCTCAGTCCAAGGTGCTTGCTTTTGGCCATGGCGTACTCCAAGAGCGCCACAAATCTCCGCGGCACCTTGGTGATGGCCTGCTCCGGACAGCCCAGCCTCGGCTGGAAGCGCGGCGAAGTTGGTGAAGTGACCTACTTGATGTGTAAATCGGGCTGGACTATCCAATCATATGTACACAATGTTAATAATAACAATGTTGATAAGGATAAAAACAGGAAGAGTAGTGGCAGTAGCAGTAGCAGTGGAGTAGTAGGAGTTGTAGGGGAAAGACTCGAAGGAGCAGGAGTAGTAGGAGTAGGAGTAGCAGGAGTAGGAGTAGCAGTAGCAGCAGCAGCAGCAGCATTAGCAGTAGCAGTAGCAGTAGCAGTGGCAGTAGCAGTAGGAGTCGCAGTAGCAGTAGCAGTAGCAGTAGCAGGAGGAGTAGTAGCACAATGAAAAATAAAATACAAGCAATCGCAATCATCAACCATGATAACAAAAATGATAAACAAAACTATAACAATAATACTTGAGTCCAAAGGTGGGCGAACGAAAGCTAGTTGACATGGGAATGAATGCAAATCAATGTATGTGGTGCTTTTCTGCCGCGGCTGCCAAAGCGAAAGTGCAACTTTTGGAGCGGACGGAGAAACAACTCTCTGTAGTAGGCATGGCGCACGACAAAATAACAAAGGTACCCTTTTGTGATTGATGTTGATCCCAGCATCAGTCGCAAGTGGTGAGGCATATGAGGAGCATAAATATCAAACTTCCCCGTCCTGTGGCCATCCACCCGCGTCCTGTGAAGCTGGAGCTGGGACCGGCGCCATCGTTGCCTCGTCCTGGATGGGAGTTGCCTCCTGATCCCGGTTTTGTCCCTGCATGGCGCCGATTTTGTGCTCGTGTCCCCATCTTTGTGCCCATTTTGGTGCTCCTTTTGATGCTCACTTTTGTGCCTGTTTGTGTCTCCGCTTTGTGCCTATTGCGGCTCCGAGTTGATCCCCTTTTTGTCCCTAGTCCGGCTCCGATGTTGTGCTCGTGTCCCCATCTTTGCGCCCATTTTGATGCTCTTTTTCCTGCTCATTTTTTGTGCCCGTTTTTGTCCCCCGTTTTGTGCCTCAATCTTGTCCCAT
>BGPT01000230.1:34304-49304 GCA_003297045.1 Symbiodinium sp. clade C Y103
CCATGTTTGCACCCATTTCTATTTCCATTTCGGCGCCAATTTTTCTACTTTTTCCCTATTGGTTCCCATTTTGCGCGCAGGTTTGTCCCCACTTTGTGCACATGTTTGCCCCCATTTTGGCTCCATATTTCCGTCCAGTTGTGCCCCCATTTTTGCGCCCATTTGTGTCCCAGTTTGTGTGCCCATTTTGCGCTCATCTTTGTACCCATTTTGATCCCCGTTTTGTCCCTAGTGTGGCTCCGATTTTGCGCTCGTGTCCCCATCTTGGTGCCCATTTTGGTGCTCATTTTGATGCTCGCTTTTGTGCCTGTTTGTGTCTCCGCTTTGTGCCTATTGCGGCTCCGAGTTGATCCCCTTTTTGTCCCTAGTTCGGCTCCGATGTTGCGCTCGTGTCCCCATCTTTGCGCCCATTTTGATGCTCTTTTTCCTGCTCATTTTTTGTGCCCGTTTTTGTCCCCCGTTTTGTGCCTCAATCTTGTCCCATNGCTCGTGTCCCCATCTTTGCGCCCATTTTGATGCTCTTTTTCCTGCTCATTTTTTGTGCCCGTTTTTGTCCCCCGTTTTGTGCCTCAATCTTGTCCCATTTTTTGAACCCATTTCTGTTTCCATTTTTGTACCCGTTTTGTCTTACTTTTTTGTTTCCATTTTTGTACCCATTTTTGTGCCTATTCGCTACCCTTTTTGTGCCAATTTTTATCCCCATTTTGGCCCCATGTTTGCACCCATTTCTATTTCCATTTCGGCGCCAATTTTTCTACTTTTTCCCTATTGGTTCCCATTTTGCGCGCAGGTTTGTCCCCACTTTGTGCNCCATGTTTGCACCCATTTCTATTTCCATTTCGGCGCCAATTTTTCTACTTTTTCCCTATTGGTTCCCATTTTGCGCGCAGGTTTGTCCCCACTTTGTGCCCATGTTTGCCCCCATTTTGGCTCCATATTTCCGTCCAGTTGTGCCCCCATTTTTGCGCCCATTTGTGTCCCAGTTTTTGTGCCCATTTTGGGCTCATCTTTGTACCCATTTTGATCCCCGTTTTGTCCGTAGTGTGGCTCCGATTTTGTGATCGTGCCCATCATGGTGCCCATTTTGATGCTCTTTTTCCCGCTCATTTTTGTACTTACCCGTTCTTGTCCCCCGTTTTGTGCCTCTTGTGGCTCCACCCCTGTGCCCATTTGCGTGACTTTCTTGTCCCATTTTTGTACCCGGTTTTGCGCCTATTCGCTATCAATTTTGCGTCCATGTTTATCACCTTTCCGGCGCCATGTTTGCACCCGCCTGCCCATGTTTGTCACCATTTTGGCTCCATGTTCCCGCCCATTTGTGTCTCCATTTTCGTACCCATTTGTGTCCCCAGTTTTGCGCCAATTTTGGACTCCCCGTTTTGTCCCTAGTGTGGCTCCAACAACTTTTGATCTTCCTGCTCATCGGCTCAGATTGCTTTCCATCCACTTGCATGAACCCTATGTATGTACATGTGGCCTTTCTCACTTTCAGTGGCTTTTCTCACTTTCAGATTCCACCACTTTGAATCCTTTTCCTCAAAGGAGAGGCTTCTCTGCTGCGACTGCTTGCGTGAATTCAGCAATGGGTCTTCCGGTCGTCAAAAAGCTGGGCCTCGAGCGTGGCGAGGAGGGCTATGGCCGGCGGAGGCGCGTCCTTGACGACAAAGAAATGGCTACCGTCGCGCGCCGCCCAGAGGTGAAACTTTCGGAGGCCAACCGAAGTTTCTATACTTGCAAGCACTGGACATGGTCGCAGACGAAAGGCATCGCGCCATAATTTCTGCATCGCGGTGCCAGAAAACCAAAGGGATGCCGCGAACGCAGTCTTCTCGCTCCCGCTGCCCTTGCGGAAAGGCAGCGCCAGAGATAAAGAACTCAGCCGATAAAACATCCATGGCAAGCGCCAGCTACAACCTAAAAAGCACAGATTAGCTTCCGATGCGAGAAAAAATTGACAATAACACAGACACGAAAGCTTGAGCCAACCACCGAAGCGTACCAGACACAAACACACATCGATGCAATGCTGTAAGCCAACTCAGAAACAACCCTCAAAGCACCAGTCGTCTATGGACTGCTTCTTACACCTGCTTCCGCTGCGCTTCCGTCAAATTCTTGTTCGTTAAAAATGCAAGCGCTGCAAGCATGAGGTCTATCAGAAAGATTTCTCAGGTACACAAAAAGGTATGTAAATATAAGCCTAATTGCAGCAGGCGAGGAAGGAAAACCGTTCAAACAGAAAGCCTCGAAGCGCAAAGGAAGCTTGGCAGGCAAACAATAAATTCAAAACGCAAGCAGCAGCGGCAAACCTTTTTTTTGGGCTCGCAAGGGTGCTGTCTGGATGGCTGCACGATGCAGACAGCTGGATCCGCTGAGAGAGGGGCCGAGCTGTACGGACCTCAGGCCACGCAATGAAAAGGCCGTTTAAGTCACAGCCCTCGTCAGAATCCGAGGAACTCGTCTGGCTTTCAGCAGGATCAACCTCATGCGCGGCGCTACCTCGAAGCCTCCGACCACGCAATAGAGCGAGGTGACTTCGATGACCATTCCTTCCACGTAGCCATGAACTGCAAGTACTCAATGGCAGCCCGAAAGACATGGCCAGGAAAGGCTGTGGCCACGCCCTGTACTGAGACAGGGCTTCCACGCACGGAGCTGCCCCAGGTTCGGGGCGGCGACTGCCGCTTGTACCTGATTGCAACACGGCGCTCCACGCGTGGAAGCGTATGCCCGTGCCACCACGGCCCGTGGAGAGTGAGGTCATCGAAGCGCTGCAGAAACCCCACGCAGAGGGCGTACAGAAGGGGAACCATGACATGAGCCGGCAGCTGGACGATGGGCGCCAGGCTCAGGCCAAACTCGGCCAGCTGCCTGCGCAACCGATCGATAGCTTCCGGCGTCGGCAAGCAGAGGCGATGCGCGGCCCAGAGCTTCAAGCAGGGAAGCCATCCCAGGTATTCTTCCATCAAGGCCCACGCCACAACCAGGTCGAACCAGCTCACCATGCGGCTGCAGGTGAACAAAGAGACAAACTACCACCAGTAGCCTGAACACAAACAGCTGCGACAATTTGGTCGTTTTACTTCATTGCCAAGACGCCCTACAAAGCTGGCTCCAAACAAAATGAAAAACTCTGCATCGCCACGCCACAATAAATGACGTACGCAACAATGTTCTTGCTGAAACTTGACCCCTTTGTCCTGCAGCTTTCGGTCAACGAACTAGGCTTCGAAAAACAAAGTAAGAGCCATGTGTTCAAGCACCGTTGAGAAAAAAAAGGATGGCCCCCACAATGCGCAGCAGCGGAACTCTTTTCATTGGAGCCGTTTCAATGGCCGATGTAGCCACTGTCTTCTGTACACATACAACAGCACCCCCCACGCCCGTCTAACGCAAAGGACGCTCACCAAAAGATCATTTCCCAGAGGCACCGGGGCCCGATCGCTGTTGCAGGCAGCAGCATGGCCAAGAGTTGCTGCAAACGTACAAGAATGGCAACGGGCTCTTCTTGAAAGATGTAAATGCGAACATAGGCAGCCAACAGGTCCATGCCAGGCCGGGAGATGCCGACCCAAGGTGCCCAGCGAGCACGCCACGTAACAAACAACGTCCACAAGAGTCTGGGCGAAAGCCCTGCAGCCATCTCAGCGGCGGGCGCCGCGTCACGAAAGCGTCCCCCTTCATCGGCAGGCGGCAAATCACCAAATACTGCTTGTAGCTGCGGCTCCTCTGCCGGACCCAAACGCGGCGCAGCAGGTGGGTCGGGCAAAACATTGGGCCGCAGCGCAGGGTGCAGCCGCGATCGGTTATCATCTAAATTCGTCGGGCTCAAATCGGCCCAGGACGTTGCCATTTTATCCGTATTTGGTTGAATCAGAAACGGCTGCGGCATTTGGAAGCTTGAAAGGATAGCCAGCGCAAAAGTTGGCCAAAACCCCAGCTTGAAAATTTCGGAACAAAACAGCAGCAGCTGAGCAAGCAAAACGGGACCTCAAAACCCCCGGTTAAGGAAAGCCCAAACCACATTGGAAAAAAAGCGCCGGACACTTTCTGCTACCCCGTGCGCGCAGCAAATATGCTATCTTCCCCTTGCCCACAAGCTGACAGGGGCAGACGCCGTCCAAACAGCTAGTGCGACAATACCCCGCCGGAAAGCAAATCAACAGCACAAAAAGAATGCAGCATCGGCAAGGCGGCTATTTTTCATCGCTTGCTTGTGCTAGCTTTGTCTTTGGAATGTTTCAATGTCTGTACAGTTGCAGGCCAGACCTGTGCACATGCATCTGTCCCGCAAAGCGCCGCGCACCTCATGCAAACGGCCCTGGGTCGTTTGCTCTTGCTGGCTCCGTACTTTGTGCGCGCCAAGGTCTGTACGCAAAGAGCCGCGCCTGTACCTGCACGTCTTGCTCAGCGTGCATGGCAGCACATACGCACACAAATACCGAGCTGGACCTAGCTAAAAAACGATCCAAACACCCAAGTTCTACAGGCTACTTCTGTGCTTTCATGAGGGCGGCGAGCAGCTCAGCAGGGCCCACAAAGGAAAAGCCTTCGATGGGAGGAAGCTCAGCAAGCGCTGCGGCGACGTCGGAGGTCTGCAAGGTCAAGGCCGTGAAGTGAAACCCTCCGTGCCGCAGGAAGACTGGCCGCATGTCGTCCATGCCTGCGCCTTCGGCTGCCCATACCCGGGTCTTTCCACCCGCAATGTCCACGACGAAGACCACCTTGGCGCGGGTCGCCTCGCTGTCAACTTCGAACTTGACATAGTCGTCGTAGAGCCCCTCACCAAGCTTGGCTTCGTTCGCAGCCAATCGACACGCCTTCATGCTTGTTCTCCGGAAGCTTCGCGACCCAAGCTGCTGCCCAGGCGCGGACCTCTTCCTGCTTGGCATCCAGGCCCAGCGACGCACGCCCCAAAGAAAGAGGCAAGCAGCAGTTCATTGTGCGCCTTCCCGTCGACTTCGAGGCGCGTGCCTTCATCGACCTCCTTCAGCAACTTGGGGCTGAACTTCTTGGGCGCCTTTGCGCTCAAGGGGGACGAAGACGAAGAAGACGGACGACGACTGCCGCTGCTCTTCGTGCTGCCTCGGCTATTCTTGTCCTTGCTCTTCTTCTCCTTACGGCTCTTCTTCTTGTCCTTGTCCTTGCTGGTTTTCTTGTCCTTCTTGCTGCTCTTCTTTTCGGACCTGTCTCTCGTCTTCTTGTCCTTCTTGGACTCCTTCTTGTCCTTCTTGGAGTCCTTCTTGTCCTTCTTGGCAGGCGGAGAAGAGGACCTGCCCGAAGCGCTTCCAGACGCAGAACCGCTACGGGACACCGCCTTGCTCGACGAAGCGGACCGCTTGCGCTTTCGCTTGTCCTTCTTGCGCAACCTGTCCTCGTCCGTGAGGAGAGCCCGCCGCGCTTCTCGGTCTTCTGGGTGACCTGTGCCAGGTAGGACGCCCGCAGCGCGTTCTCCAGGCGCTCCTTCGAAGAAGGGCCGCGAAGCCACTTCTGCACTTCGTCCGGCTGCAGGTCCTTGCGTGTCTTCACCTTGTCTGCCCATGCCTTGGGATCCTTCCCGAGGGCAAACCATTGCAGCATTTCCATGGCAAAAACAAACTGGATGGCGCTGCTTCGCGCAAGTCGCTGCCAGGATGTCGCCTTCTCCTTGCCGTCCGTGCTAAAGTAGTCTACCCACGCGGCCGCGGCTTCGGCCAGGCTCAGCTTCGGCTTGTCCCCTGAGAAGTTCCTGTCAAAGACTTGGGCGGCGGCACGCAACTGCTTGGCTTTGGACCTGTCCATGTCAGCAGCCAAGTGGTCCAGGCCCAGCTTCTGCAGACACTTCACCGGATCGGACAGATACCGATCCACAAAGTCCGCCATCATGTTGATCGTGCCCCCCGCTTCGCTCAAGGCAACGCCCATTCGGTTGCACGCCTCTGCCGTGTTGGGGCTCAGCCGGTCAAGGACGTTGCGCAGGGCCAGGTGGTCGGCGTCCGACTTCCCCCGCGTATAGAAAGGCGTACGGACGGAGCGAAGCCTTTCCAAAGTGCCACTTGGAGTCAACCGCTTGGAGGTACTTGGGCTCCCAACCCTTCTGGTCGTTGTCGCTCACTGCGTCAGGTTGCCCTCGGCGACGCGTGGCGCCACCGCCGCCTTTGCCCTTGTAGTTGCTCTTGCCCATGCTGCAGGTAAACGAGAACAACGAAAACACACTAGAGGTAAAGACTGCTAAGGTCTGAAAAAGCTGCGGCAACAAAAGAGGTTTCATGGGTCAAAACACCAGGGGTTTCCAACGCGAAGTGTCCAATGCCTATTCTTCCTGGAGCCTGAAGTGACAACACTTAGCACGACTCCAACATGGCAACCCGAGCCGCATCTAGCAGGAAGCCACGCCACAGCGTGACATGCTACGGTCGAAAAAGAAGATAAGCGCCCCATGGTGGGTCAATATAGCCAACAGCACGCTATGCAATGACAAGCCGGCGCCCGTTTTCTCTGAGTGCAGGATAGGTGCTGTCTGCCGCATCCGGGGCCCCTGTGCACTGACCGCCGTGAGCGCTCTCAAGATGCCCTGTCATAACGAAGACCGACAAAACCTTGAAAAAACGCACATGCGCATGAAAGCTGCGTTGTGCACTGGGCTTCAAAAAGGTCGAACGTAGAACAATTCTTTGGGGTAACCTGCAAGAACCCAAGCTTTGCGAGAACGCAGTACTTGATCACCATAGAGAAGGTAGACGTCCTCCAAAGGCTGCGAGCGTAAACGCAGGCGCAAGGGTTGCAAAAAGAGCGGCAGCCACAAGCTTTCACCTACGGCGCAAAATGGCTTGGTCTGAATGCATTTTCCGTGCCCCTAAAATACACATTCCAAACAGCCTGCGAGGCGGTTCCTAAGAGATCGGAGGAAAAAAAAAGGTTCCAACATCGAAATATCTACTTCAAGGGTGTAACACCGGCTTATGGCTACGAAGGCAGAAACCCTGTTGCGGCTTCCTATCAGAAAGGCCTGGCTCGGTCACCAAATGGTTGCCACTCAATGCATTCACAAAGCGGATCCTCTGCACAGCTCCCATTGCCATACCAACCCGCCTGACCCAACACGCACAAGGACCTCAAAAAACTGAGCCAAAAGATTGCTACCGTACGCGAAAGCCCGTCGACCATGTGTAGTATGCAACACAAGCGGTATGGTTCAGAAACAATGCTTCGCGTCAGAAAGGACACGGCCAAATCCAAGCAGCGACCTGCGAACAAAACTCGCCACCACCTTAGCTTCGCCTACCCTTAAAGAACGCTCTTCAGAAAAGCCATGAAATGACTATAGCCGGCTGCCCCTTCCATTTTTCCCTGCACCTTGTTGCGCACTTCTGTCGGGAGTCCTGGCCTTGCAGGCTCACCTTCGCTGCGCACGCGCTGACACGAACTTGTCAGCACGAACTATGGCGCGTTGCCTTTGCCAGCGCCCTTGCCCAACTCCAGCCACAGGCGGCGCAGCCACCACAGCAGCAGGCGGTGCGGCGGCATGCGGCGCAGCCGCAGCCGGCGCCACAGGTAGCATATTCTTACCCTTGCCGCGTCCCTTGCTCAGTGTGAGAGAGTCAAAGTGGTCACGCTCCACGCGGCCAAACTCTTGCTCCAAGACGTCCAGGGCGGGGGCGTAAGCCGGCCCACCCAGCAAGTCCTAGGTAGCGAGCGGCAGAAAGCCAAGCAAAAAAAAACGGAAACGCTTCACTCCTTCGGCCCCCAGAGAAACTCAGATGAAACAAGGCCAAGAAACACGCAAGCGCACTACCAGGACAGAAGGCCCTTGCAGACAAGCGAGCAAATCATGTAGCCGAAACGGATCACAAAAGATGCAGTAGTCGTGCTCGTGCTGGAGTTGCGCAGGGCCGCCGCTGAGCGAAAAATCGCACCTCTGACCTAGGGAACCTGGGCCGATGCAAAAACGCCCCATCGCACAGCACCGGTGACCGAACGAATTGACAATCGCGCAAACACGCCACCGGGCTTGAGAGCTGAATGGAAAAGTAGGCACTGAGCAGCTCCACGCAAAACCCAAAGCTGAACCAAGAAGCAGATCAAAAAAAGAAATCCAAAAATCATTCTGCCGCTCACCAATTTCTAAAGCAGGCTGGTTCAAAACTTCGTCGCCTTGAAATATCGCTTTGAAGTGGCTCGTGGCTACATCCGTAGGCATCTGTTTGCAAAAAGGATTTGCTTTTCAGCGGCGCGCTATGGGCACGAGCGCCCTCTTCTTGGTATGAGGCTGCCTGCGCGTCCGAGCCAAACCGGCACAAACCAGGGCTAACCTCATTCTTCATTGATCCTTTTGGCCCTGCTAAGGGCCGCCTCTTGGCAGCAAGGATTCTTGTCGTGGTCCAATGCCACTTGTCCGTGAACCGGTGAGCATATAATAAAGCTATGGTGGGGCTCTAGTGGAATTATCTTCTATTTATTAAAAGGCTATAATGAAACTAAAAGGTTATAGTGGGCCTATCCTGGGACTACAAATTAAGAAAGCTACAGCGGGACTACCGTGGACTATGTGGAATAAATTATGGAGCCAGGGCCACCTCTTGGCAGCAAGGGCCTCTTTCTAGGTCCCCGGCGGCATGTCCCAATTTGATCCTTTTGGCCCTGCAAAGGGCCGCCTCTTGGCAGCAAGGATTCTTGTCTTGGTCCAATGCCACTTGTCCGTGAACCGGTGAGCATATAATAAAGCTATAGTGGGGCTCTAGTGGAATTATCTTCTATTTATAAAAAGGTTAAAATGAAACTAAAAGGTTATAGTGGGCCTATCCTGGGACTACAAATTAAGAAAGCTACAGCGGGACTACCGTGGACTATGTGGAATAAATTATGGAGCCAGTGGGACTAAACGGGACTATCATGCGGATTAAAATGGTTGTCGGGGTTATAAAGACTTATCCGCTCTTCGGAGGCCCTTATGGCCCCTTTAAGGGCCACCTCTTGGCAGCAAGGGCCTCTTTCTAGGTCCACGGCGGCATGTCCCAATTTGATCCTTTTGGCCCCGTTAAGGGCCGCCTCAAGCAAAAGACGGTATAACGCTGCCTACGCTGCTGCTGCTGCAGCGAAATGTTGAAGCCTTCAACAGCATCAGGGCAACTCAAGGTTTAGCGTCTCTTCTTCATGCATCCATGTGTAAGATCCATTCGTGGCATTCATCCTTGAACAAATCATGTATCACAATCTTTGCTCCCTTTCTGACAGCATACTCAAGGCAATTGCAAAGCCAGAAACATCACCTTTTCACACATCCCTTTGGGCGCCACTCTTTCGGCGGTGCAATTTGCCGGGGTGCCTGCACACAGATCTCTGTCATGCGCACACCAACATCTGAGACCACGCACCAATCAAGAATCGATACCGAATAGAAAATCTGACCACACCTCCGTCTGAAAGTGTCCATGTGACATGAAATTTTGCCACCTTTTTCCGTCCTCAGCCATCCAACTAGCATTTATGTCACAAGTTTAACCAATCTCACGCCTCCACAACAGTCTTGCAACAGCCATCATGACTTGAAGTTTCTGCTCAATCTGCATTGGGTCATCCCACTCAGCAACTCGTCAGTCTAACCAGTCTCAAGCAGAAGGATTGTCAAAATCCAAGCAGATATTGCATATATACTGCAAACTTTCCAACCTTGCTGCTGCCTGGGGGCTCGTAGCAGATGACATGGCTTCTTCCCCATCGCAGCGCAAGTCGAAACCCAAATGATCGTGCAAAGTATATAGGAAACCCGTGTGTAACCGATGCGTCGAGACTTCCGGTTGTCTTTTTGCTGGAAGCGACATACCTCCACTGCAATGCACCTTACGAATCACAGCTTGCTACTGACCGACCTTTTTTTTTCTCTGTTGTTTCTCTGCTCTCCACTTGACGCCGACCCAACCAACCCGCAGCTGCTCTCACGCGTCTGGACCAATGTCCCGAAAATCTGAGAATGGCAAATAGCAGGGAGGAGCAGAGGGAGAGGGGGGCAGAGGGGGGGATTGCGTTAAAAATCATGCGTTTGACATTTATTCCGCCCCGTCCCTTGCTGAAGCAAGAAGAAACTCCAGCTAGCTACCGCCATCTTTCGTGAACAACAATAATAATAACTAATATAGTACTAGGAATCACAAGAATAGTATATAGGCTAGGTGTCATATATGTAGATATTAAAATGATTCAAGATATACTAGAGATCATCTAGATTCTATCGATACTATAGATAGATAGTGTAGTGCTATGCCATTGGATCTACTGATCAAAATCCAGCATCTACCAGCCATGCAACATGGCAATGTCCAGATCCGTAGTCTCGTTGCCGCCTTGCATATAGACATGGGCTGTCCTGGACCGTGAACAATGGGACTGTATGGGGATATCATGGGGATATTGAGAATCACAAGCTTGTTGAGAAAATTCCACCATCTCTCCATACTCTGCAAACTCTGGACATCTCTGGACTATGGTCACATTTTGATGGTATGTGTCCTTTAGGATCCGAAATGGAAACGGACACGGTTCCTGGTCAGCGGATCCACTTCAAAGGTGCCCGGGGCAGCGGTCGCACATTTCAGGCAGCCACGACACACAGTTTCATCCACGAAGAGGCCTGACACAACGACAGCAAACGGTGCTCCTCTTCCAAAAAAAATATCGTATGAATCATAACCTGTGATACTCTGCTGCTTTGAAAACCTGGTACTGTTTTGTTCTTTTCCGAAAAAAATCTGAAAAATCACCAAAAAATTCCCATCAATCCCCATGAATCCCCAGGATATCCCCATGAATTCCTATGAATTTTCATGATTCCCCAACACTTTTGAAGGGGGGCTGCCGACGGCATACCCTGCCTTCAGACATCTTGGGGTTGGCCCAGCGGCTGGTCGCCAGATCTGAGAGTTTGCTGCGTCGCAGCACGATGTCCTCGGATGACGTGACAAGGTGAAATGAGGCCAGTTTCTGGCCGTGAATAGTGGCAGTATATGACAGAATATACAGTCAATTCCTAATTCCAAAACCGCGCGCAAGATCAAAAGTGACAGAAGATTCTTGAACCTCCCGGGGTTTCAAACGTGGAAGCGAGAGTTAGTGCACAGTGACAGAATACAGTAGATTCCTAGCTCCAAAACCAGGCTCAAAATCAAGAATTATAGACCAAAACCACAGCACTTGTGGTGGATCGTAGTTGTAGCCAAGCAGGAAACCATCTGCAAGATTCATCTCTAACCCATCCTGTAAACAGCTCCCACAAACAGCTCCGACTTGGCCAGGTTTCGTAAGTAGATCGTTGGTCGTCATCACTCAGGGTGCGATAGGCAGTGTTCACAATAGCCTCCAGAATCAACTGTCACACAGCCAGCCAAGGATATCATCCACTAAACTTAAATAAAACGTGTGGAAGAGAAATTGAAGGTTTCTATGATTTGCATGACGTTCATATGACACTACTGAACAATTTGGCAGTTCCGCGTGAAACCACCCGATGTGAAGACGTGGCTTCTTACGGCTGCAGATAGCTGTATAGCCTGTAGGGTGCCGGATGGGCCTGCAAATCGCCAGAGTCTGGTCCCAAGATATCTGGGTGAACCAGCTTCACAGTGCGGCGGTGGGCCGCCTCAGAGCATCCAACCAACTTGGAGAGTTTCACTGAAAGGCGCGGCTTTGGGAATCAATGAACTCTGATTATTTGGAGGGTTGCCCTCAAAATAGTGATATTGTACTATCAGAATTGGTACGTCCCCTATCAATGAGTGTCAACTTTGAAGTACAGCTTGCAAAAGTCTTGCAGCATGACTGATCCTTCAAACATCAATTTGCAATGCGCCAGTTTTTGACGCCTTGATTTCCTTCTTGTCTGCGGTGTATGGTGGCAAACCCAGCAAACCATAGTAGTCCTGAGCACCAGAAAGTTGGCGAACCATCCATAGTGATGTTTATGTATCTCCATGTTTTTTGGCTGCACCCATTCATATGTGCGTTCTTTCCCACCATTGCCAGCTACTTGCCCTGTTTGTTCTTCGAACTCCTTGTGCGTGTTGGATTCATATGGCGAACCCCCCCCCTCATCTTTGTTTGAAGAATCTCCATTCTTAGCAGAACCCCATATCCCAACAATTTCACCTCCTCTTCTTGTTGAGTAGATCCTCGTTGTTGCTGTTTAAAGTTGTGTCCTTTGCTTCCCAATTTCCCTCTAGATCCGGTTTTTCTTGGATCATGTGAAATCACAAGTTTTAACGGCTAGAATTCCAATTTGTTGATGTTTAAATCTCATTTTGGGGGAGTCTTATCCCCACTTTTTTGGGGTGAGAATCGAAATCCCAATTTTAGATGCTGAATCCTTGGATTTGGGGTTAAAATCCAAATTGTTTATGATGTTTCATGGTTTGTTTTACCCTTGAAAATCACGATTTTTGCATGGTTTTCCCCTGCTATTCCAGTCACTGCCGCGTCTCCGTTGGTGCCAGCTCCACCGCGCGCCGCGTCACGCGGAGTTTCCGACGCCGCGACAGCAGAGCTCGTGCGGCCAAGGCCTCGAGAAACTGATGGAAGAGATCAACTTCCTGATTTTATGGTGAAAATGATTCTACATGATTCTACTATATTCGTATATAACAAATCTGCTGTTTAGTCAGTATAAACGTTACACCTTACACCTTACACCTGATATATATATATATATACACACAATCTACACTCACAATGGGAACAAATCTGCCGCATCTGCCCCTTTCCATCCCTTTCCAATCTTGGTTGCTCAGGTGCGGTGGGTGGCACCGCAGAAATGCTCGGTCTCCAGCGGCGACTGTGGCCACTGCCACTGGGGCGACTGGTACCGAGCCCCACAGACCCCACGGGCCCTACGGGCCCCACGGGGCTGGTAGCCGACCACGGCGCAGCTAAAGCCATAGATCCAGCTGGAAATCAACCAGCAAGCGATAGCAAGCGGTGATTGAAATGGGAAGTCTCTTCTGGTGTGGATAAGCTATGGTAAGCTGGTTAAAGGTTGTTGAACATGTGGAAGCTTGGTCGTTTAAACCTTGCCTTAATCCGAATGTTTGGCGGTGTCAACAAAAATCTCAAAGTGCTACCTGTTTGATCCCCATCCACAGCTTAAGTCAATCTAAGCATCTTTGGGCATCAGGTTTTGCACACTGATATTTTCAGTGATCTTGAACAGTCGCTTTTCTGTATCGGTGTTGAAACTTGAGACTCACTACATTCATCTTTTTGCACAACGGTGTGGTCATGTGTGGTCACATTGCACACACTTCATGGCACTCCCAAAGCCTGCGCCAACACGCTGCGGTCTGCAACAATGCAAGGCAACCTCCAACAACTGTGAGTAACTGCCAGCGGCCACCACGTGACCAGGTGACCAGGTGACCAGCCCAGCTCCTGGGGAATAGTCAGCTTGGATTTCCTGGCGCTCGGAAAGCTTGGAGAGATGAAAATGGTAAAAGTCAAAGGAACTCAAATATCTGCCGGCCTGTCATCCTTTGTCATAGTCACTCCATTCACACATGTTTGGCAAACAAACCTCCTTGTTATTATTGTGTGTGCACCTTAGATCTCACTAGCGGAGCGATTCCTCAGTGCTTGTGGGTTTGAGGAACAAATCTACTGGACCTGCTGAAAATGATCTGAGAAGGCTCTCGACTGGATGTGGGTTCCTACTCGGTACAACTGCCCATCACAATGATCCTAGTCTATCCCGGTCTTCCCTGTTTCGGGGAGTCCACATCTGAAATTTTGCGTAGCATCTGCTGAGACTGCAAGCCAAATTTCGCCCACCTTGGATCTGACCATGCACAGCTGCTGCTCTTTCCTCAACTGCTCCTGTCGCTCCAAAGGGGATGCCGGAAGCGCCCGAAGTCTGGGTACAGAATTGAAAAATGAAAAAATGAACAATGAATTTCTTCCAAATGAAAAACAATAAATTGAATTTCCTCCAGAAAATCTGCACATGCCATGGGTTTCATGGTTTTTCTGTCGACATTGCCCCCACATAGTCCCAGATTCTGCAGCCTGGCGTTGCCGGATCTTCTGCAACGCCTCAAGGATTGGCATCGAACATCTCTAGTTTCTAGACATCTTTTGCCTGGAACTTCTTCTTAGTGAAATCTTTTGGACTCGTCTGATGATTCTTGATGGATCTTGATGCTTCCTCATGCTGCTATAATACTGTTGATGCAAATCTTCGGGTGTGTTGCAGAATCAAAACGAGTGTCACATGCCACCTGCGCAGATGTCATGGCAGCAAGGCTTTTGGCACGTTCCAAGTCCTGGCTTTCGCAGCCAGAGCGTTTTGAACAAGTGTCCTTTGACGAAACATCTTCCACTTCTGGGATAAAGTGTGATAAAGATTGTTTAATAGAATCCTAAGACCACAACTACATGTGCCAGAATCGGTCTTGGAATCCTGATTGTGGTGGTATTTTTTCCACGTTGTGGATAGAAATTCCCTCTATTCTGAATATTATATATAATTCTAGATTCTATATAATTTTCTCTGTTCTACGGGACTCTGCGGCTACAACCATTCTTGTTAGTATTCATTATACATTCGGTGTACCCAGCACCACTTGAAGTATCCATGAGGCAATGAGCTGGTCATGATAACAACTCTTTAAGATTGTAAAAACGAACTCAAGCAACCATAGCAAAGCATGATTCGAGATTTCTGTGGATAGTGCCAGTGCTTCATAAGTGAGTCTAGATATCTTCGTGCCTCTGAAAGCTAAAGTCAAGTTGGCTTTGATGCCTCATTACCAGCCAAGCTTACCTTTCGATTTCAGATTCAGGGCCCCAGACCCTTTCGCCCGCCTGCATGTGCTTCGCTAATTCATCGTTCTGTCGCTGCAGAACACTCATGTCCTGCGACCAGTTCAGCTTCACAAAAACTTGAAAAACATCTGCCAGAATTTGGAGCCACCTATCCAACAACATGACAAAAGTATAATTCAACTGTCCACAATCAGTGTCTAATTGCCACAGGACATTCAC
>BGPT01000230.1:54304-60903 GCA_003297045.1 Symbiodinium sp. clade C Y103
ACGTGGCATGTATATTCTACATAGATATATATATATATATATATACACAGAGAGAGAGAGAGAGACACAGAGAGAGAGAGAGACAGAGAGAGAGAGAGAGAGAGAGGGAGAGAGAGAGAGAGAGAGAGAGAGACACAGAGAGAGAGAGAGAGAGACAGAGATATAGATAGATAGTTAGATAGCTAGATAGCTAGATAGCTAGAAAGCTAGATCAGATAGCTAGAGAGCTAGATGCCTTGATAGCTTGATAGCTAGATAGCTAGATAGCTAGATAGCTCGATAGCTCGATAGCTGGATAGCTGGATAGCTGGATAGCTGGATAGCTGGATAGCTGGATAGCTGGATAGCTAGATTGGATTAGATTAGATTAGATTGGATTGGATTGGATTAGACTAGATTAGAATAGATGAGATGGATGGATGGATGGATACATACATACATTGCATTGCATTGCATTGCATTCCATTACATTACATTACATTACATTACATTACATTACATTACATTACATTACATTACATTACAATACAATACAATACAATACAATACAATACATACATATGTATTTATATATATATATACATACATATGCACATAGATAGATATATGTAATACCCATATTCATGTCAGTAGGCCGTTGCTTCATGGGCTCAACATGGCTTAACCACTCCCATCGCCATCCGCCATGGCACATCCACGGGTGCCCCAAGGGGTTGCCAGTATTGGTTCAGGTTGCCCTGCATCGCACTGAGGCTTTCCATCTCCACAGGCGACAGTTCCAAGTCGAAGACCTTCAGATTCTCCGCGATGCGATGCCTTGAGACAGGGAGAATCCGCGGGTGGAACAGCTGAGAGTTGTCAGGATAACAGTAAATATAGTAATAATTGTAATAATTTACATGACAGCAATAATAGTGGTACTAGAGTACTAGTCGTGAGAAAAGAAGAATATGATTGGATGTGATGTGGTATGACTGACTGTAAATCTATGGTTGGTTGATGGGTAATTTATGGGTATTAAATTCTCGGGGAGTATGATGTATTGTGATGATTGGTTGAATCCCTAGGGTGGATCATAATGATCCCCATGAAACCAGTTGGTATGACCCTGAACCAGAGCCATCCCAAGCCGATGCCTTATAGAACCTCTACAGGGTCTGTCATGGTTCGTTCTATTCCTTTCATTTCCTTTTTCAATTGTTTGGTTGGTTCTACCGGGTTCTATTCCCATTGTGTATTTAGATATATATATATATACATATACATATGTATATTTATATATATATATATATGTATTGTATGCCAAGGAACTGCTTGACACTTTTGGGGATGATTTGGAAACCCATCTGCAGCGCCCATCGCAGCAGCACGTGTGCACTGGTGGAACTGCGAGCCTTCACAATGTCCGTCACTTCGGATCGCTCCAAGAACTCGGATTTTCCTTCAATTGGTGTCACGATTTCAAATTGGCCTCTGTGGTGGAGGAAACTGGTTTGTTTTGGAACGCGGAAACTGGCTGGTTTTGAAACGTGAGTATGGATAGTTGCTTTAGTTTCCGTATATGCAGCGCGAGTGGTTTTTCTGGTTTCTATGTGTTTAGCGTGTTTTTCATGGCTTCTAAATTTCCTTGGTTTCTATGTGTCTGGTGTTTTTGAAGGGTTTCTGTGGTTTTCATGGTTTGCAAAGGTTTTCCTGGTTTTCGTTGTTTCGATTTTTTTTATGGTTTCTATCTGTCGGTGGTTTCTATGGTTTCTATGGTTGTGTTCAGAAATGAGCTGGTCTCTGTCTTGAGAAGTGGCCTGCCTTTGGGTGAAAGGTTTTGGAATCTGGATCTTCCCAACTCCCAACATAGGCATGGTGTCCTTGATCGTTTCTATCCAGTAGATCTACTCATCTTCCTCAAGTTCATCCCGTCTCACCATCTCTCACTTGCAATGCAGCAGATCTGCCAAGAGTCCAAAAAACAAAGAGCCATACGCTTGGACAAGGATGCCATTCTGCTTGCAAAAGTCCAGCAAGGAGATGCGCTCCTGAAAAGGGATAAAACATGATCAAATTAGGTGAGAAATTAACTATTCTAACATTTCCCAACATCGAATTCCAACTTGACTTAACACCAGTGAGCCAATGAAACCGCAAAACAAGAACTGCCCTGGACTTCGAGTCCTGATACTTCATGGGATGCATCTCGATCTGATTCACGGTGGGCATGGGCCGTCCATGCTCTTTCAGGGCTTCCAAATGCTGAACTCCGAAATTGGAAACTCCGATGGAGCGGATTTTGCCCTGCTTCTGCATGTGGATCAGGGCATCCCAGGTTTCCACAATTCTTCCTGGTGTGCAAGATGCAAAGTGCGCATCAGCCAATCAAAAAGACAAAGGAACCTTTCGGTGGAACCGAAATTCAAAACGTCAGACAGCGATAGCAGCGGAAAACATAACTTCAAGTGCCCAAGCACGAACGAGTACCATAATCCCTTGCGATTTTGTTCACTCCTGCCTGTGTTTGGAGAATGGATGAGGTACAAATCCAAGTAATCGACCTTCACCGCAAGGGGTTAAAGGGCTCGATCACTTGGGACAGCCAAGTAAAGTTCCGAATTTATTTCAAACCCGAATTTGATTCTGACCCTTAATCAAAGATCTTCCACAGCATTCACCTCACGAGTTTCCACTTGATCTAGCTGCGAAAAGCTGGGCCCCTTTGGATCTTCGCAGAACATGAGCTGATTCTCTGGCACACCCAGCTGGTTGTAATCAGTATTCATCCTGTTCATCCCGGGTTAGAGTTACTGGTTCCAAAAATTGAATTGCACAGCTCAGAAAGGTACCCAGCCTAGCTGACGTCCGCTGCTTCAATTTTGACCCATACCCAAATGGTATGCATGAAAATCTTGGTACCCTGCTAATAAACAGACGTGCATGTCCCCATTCAGATTGAAAATAATCTCGATCCCCAGCTAACAAATGACTTTGTCTGAAAAGATGGCAATACATAGGGTACCACAAGAGTCCAGCGGATTCTCATTGTTTTCCCTAGTAAATCCTATTAAGAAAACCATAATCCACAGAGAAGATCC
Source organism: Symbiodinium sp. clade C Y103 (assembly GCA_003297045.1). Classification (NCBI taxonomy): domain Eukaryota; class Dinophyceae; order Suessiales; family Symbiodiniaceae; genus Cladocopium; species Cladocopium sp. clade C. Next base: position 57,385 of record BGPT01000230.1, read on the forward strand.
CCAATTCCAGGATCCACAGGGCCCGCCCAACAAAGGACCCAACAAAGGACCATCCAGGATCCACCTTCAACTTCTTAAGGCTCCTCTCTAGGCCCTGGATGGTCGCGTCATAGCCATGATCCGAGTCCCAAAGCCTCAGCGCTGTCTTGGCCCTTTTTAGATCATGGGCATATGAAACATTGCATATATGTAATATAAATATAATGTGTATGTATATATATATATATGAGTTATATCAATTATATTGATAGAATTTGAGAGGTCTTTTCAGTAGATACAAGATGATACAAGCAAAAAATCTAAGGGATGATCATCGGATATGTTTCAAACTAATATACTTCTGACATCTTCAGACTATGGCGTACTGCGGCGCAGTCGCTTGGTGGCCAAGAAGATCTCGCTACGGGACACACCCGACTCGGCGATCGCCTTTCCCACACTCTCCTCGTTGTCGTAGATGGCCGCGGTGTCAATCATCCGATACCCCGCATCCAGAGCCCACTTCACCTGAAGCAACGAACTGTCCAAAATATTCCAAAGGCCCTCACGAAACTTGGTGATGTAAAGGATGAGTACACTGTTAACTGGTTCAGAGGGTGATGTCTTTTGCATAATGCATAATATATATATATATATACATTATACATTGTGTGTGCATATACAGCATGATCCAAGCAGATTCATGAGGTGGCTGGGTTCGCTACTTGGGCAAGCCTCCAGCTTCCCAACTGTTTTCCCGAGCCAAATCCAAGAAAATCCCGCCATTCCACCATTCCCATCCGCAGCAGATGCAGCCAGAGTGGCTGCATTGTAGGTCTCCTCCCCCTGTTTCATCATGTAGACCCCCAGACCCATCACAGGCATCTGCTTCCCATCGCTCAGCTGAAAGGTGGCCGTTGGTGAGAAAACCGCTGGCAGCTGGGCATAGGGCGGTCCAGCTGCTGCCAAGGACAAGCAATTCACCAGGACGGCCAGAGACATGGCGATCAGTGGAGCTGTTTTTTTTAACCAGAAATTTTGCCGAAACTGTTTGTGAGTCCGGATCTTGTGAATTCCGATTTCCGATAATGTAAATATCTAAATGGGAGATCTGAAAGTCTTTGGATCTGGTGGATTTCAATGCAAAATCCGAATGTGTGCGGTCTTGCCCAGGAACTGTTGGAGCAACTAGGTGAATGCGCCACAGAAAGTTGATGTTTTTGATGCTGCCTGAATCCGTGTCCATTGTCATTCTGATACCTTCAAGCTGGATGGTCAACAGCCGCATCAAAGTAAGGTGATCCCTTTGGGGTTATCCTGAAATAGGGTACCCCAAAATCCAATGGTTGATCATCATATTCAGATATTGGTGTGTGCCATTTTGGTCTACAATCTTAAGACATAAAATGTGGTATCCCAATGATATATATATATATATAATCTATTAATCTTAAGATCCCGATCCAATTTTCAGATAATGCCAATTTCAGGTGGCCCCTTCCATGTCACCAGCCTCCAAGCCAGCGACCCTCCAAGCCAGCCTCCTGTTGGAGTTCTTGTCGATGCTGCGCCACCTGTCGCGCATGGGACGTCACCGATTTGGAGTCCAGGACTTTTTTGAAACCTGTCCACCCTAACAGGCCCTAACACTTGTCTCTGAAGGACGAGGATGTCGATGTCTGTATCAACCAGCTTCAGTCACAGCGCGGTCAGGGGCATTTCAGCACCTCGTCCTGGATTTCAGCACTTTGTCGCATCAATGCATTCGCTTTTTCTTCCGCTCCACGCGCTGCAGCCTGCCATTCCACTACCCCGATTCGCTGAAAGCGAAGAAAACTGGTGGTTCGGAATCTGGACCAGTGGAAGACAGAGTTGCACATCTGGAAAATCCACTGGATGGGCTCTGGAGCTCAGCACCAAAGAATCAGAGTCTGTGCCTCTGCCTTTTCTGCTTCAGATTTCTTCTTCTGGCACCTCAACGGCACCAGGCTTCACCAGATATCACCAAATCCGTTTTATTTCCACGCGAGGTACCCTGACAATATCAGCTCTAGGGATGGCTAGTGGACATGGCCTCCCTATTTCAAAGGATCATAATAAAGATAAGTAAATTTATAGATACATAAGCATGATCATCATTGATAATCCATAGTAAATACATGTAAATACCACACACCATTGGTTTTGACAATGATTCGCCATTGGGTTCCCATCATACTCTTGGGTGCATTTGTTCATACATATCATAACTTCATATGTTTCATTGCCGCCCCCACGCCATCGGCTGGGCTTTCCCACATGCTCTTCAGCTCGGCACTGCGACGCCTTGCCGGATGCAAAAATGGTGAGGAAAATGGTGAGGAGTTGGCTGGAAAATTGTGAAACTTTCTCCAATTCACCCAATTCACCTGGGCCATGGGCAAAAGATCTACTAAGATCTACTACGATCGACCAAGATCTAAGAGGTCTGGCTGCATGGCCTCAATTCTTCCAACTGCGAGGAGCTTTGTTGCTCCTTGGCAGTTTCTTCCTCTACTCGCCTTGGCCATTGGATAGGCCATGGACAGACCCGAAACCCTGGAGCACTCAGTCGACTCATGGGAAGATACAAAAGAAATGGATTTACCCTCCAAATAGTTATCAATAGTAGAAGCTTTCCTGTAAGTATTCCCATCCACCAAATTCTGGAAGGCTATCCCTTGTGGATGTTTCTAAAACACTTCTGGGCTTACGAATACACAGTTTCTGGATCAAGTGTTTGCATCGTGGGGGTTGTCCAAAAACTGTTTACCCATTCAATCATCCATTGATTGATCATAATTTTCCCAATTAAAGTGGTTGGTTGGGGATATCCCCCATTCTCAGACACCACCAGAAATCATACATTGTTGGCTGCATAATATATATATATATATTTATTTATATTTATATTTATATCCAGTATTATATTAACAATCGAATGGATATTCCACATATATCCCCTCATATCACATTTTTCCGGTACAAAATGCACATCACCCAACCGCACCCACTTGGAAATATAGGTCTGCGCCTGCTGAGATGTTTCACCTTCTGCGCAGCACGCGCCTTTTCGCGTTTCAGCTCCGCCACGCGCTTCTGTAGCGCCTGGATCTCACAGATGGAGCCGTGCCACAACTGAAAAGCCAGTGATGACCAGCTATCACCAGATATAAAATATACATATATGTAAATGGTATATAATATCATATAATGTAACTTCTATCTTATAATAGATTATGTATGATATATGCTATAATGTGTGTGTATATATATATATATATTGTCAATTATATTTTTTTTATTTTTCAATGCCAGACACGATCGAGTCGAGTCGTCGGCACGCAAAGACAAGGGAAGGGATTTGAAAGATCTTGGTCGAGTAAAGTCACAATTGAAATAANCCAGACACGATCGAGTCGAGTCGTCGGCACGCAAAGACAAGGGAAGGGATTTGAAAGATCTTGGTCGAGTAAAGTCACAATTGAAATAAATTCAAAAAAGAGAGCAACGATGATAAAA
>BGPT01000230.1:60962-83721 GCA_003297045.1 Symbiodinium sp. clade C Y103
TAGAAGCGAAAGGCTCAAAGGCCTTATCCAAAGACCCCACTCCGTAGCAATGCTTGTGAATGTAAAAAGTTAATTTGCTGAGCGGATGCCACAAACTCCATGGGGTCTTTGCCAAAACTAGTCCATGCAGTCCTTAAAGCTAGGAAAGCCCAGTTAATACAACCAGCTACAATCGATTGCAACCACTTCTACATGGCTATAAGCGATTACCAGGTATTGACAGTTGTATATAGCAGCTAGGTATACCCGTTACATACGCCATTTATATAACCCAGTGCTTACCTGGCAATAATTGGGCAATCAGTAGGTAGTGGAAGCTTTTTCTCATCCCACATCGCCACTTCAACCTCTCTAAAGATGATGCATGATTCCAAATGGCATAATGCCTGATGCCCTGGTGAACATCAAACTAGCTGGTAAATGGATGTTCATTCCTCTTAAACATGGTATAGGTTCTGACCCATCGCCCTAATGGTGGGCCTGGTGGACTATGTCCAAAAAAGATTGCGACTTCAAAACCGCCATCCCTACCTCGCCACTGATCTCCTTCTCCGCAGGCTGAGTGGCTTTGACCTGGAGCCGCGGCGTGTCCAACGAAGGGCGGTAAATAAAAGGCGGATTCACTTTCTATATAAATATTATATTATATGTATATGTATGTATATATATATATATATATTCATATGTGTATCTAGAATCATATTCTATAGATTTATGATTTATCTATCTCTATAGCCATGTCGTCCATAAGTCATCAATCCATTAGTATCCGTTAATATCCATTTACCATCGTTTATCTATCTAGTGAGGTATGTCGAGTATCCACATCTCAGTCACAGATCCCATCCGGTGATCCACTGGTGATCCACTGGTCATCCCGGCCTTCTCAGGGGCTTTGGCAACTTCATCTGGCGGCGTGCCAGCGCGCTTTTCACGCTGGCGACCTTGGTAGGGTGAACTGATGTGAACTGACCCATCCAGACTGTAGCCATATTCAGGAATCCCAGAGTCAGAAAGACCGCGAAAATGGTCTCTTTGTGATGGCTGAAGCTAGTGCCTATAGACACTAGAGTGGTTACGGAGGTACGGAGTGGCCTACAGTACATTCTTGGATATCGCCAAGTGGAGTTCAAAACGAAGCCTTTCTGTCCATTCCTGGGCTGCCTTGCTCTTCTTTTCACGCCTCTTTTCCCGCGCCCTGGCAGATTTGTCGCTGCAAATCTGAACTCTGACAGTGAATTTTCAGGGATGTCTTCAACCAGCCATTGACAGCAAAGGCAGGTATTCTCTTCCCTTATGAAAGTTTCGTGCCTGCTGAGTTTGGCTTGCTCTGCTTCTTCTTCATCAAGCAGCTCCACCTGTGCCGTTAAAAGGTGCCAGCGACCGGGTAGCCACTGACCACAACACACTGAGAACCCTGACTGGGCCGCTGCCACTCGGATGTTCGTCCGTGGATACCTGCGCCACTGGTCTGCTTGAGTGCAACTCCAACTAGATTCTGGGGCCGCGAACAGCCATAGTAGATCCATCCATTCAGCATGGCTACATATGAGAAAAATGTGGATATATCCTTCTGTTCTTGCGACTGAAGCTGTATATTTGATTCATAAATTGGACCGTCATGTTGATATCCATCTTCCACAAGACAATGGTGCACCTTGGACAAGAGTTCGGCACATTCAGGACGACCAGCCCGCTGAGCCACCGCATGAGGCGTGTCGCCTATAGGTGTGTTTCGTGAAAGTGGGTACCCGTAAAATCTGGTGTGAAGCACGAAAATAAATGAAATTGGAAAAATGTTGAGGTGCCCATATTCTCTTGGTTAACATAAGATTCTAAGATGAGAGATTTCTGCAGTGAAACCAAACATGTATCCCAAAGATATCCCAGCGATCAGGGCAAAAGTTAAACTCCCACCCAACCTCTAAAAATCGACCTAACGTCTTTTCTAATGCTAACCTTGCAAATCCTTACTTCCAGTTCAGATTATGATATATATATATATATATTATATTGGATATTCTTGTATGGTTGGGGAAAAATGTCAAGTCATGTCCAGGCCAGCAGCTCCACCGGGCCCTGGCCTTGTGCATTTCGCAAGAGCGGGTTCGCATTGCCATCCAGCAGGGCTTTCACAACCTGCCCGATCTGATCGATCTGCCCCAATTTTTCGTCACTTTTGGAAATACTTTTTGGACATCTTCTTCAAATATCTTCAAATACTTCTTGGATTACTTTTGAGTGTCGCATCTGACCTGAATTTGCAGTCGGCCAGGCGGTCCTTTCCTATACCTGCCATTCTTCAATGTTTTTGTTCTGCTTAGGTTGATTCCAGCTGCCAGGGTTGTAAGTGTACAATGGAAGTCTGCAATTCAAAAGAGTGCTTGGGTTTGGTCAAACCCTGCTACCCAGCTAACACCAAAATATCTTATAAACAGATGAACCTTCATCCCCACGTTTATGCGCGAAGATCATAGGTTTTGACCCATCACCAGATCTAGATCTGTGGAGAATTAGATCGTTACTTGAAAAGGACCAAAGATATCTGGGGCCGTTGCCTTAGACTTGGACCCAAGCTCCGCCTTCGGCAGTCCAGTGCGGCTGGCCACATGTAGGGCAGCTTCTCCCGCACCCGAGAGCACCTCGAGTGACTTCCGAAAAAATCTGAGGAATTCGTGGTTGCTGCGAAGCAACTGGTTTCAACCCAAAACAGCCAAAAGGATATTCGGTCACTCCCAGTTCCCAAAAAACAGATTCATCGTTCAGCTGCTTCTGAATACAAGCCATTCAACCAAATACCTGCTCATTGAAGGCATCAATCAGCCCAATGGATAGGAGAGTAGTATCTATGTGAACCAATCCGATTTTCCGCAAAAACCTATTGGGATACACCTAATTAAATCTAGTTATACCTCTCCACAATCCATGGCGAACCTCAGGATTGGCATTGTTGCTGAGCAACAATTGCACTGCTTCAGCTGCGGCCTGGTTACAGGTGAGAACAGTCCCAAACAAAAGGATGCAGTGCAATGCAGTGCGAACTTCCATTTCCATGAAGCTACCAGATTCTGCTCAGCGAAACCCGCCCGTCCTCTCCTTTTTGAAAGCAGTTTGTCGATGTTTGTCGGCTGTTGAGAGAACCTTGATATGCATTCTCTCGTATGGCTGGCCTCAAAATGCGCAATCTCAGAATCCTAGAGGCACATTCCTGACATTCACCTCTTTGGACCATGGATTTCAAGGCAAGCCGTTTTGTTGCTGCTGTCCGGTCCCAAATCGCTAGTCAACTTGGACATGGCTTGAGTGCTCTGATTCAAAGCCGGACTGTCGCTGTCCAAGGTATGAATCTTTACACAGGGCCGGCAGAGGATGGGTCACAGATGGTCGCAAATGTTCACAGATGGTACCCTGCGAATGCGTGAAAGGACCACTCTTACGATGTCTGGAAGCTGAAAAGAAATGATGCTTGGATGATCTGTTTTGCATGTAGCAATCCAACCAGTATTGTTGAATTCTGACTTGGGATGAAGGGAATGGAGACAAGAGTTGATCATCCAAGTACATGCATTCTTGAAGATCAACTTTCAGTAGAGACGGATTTCCAAACTTCAGCTTCCAATGTCCTCATCACGAGGGCCACACAAAGGGCTGGTGCAGGGGCACCAAGATCAGAAAAGCATGCAGATGAATTGGCCCAGGTCTGGCCGGAAGTCACAGCTGCAGGTTGTCAAAAGCCACCTCAAGATCATTATATAACCCCCATTTGGGGTTGGGACTTGTTGAAATTCGAAGAGTAAGAAACCAGGGTCCAGATAGGTACTCCATGACTTGAGCCATACCCAGATGGGAAGTCACTCAGATTGACTGTATCACCATTGCGGCAAGCGGCCTGCAGACTGTTGAAGAGGTCACGGCTAACTGTACGTAAAGCACAATGACAGGTGGTGGCGTCGTGTCACTCCTTAAAGCGCTTTGAATTTGAATAAAGGAACATCTTTAGAGATCTTCGCTCCAGCCCTGTTGGTTAATCTTTGCATAGCCACAAACTGGATGGTGAAAACAAATCAAAGGCCTCGGAGTGACAGGCACCAGCACAGGTTCTATTGCTTCGGGCGTACAACTTGGGGGGACCTCGATTTTACTGTATCCAAAACTATCAGTTTTCACTCGTGATTCAATACTCAAGCCAAAATCACTGTCAAACCCCAAACACACAGGGACAAATCCATTGAAGATATTGAAGATGGGAGTGATGGGAGATAGGAATCTGCAGAATTCATGTGATCTCTCAGAAGTCTACGCCCAAACTGTTGAAGCATTCCTGGAGCTCGGAGCTCGAAGTGAAGCAGATCGAAGATTCGAAATTTCTTCGTTACAGCATTGCTGTGCCCCTGGGGTGACACTACTCTTGACGAGGCGTTCCGCTAGGAGGGGCACATCAAAAGCAAAAGCAGCCAAAAGGACATCGAATTGTGACCCAGGGTTGGACTTTTTCAATCACAGCACCAATCTCGCCAACTTTGTACAATCGGCAAGTTGCATCTACTACTTCCTTTAGTAACTTCAGATATTGTCACGGCATTGTCCAACCCTGGACTTCTAAAGACTCTGGCTGCCCGTCGTGGCATGTCATGCCACTGGTCACTTCTGCGCCTGCAGTGTGGGCCCACTAGGACCACCCGGACATGTTGCCTTCAGCCTCAATGATTCAACTATGTTCAGCAAATGTCCAAACAATGTGTGGGTGCTTAAGCCCAAGAATTGCTGGAATTGTGGTCCATGATTGTATATGGATCTTCCATGTTCAGTTTCATCCCCATCGTTTCCCTGCGCTTAAAAGTTTCGTACCACCATGGCAAGTAGTACTCACTATAGTCCGGTTTTGTTGCTGGATTAATATTCACGATTCTTGCACGTACTCCAATTTCATTGTTTCTTGGTTGTATCCCCATATATCCCTGTCAAACCAAGAGGAGCAGTGTCAAACCTATTGGAAAGTCCCGCAGACTCTGATAATTAAATTTAATCCCCAATGCATTGGGTCGTACAACTCCCTATAATCACGGTCAACCAAACATGATTTATCAATTATATCCCATATGTTGATGGCTAAAGCCTATAAATGATTGTTAAATCTCCATTAAATTGGCATCAAATCACTATAATGAATCCCCATTAAATCGCATTCAATCCCCATCAAATCCAGATTAAATCTCCATTCAATTCTCCACCAACGCCACCGGCCATCCCCACAGGCAATGCTCCTCAACACAGATATTGATGCGGTGATGCTGCGGCGGAAGGTGCCGTTAATGAGGCGATCACCTGGGCAGTTTGTTGATTATGACCATTGGTTGTTGATTATACCCTCAAGTGGTGATTTTGTTGTATGGGAATTTCACCAACAACCAATCCATGAATCAATGAGTCAGTATAATCAATCAGTCAATAATGGGTGGTTATAATGGGAATTCAACCAACAATCAATCCTCATCGTGATTATGGGAAGCTCATGGGAATCAATCAAACTTTATGCGTGGTGAATTTCGTAAAACCAAAGTTGGAGCAAACCATTCTTGGCTTTACCGAATAAAAAAGTGACCAGCAAAAACACGACTGAGTCACAAATTCCCTATGGGGATCTAACCAGCCACAAAAAAGGACAGGTGTAATCAAGAACAAGGCTTTACTGGAGATTTCATAGGGATCTAACGGTGATTTAATGAACAAAATAAGTAATTAGGGATTTAATGGGGTTTAAACCAACAGAAATACTGGGGGTTGAACCAACGAAAAATAGCATACTAGGGTATCAGAAATCAATAGTGAGAATGTCACCAACAAGAAGAATTGGGGATCTCAAGTGGGTTTAACCAACGCTTCAAAGAAAATTTTGACCAACTACCAACTGAATGTAGCATACCCCGTTGGAGGTTGATGTACTCATATATATGTCGCAACTTCAATTGGAAAGATCATGAGAATCCATTGGGATTCGGGTACCGGGTACCACATGTGCAAACATACCCAGCTTAAACCAATCAATACTGGGTAGTGCAAATTTCAATAGATCATGATGGGGAGTTAACAAAAATCATGGAGATATGAATTCGGAGATGTTTTCCAAGTTCCATCCAATCCCAAGCAATTGCAGCCGCCTTGGAATGTGATCCATTTCGATTGCGCTTCTCAGCCTGCGGATCCATAGGGGATCCAGACACTGGCAGGTGAAAATCCAGAAATCTTTATACAAATCTAGTAATGTGGGTAAAACAATAATAAACCACCCATTTTGGAATGCGTTGTTCCACCTATTTATGGTGATGTGGGGGATGGTTTATTATTGTTTTACCCACATTCAGTTCATGTGTTGAGGCTCCCAGCCACAGCCAATGGAGTGCGTCCACAGGAATCCAACAGCTTCCTGAGCGCCATGGTGTCTCAACTCGGTCCCGCTGTTAGATGTGCAGCTGTGCATACATATACGTTTATATATATATATTACATAGATACAAATATACATACATTACACTACACTACACTACATTACATTCCGTTACATTACATCACATCACATTACATGTCATACCATACCATTCCATTCCATTACATTGCATTACATACACATATAGATACAATATATATATATATATATATAAACATATACATATACATGTATATAATATGTGTATACATATATATGTTCACATTTTACAATAATAATATATTCGTGTATAAATATTCTTATTTCTATGTTGTATACACGTATGAATATATTAAAAATAAAATTAAAATCTATCTGTCGAGCCCTTCACCATGACCCCGAGTTGGTGCCAGCAAGAGGCGGAATGGCACCTTCGCGCAAGAGCATGCGCACGAGCCTGGCAGTTTCTTTCTGCTTTCGACGGTGACACGATAAAACACCTGGAAAAACGGGTGAAAATGGTGGGTCATTCATGATCATCATATCACTATATCTCATCATATAGTACCAGTGATATCATGATACATCGTTGTGACATAATTGCGATTATATAATAAGTGTGTGTCGATTATGACAATCATCATAACTCACAGAATCCCTATGGTTTCATGGTTATATTGATCTCAGATGATAAACATTATTGATATATATATATATACTATTAAAGTATATCAATGGGAAACCAAGGGGAGGTTGGAGCACTTTTCAATTCCCCTTGAGATTGGATACAAGGCTTCCCAGGCTTCTCAGGCTTCCCGCCTGGCGTTTCCCATGTCGGATGCTTTGTGCAGCGGGTACAGGTGGCGGCCCAGCATGTTACGCTTGGGGCCTGGGCAATTCCAAGAGCTGAGCCATGAAAAATCTCCCGTTTCCCATGAAAATCTGGTTGCTAAATAGGTATCCGGCCGGATTATAGCCATCCCCACTAAACCAGTGTGTACAAGATGCCCTAGATTGACCATTCATGAGTGGTAATTTTCATGGCTCAGGCGGACGTTTTGTGACTGCAGACTCAAGCCTGACCTGTGGTCCAAGGCCGTGACAATTCACACCTGCAAACCCGTGCTGCTTCAAAAACCTAGCGGAAGGATGCAAATGGTCGATTGAAAACATGAGCTGCCTCACTGCTGCACACTTCGACTTCGGAGTCCAAAGCTAAGGAAGCCCGAAAAACAATAGGTTTCTCTGCTGATCAGCTGCTGATCTCTACAATTTTTAAAATCTCAGCTGCGCCTGGCCACAACGCGTTCACTCTCCAGCATCTCCAGATATGCCCTGCACCAAGGTCGGAGATGCTGAATTTCTTCAGTTGGTCGGTTGGATAAAGGTGGATGCACGAAAATTCTCCAACATTAACTATCATTGCTATTGTTAATTTTTACTATTCCTACCATGATAAGAATAGCAATAGATATTCCCATGATCTCCCGATGATATTCCCAGTGTCGCTTCGATCCACCTGCGGCGCTCTGCTTCGGCACGGGCCGCATGCTGCGCGGCACGCCGCTCCATACGTGCCTCCTCCTGGCTGAGATTCAGCGAGAGGCTGGACATGAGGGATTTCATGTGGGTAAACCAATGCCATAAAACACCCATTTCGGAATGGTAAACATACCACCTATAAAAATGGTGAGTCATTGGGGATGGTTTATGGCTTTGTTTTACCCACATAAATGGAAGAGAACTGGGTGAAATAAGCCTCGACCATCTGGATTTGATCTTACTGCTAAACGTGGGGAATGGGGGAATCGGATGATTGTGAAAATAGTTATGGAATGCATCATTCCCCCATTCCCGACGCTTAGCACCAGTAGGTCACGAGTGATTTATAGTTTTTATTAGCCCAGTAATTGGGATGGGGATCTCATAAGGATTAAAATTGGGTTGTATCTTTGGATGTCGTTGGATCTTCAATCATGGCTGCTTAGTCGTATTTTTTTGGGGATCTCAAACTCTACAAAACTAATGGCTGATGAATGGTTACGTATTTTCTCATGAATCTAAAACCAGCCGATTTCTGGTGGGATCTCTATTTTTTGAAGCCATGCTTAGATAGATGGACAAAAGGGGAAACGCTGGAAAACAACCCAAGATACCTCAGACATCCCCATCTATTTTGACATCGCTATCATAGTATGATATGAGTTGGGACATAAATTGTCCTTGACACTTGAGCTGCCCCCCACACATCCACCTACGCATCCCCTATTCGAGTACAGTTTCAGCTTATGCCGCAGGGATGGGAGTTCATGTNCTTGACACTTGAGCTGCCCCCCACACATCCACCTACGCATCCCCTATTCGAGTACAGTTTCAGCTTATGCCGCAGGGATGGGAGTTCATGTACTTTCGCAGCCCTTACACCGATCTCTCTGGCAAAAATTATGTAACAAATCGCCACACAATGGGCTTACAGTAACTTGTTTTCAGTTGCAAATGTGCTTGTTCAATAGCTTACGCAACATGTTGGGCAACATGTTGTTGTCAAAAAGCTTCACGCGACCTTGCGCCGCCCAGGGTCTCAGTTATGTCAAGGGTTCTTATGACAAGGCCCAAAATGCAAATACAAGAAGGCAAGGGAGGGTGTCTGGTGTTGCTCGCTGTTGCGGCTGTTCAGTTGGTACTGTACCAACTACCAAACGAAGGTCCACCGGTGGAAGACATATCCATGACCACCAAATGTTGGACACCAGTGGGGGGGACCACAACTTATCTTCGCCGTGGTGTTTTTCTCTTTTGAACCTGCGATCATACGGAGGTTCACCTTCATCTTTATCATAGGCTATACTTAAGACACCCATCTTCATCATTATATCCACAGTGTGGTTTGGTTAAACTCCATTAGATCCCCAAATCTCATCAAATCTCCATATGTTCGCTGCAAACCCCACGCTTGCCCGCGACGGATCCGGCATCTCTTTTGACATGCTCAAATCCCTGCGTAGGGCTAGCGGTTTTTTAACTTTCCAAAACAACAAACCCTGAAGTCCTAAAACCCCAAAGCCCTAAAACCCTAAAACATCCTAAACCCTAAATTAAAACCCTAAATCATGAAAATCTAAAGTCAAAATCGCTGCGTATAGCCAGTGTTTTCATTCATCCTCTGGTGACAAGTATATGATATTGTTTGGGTGTGTTATTTGGGTGTGGGCGAACGTGGGGTTTGGAGGGCATATGTTTATTATTGGTATCCCATTATAGTCCCATAGTAATCCCATTCATTTCCCCATAAATTGGCGGTTTCCATATGATTTTCATGTTGGAACCTCTCCCGTTGATGCATCGCTACATCGAGGCGTGCCTCCTCCCACTTGCGGCGCTCAAGCGCTTCAGCCTCTTTGTCACGGGGAGGTGCCTCGTGGTCCTGGCCCAGGAGAAATGGAGTTGTGCACATAAAGTACGCCAGAACATACCACAACGAATCTGTACATATGTATGTGTCATTATGTATCTATACATATTATATATATACCGTATGATACATGTGTGTGTATATATATATATATATATACACATGTTTCGGTTCAGTCCAAGTGCCTTCCTGATTTGAAAGGTCCTTTGGTTGTTGATCCTCTTCAATGCTTGCGCAAATAATCTTTAGTGGGAATTCTTACTTGTCCATAGCGATAAATTCTTGAGGGGAGGAAAAGCGCCGCCAAACATACATTACTGGGAGCGAAGTCGCTACTGCTCCTACCATCGTGATGCGGATTAATGTGATGTACAGTAATCGTTTGCAGCCCCAACAAAAAGCGCTGGCAAGTTGTTGACAACTGCCGCTTGCTTCGGCCTCCATCTCCCAGCTGTCTGCCGCATCCTTGCAAGGACAAGAAGAATGTGGATCTGCAATTCTTCTATCTACATCTCCTTACCCTTGCTACTATCTTGCAACAGTTCTACCTTGTTCTACCTACTCAACCGAGACCAAACCAAACCATCCGACTGCCCCAAAGGTTCCTGCCTTCAGGAAGAAATAGCCAGCAGAGCCTTCCGAGCTCCTGAGTTGCCGTCGTGGCGGTGAAAGCAGTGGCTGCCGGCGCCTGGAAGGACTGAGGCCCCAACCCACTTTGGATGCGAGACCGTTCAGATCCTTCCTCTGTGCTTCGAGACCTTTGTGTCTCCACCTGAGCCGCAAAATTTCTTCAACGTCCGCTTGGAACGTTGGGGACTTGCATTGTGTTCTAAGTATGCAGCAGCCGTTGCGCTGTGGAGGCATTCCCTCCCCACTTAGAAGGACTCATCTGCAGAACAATGAGCTTCACTGTTTTGCGACTCGGGAGCCGAGGTCTTTGCGTGCCCCTGTTTGAGACAAAGTGAAACACGAGACTTGTCTTTCGGTAGAAAAGCCCGAAGTGGCAAACGTGTCAAAACACATCCGTTTTCGTAGTCCGGAGGATTCCAGACCATTCCAATCCTGAAGAATGGATCAAGCAACCAAGAAGACCCAACAAGTCATGTTCCGGATCAATTCAGCAAAAAATTCTCGGCTATAGCAAAGGTATGATCCACTCTTCAATGCAATCATTCAAATCAAAATTTCAACATTTCAAACCCATCCATGTTCTTCCATCAAATCCATCCATTTTTGTTCCACCCTGGGGCGCTTTGCACCAGCCCAATTCACATTTTCCAGTGCATCTTTATGACCATGCGCCGCCGCCGCAAAAAGCCAATGCCGCGCCAGCATAGGCTCCTATATAGCTGGTTGAGTGAAACTAGCGAAGGAGGGTCTGGAAGGAAAATGATGAAGGTGTGGATTCAGTGTGTGTTTCAACCCTACGGAAACCTGCGGTCGTCTCACTGTCAATAAGAGTGGAAAACAACAAGTTCCGTTTGGTTTGTATCTGCATTCCCATCTTCAACCACCATTTTGGTTGCAACTAATGAGTTTCCCTTCCGGTGTGGTACAGCCGATGCCGTAAACCATCCGACTTTACCCAATTGAACCAGTTGAAGGGTATTGATTGTATGGAGACTATCCCGAAACTCCCAATATGAAGTTTATGAGTTGATGATTGGAAGCTTTATCCATTTTATCCCACAAAATAAGTTTTTGATTGGTCTACCCATAGTTTACCCTTGTTTTACCCCACATTTTCCCAGGCTCCTGCGGAACTCCGATGGCACCCTCTCGAAAGACCTGCGACAGCCGCATCATGGCGTCGCTGTCCCCATTCTCCGCAGAGCGTTTCCACCACTTCACTGCGTCGCGCAGCTTAGCGGATTGGAGGAAGAGCTCACCCAAGAACCTCGGAACGAGAAAAAGATGTTGGCAATAATCACAAGAACATATCTATTATAGAATATTATAGTGATGACAATTGTAATTATCGTGATTCTTACATCAATGATAATGATAGTAACAATAATAGTCATCGTAACAAACATTAGAATAGTAATAAACACAACAACTAA
Organism: Symbiodinium sp. clade C Y103; assembly: GCA_003297045.1. Lineage (NCBI taxonomy): Eukaryota > Dinophyceae > Suessiales > Symbiodiniaceae > Cladocopium > Cladocopium sp. clade C. Next base: position 72,862 of record BGPT01000230.1, read on the forward strand.
ATAGTGATATAATATGATATAATAGCAATGGCAATAGTAATAGTAATAGCTGAAGCTTCAATGGGTTAAGTCAGCTGGGGATGGCCATGCTGTGTCATGTAATATCCATAGACAGGAGCTTTACAATCCGACAGAGAATCTGGTCACCGGGAGGTGGCGCGGCACCCCCCATCATCAAGCCACACCCCGCAGATCATATCACGCAAAAGGAAAGGCAAAGAACAAGACCTGTTGCCCTATGGGTGCGGCGGTGCTTTCTTTAGCCATTGTGGCTGAATTGCAGGAGGTTGAGCTCCTTCCAGCTCCGCTTCCTTCATTTCTTTCTTCTTTCTTCTTTCTTCTTGCCTTTGTTTTTTTCATTTTTTTGCGTTGCTTTCTTCTTTGTATATCGCGGCTAATGCAACAGGAGGTCGAGGGTTGCTGGGTGTTTTCAGTTCTTTTTTCCCTTGAGATGGTTGTTGAAGGAAAATTGAATGCAAACCCATGGTTTGGGGGAGCCAGGATCTGATGGGGGGCGTCCTGCAACACCATGTCAAGCCTAGACTTAATCACCGCTCACATGGTTGGATCATTTTAGGATACCCCAAAATGATCCAAAATAGAAGGGTTGAGAACCAAGAATGACTAGCATTCCCCTGGGCCGTGAAGAGGCACCACTGGGCCAAAGAGTCCCCACGTTCGCCGCCGTGGCCCTTCCCTGCGAGGTCCTCCACAAACAGACTCCTGGCAGATGCGAACCCATCAGCGAGATATTTTGTCCCGGTCCATCCCGGTCCCATAGCTCGGATTTTCTCGGAGAATCATACGATTTTTGGCAAGAATCTACAACCTATGTCAGCCTATGTCCCAAGTCGTTACTGTATGGAACCCCCAGTCGGATTTATCACTTTGTGAAAGAGGTGAAACCCAAATTCGTGCTAAAGTAGCCGACTGCTCGTACTGTCCTGGGATTTGAAATCACTGGAATCATGTGGACCCTCCCTACGTCTGAAAATGCTCTTTCAAACTACATACCGTTGCGAAAAGGACAACTGTTCAGCCTGTTGAATCACCAAAAGTCATAATTTCGGACGCCTGAAGGGCTCGTCCATCCCCGGAACCAGTCGGCCAGTATTGGGAAGCCCTGTCCGTTGCAGAAAGTGCATGGCTTCGTCCCGATGCCCTGCCGCCATGTGGAGCTTCCCCAACATCGTGGTGGAGCCCTTGTGATTCATCCGCGCTCCGCGCTTGTACCAGCGGAATGCTTGTTGCATGTCCGAGGGCGGAAGTTCATGGTACATGCCGTAGCGAAAACAATATTCTCCAACTTCATGGCCCTTTTGGGCACTCTTGAGAAATAGTTCCAAGCCTTGTTCTGCTTGTCGCAGGTTCCATGCTTGGACACCCAACTCATATTCTGCTCGAGCAGCACGCTCTAGGCCAACATCTAGACTTGGCAACGCTTGCCAAGGCACTTGTGGGATCAAGTGAACAAATGAAGAAGCTGAAACCGCTGAAACCCAGGGAAGGAACACCAGTCGTACAGCCTTTCCAAACCCAAAGACTGTCACCATCCTCCTCTCATTGCAGCTGTGAACCCCCAGCCGAGCCCTGTGCAGTGGCTCCCAGCTGGGGGTCTGGAGACATTGAAACCCGTGGCCACAGCTGACTGAGCCCAACAGGTGCTAAGGCGGAGCTTCATGCAAAAACAACTGAAGTGCATGTGTTTTAAAGAGTCAATTGCTGATATCACCTGTTGTCTACATACAGTATATCTACTGAATATTGCTTGCCTTCTCTTGGCATCTTTGGATCTCAACCTGTTCACAAGCCCCAACACGCCTTGGGAACCAAAAAGCTGTCTTTTGCAACTTGTTTTTCGACAACCTTAGGGCATGGGGACGTCATTGGGGCGAAGTCATTAGGGACGAGTGTCTCCATCTGTCTCCTGGCCCAGATCTAATCGCTTTGGAGCCAAGTAGTGATGATGTACCAAAATGCACCGATCACTGTGGCATCAAAGCAAGGGCAGAAAGGCTGCTGGGACCGAGAAGAATCCCAGAGGCCATGACCGGCCATGACTGCTGCCCAACATGCCAAGATCAGATTTGGACGTAAATTTGTTCAGATCCCAAGACTATCCAAGATTGCAGATAGTAATCAAGTGAATCAACAGCATTGTCACATTAGGATTCACCAAATTGCTGTTGGCCTGCCAACTGAATACTCATTGGGTCACCCTCTGACCTGAACATCTCACTTGTGCATCGCTGAGGAAGCCACAAATTCACGCTCCGGAGTGCTTACCTGGTCCAGTGTCAGCTTGAAGTTGTATCTGAGGAAAGTGACGGAATCCAAATCAAAGCCCTTGCGACTTGTATACATATAAACTCATATTCGTGTGTAGATATGTGTATACTAGGTATATGCATCTGTATACAATCATGTGTATGTATAAATATACATGTGTGTGTACAATCATGTGTACATAATTATCCGCATTTAATGGTAAAATGATCTGCATCAAGCGGTCACAGCCTCAGCCAACAGTTCAGTGTTCTGCTCCAGAAACCTGGAGGACACCAAAGGCCGAAGCCCAAGTGGAGGGTTCAAGGCATGTGAGAAGGACTAAACCCAACTGTCAACCGTCCCCAGTCTGACCATAAATGGATGGTGTAACCACCCCACAGGGTAGGTTTATCATTGGGTTTACCACATCAGTGGGTACCAGCAGATTGAAAGAGCAGATACTTACCTTGTCCTCATCCCTGCAGAATCAGAGAGTGTGGCCGGTATCAACCTCTACCAACCAATCAGGTTTTGGCCGCTCCGCTGAGAGTCGAACCCTTGGCAAGTCAAGAACTGCCAGAAGTCACAAAGCCACATTGCCTTGGTACAGCTGGTAATGTTAGTAGAGCAATACTAAACCATCCCCAATATGGGTGGTTTATTATTGTTTTACCAACATTGATTGAGAACAACCAGTCACACACTGTCACACACCACCCCAAACCCAAACCATCCCAAACCCTACTAACTCCGAAAACCGACACTGCTACTACTGACCGAGCCCCAGACCATTTTATGCTGAAGGCACGGAACGATTGGATCGCCAAAGACACAGCAACGAGGCCGTTGCGAACAGATTCCCAAAGATCAAGAGAGAAAGCAGAAGCGTGATGCAAACATGTGCAGAACACGTGACATGTCATCCAAAATATTTCAGCTGTCATGACCACGGGAAACATCTCAAGTTCGCACAAGCTCGGCGAGGTTGCTGAAGCCAAGAAAAGGCCATCGAGAAGTTGGAGTAGATGGCGGATGGAGGACCGAAAGCTTCAAGAGCACTCTACAGGATGGGGTAAACATAAGCCTAAATACTGTCACAAATGTAGCTCCTTCCGTTGCTTCCAGTGAACGGTTTCTCAACTGATCCAGCAAACTGAGTTGCTACTTAGAAATCTGGGGTTCAACATTGCAAGTTAGGGATGGCTATTTGTCAAAACCCAATTGAGCATGGTTTCAAAGAATAAGCCCCTTTCCGAAAGCAGGTCTGGTTTTTCTTTAAGTATTCTTGGGTTTACCACATTTACCACATGGAGGTACAACTACATTCAACATTCAAGATTATTGTCAGGTCTGAGGAACACCCGCCATGGCCGGCCTCATCCGGATCTTTCAAGTTGTGAGTGCCCCGACCTTCCACGTTGGCGTTCGTGCTAGTGAAAGCCCAGGAATCCAAGAATTCCGAATGAACTCTGGATTTTCAAGGAAATTCGGGCAGATTTGAGTCGAAAAAAAACTCCTGGAATTCCTGTCAAACATTCAAATTATCCGGGGGTAGAAAAAAACACCATCCCTTCGACAACATTTGGGGGTTTCCACCCCAAAATGGATGGTTTACAATGGAAACTCCTATTAATTTAAATTGATGATTTTGGGTGCTACCCCCATTTTAGGACACCCCCATTTCAATAACGGTGGATCTTCACGAGTTCCATACCGCAGCCTGCAGCTTGCACTGCCAAGATCAGTGGCGTGGCACCCAGGGCCCAGGCAAAGTCCTCATGGAATGACTCTCGCATTGGAGCGGCACGGAATTGAAATCAGTGGTTCAGGTAATGCAAATTACTTCACTCGGTGTGCAGGAGAATGACGGCCATTGCCCCAGCTGGATGAAAATTGGTTTGCAACAAATCAGGAAAACAAATCGAAGGAATCAAGAGGAATCAAGCTAGATAGTGGACATTAGTGGACAACAAAAAGTTTTATCTGCTTCTTAACCCTCTAGCTCAAGAAATATGTCTTCCAAACCCATCCTCTGGAGTCATAGCTGCCAGGGATGAGGGAACATTCCCAACCCCAATTGATCCCTCATCCTTTTGGAACTGTCCTGGAGCCGTGCGTTGCTACCTGCACCAGGAAGATTCATATGGAATGCAGCTGGCCACCAAACGTAACAACAGAACCACCAAATCCTCACATTGTGTATATTATATCTTCAGGTGACAGGTGTGTCAATAAAAAATGGCAGTGGTTTCTGACGATTTTGATGGACTTGGGACCCCAATGGCCTGAGCCAATGGCCTTGACCTCAGCTTTCACTTCCTGGCGAAAGGATGCGAAAGGTGCTCACAAAGATTGGAAGGATTGGAAGACTGAAACTGCAGAAACAGATTTGTGTTTTGGAAATTTGGGAAGACTTGCCACATCGTTGCCCTGCCCAGCCATTGCATAGACTTGACATAGGCCCAAAAGGTCCAACCCCAAGGCCGGCCATGACCCCCCTGTCGCTGCTGCTGCCCACCGTGTCCAAATCAGGGAACGAGACCAACTCCTGACCGATCTTGATCACTTCAGCTACAGTGCCAGCTACATTGGAGAGCATCCACATCATCCACCTTGACTTGACCTCAACAGCCCACGAAATTCCCCTTGCATGAGAAGCCCGGAGGTGATTCGTCAAGAAAAACATAAGAGAAACGGTCTGCAGAGTCCTTGAGCGCTGCCATCTTCAATCCCCATGCCTCAGAATAGCACAACTGTTGAGAGCCGAAGATGGCACCATGGGCCCCATGGTGAGTCAGTGGGCCCCTGTCCAGCTGGGCGAAGTTCAGAGTCCCGGACCGCTGCACCCATGGGTGAAGTCACTAAGGAGGCGCGCGCTCCTGCCATTTTTAAGCAAAAAGGTGGTTGTCTGGTCATAGAGGTGAGATCCCATGCTGGTGATGGTTGCAGGGAAACAAAAAAAAATGCGGGTGAAATCAAATCTGTTTTGCTTGAGTCGGCATTGGTGGTTGCATCACATCCCCAACATTTGTTGATGAAATTGGTGAAATCGGTCAAATCCAAAGTTGTTTTGCTGGCCATGTGCAACTTTCTTGTTGGTAGAATGCCTCGTGGTCAGTTTGAAAGCATTGAGGCTTGGATTACTGGCATTCCGTTGCATCCAATGTTTTTCAAGGTTGAATCGTCATGCTCTGTGCCATGTTCAGAACACGGTATATGTGGTATGGTCATCTATCCCATAATGGGAATCTTTACAATGTGTGAATAAATCCCTATTATAGTAAAAACCTTCCTCAGCCATAAGGCCAAATCCTGGAAATATTTAAGTTTGGATTTTTTCTGATTTATCTCTGATTCAAAAATACGCCCTTTAATGGATTGATGACCCTCCACAAGATCATCTTGGTATAGAACATTATAGAACCCAACTGACCTGACCATGGCATAGATCATATCCCATTAATATCCCCACTTATATCCCCATTCCGGTTAGCGTTATCCCCATCAAAGCTTCCCAACTCTGCAGGACAGGAGGATCTGTCCTCGTCCCCTCTCCAGGACGGCCACATGGCCCACCTGTACCATGGGAATGGTACCAGCATCTCAATGATCATCCCAGTGATGGATCAGTGGGTTCGTAACAATTGGAATTACTGGGAAAACCATGGGAGAACCATGGGATGAGTCATGATTTCTAGCAAATCCCGACAAAAAAAACCATTGTTTTCCCAATAATCATCACACTCATATGAAAAATTGGATCCCCTACCAATCTATCATTCCTAACACCTCCTAGTAACAGTAATATCCCCAGTAATGGTAGACATCCCGGATATTTCCCTACCGATGACATGATTTGGGATATTCGTGGGATATCCCCTAGGAATATCCCAGTCATATGTGTGGTTTAGTATCCTTTTGCTACCCCTTACCAGTAATAGCCGACATCCCAGTGATCATCCAGATGATCATCCCATTGGTAATAGCCCATACCAACAGTTAAATGGATCATTCCCCCATCACACCAAGAGTCATATCTCCTGGTAATATCCCCTAACCTCTGGTAATTTATCATAGCATATCATAGCTATAACACATGGCCATTTAGAGTTGCTTTACCTATTTGAAAATGGTGATTTTCTATAACTATCTTAGTTTACCCGAGGGTACCTAGCCTTTTCATGGTAAACATCCCGATTTCTGCATCGGCTGGCACCTGGGTCAAGGGCAAGCCGCACTCTTCCAATGTTCTCAGCGTCTCCGGCGAGTTGGCTAAGGCTGCCTCCCAGGAGCAACAATGGCCACCACCACGGTCGATGGGGGGGGGGCGAGTAACCAGAAAGAATGAAGATTTCGGGATCAATTCAAATTCATGTGGGATTCATGTATGTATACTATGTATGTGTATGTGCGCATTTATGTAAATCACAATTCAAGCAGCAAAAAAATGAAACATTTGTTTCAACCAAGATTTGAGTGTGTCAAAAAAATGGTGAATCCCCCCAACCAACGATTGAATTGGCAAATCAAATACCCACGTAGGATCCACAGTTTGTCCGCGCCCACAGCTGGTGGGTTTTTCACTTCCCGAACAGATTCCATGGTACCCATCATGAATGGTATTCCTTATGACAAGTATATGAACCCCATCCTGTTAAGGATGACCGCCTCCCAATATGGTACATGCTTCAACCCGGCATACCACCCCTCCGGTGGAGGCCTCCACCACATAAGGCGCAGACTCCCTGGCACAGAGGAGGAGGGTGGCTTTGATTTTGAGGTTCAGATGCAACTCCTGTTTCACTCCTCATGATTCCAAATACAATACGTTAATATAGATACTTGTATACATACACATGTGTACATATATATATATATATATACATGTATACCATACATATGTATGTACGTACTTACGTACGTACGTACGTATGTATGTGTATATGTGTATATACATATATATATATATATATTCATGTGTGGGTGTAAATATGTACATATACCATCCATATAGACATAATACATACATATATGGATTTGGTTATTTGTCTGTGTGCTTATTTGTCTATGTCTATTTGTTTATTTACTTATTCATGTATTTATTTGTTTATGTATTCATGTATGTATGTATAGGTTGATACAACCCTGCCATATGTGTATATCTAGATGTACATGTGTATATTTTATATCTATATATGTCCATGTTGATACAACCTCTGCCTTGATGTGATTTCCCAACCTTTTGCTTTTGTTCGCGTCCAAGCCACGGGCTGAGCCGCACAGCTCGAATTACGGTGGCACCTCCCCCGACCAGCGCAACCATCCTTCAGGCATCAATGAGTCGAAACCCTGGCACCCTAGGTACCCTAACCTAGCTGATTAATGGATGCTTATTCCCCCCAATATAGTATTAATAAATATTAATAATAGGTTTTAAGCCATCCCCATATCTACAAATAATTATCTACCATCATTTTCCCCCAATGCTTCTGAAAACGCCATGTCAATGTCATACCGTTCTATTGATCAAGAAGGAAAGCGACGTTTCTCTGGCACTGGAAGCTGGAGGTGCAGTTGCAAACCCTGATCTCTGCGGACGCCATCGCGGCGAAACCGTCAACACCACGACCCAACATCGCTACGTGGCGCAGCCGCAACTGAAAATCCACCAGCGACGTCCGGCCATCGTTCCACGATGGCTGGGGATCTAATTGGTGCCGCTATTTTGTCATCCAGCTGCCGTGGGGACAAGGTTCTGCTGGACTTTACAACGAATGTTGGCTTGGATCTCTCCTGAAAGTTGCCTTGTTCCTGCAAATTTCCAAGTTGAATTTGGACCCCCTTGAAAAGTACAGTACCTGCTGAAGCAGGGTCTCTCCCCAATCCTGCCCTTTCCGCAAAGTCTACCGAGAAAGTCATGCATGTAGTTCTTTGTAAAAGGTTAAAGTCGCTGGGAATCAACTGGGGTTTGCCCAAATGAAAGCCGGCATTTCATGGAGTAACACTTATATCTATGGTGAACACCTCAACGGCATGAGCTGGCAAGACATGGCCCTTCGGCCTAATTGGCTGACGCTCGCACTGGCTGATAGGCCATCAGTCATTTCTTGGTATGCCGTCGCCCGGAAGGCCGCGGACATTGAATTGAGCAGTGTCAATTTGTGATCTGTTTCTGCTGGTGCTGCTAGCATGAAAAAGTATTCCTTTCATTCCAAATTGCAAATGCTTCTGTGGCTTCTCTGGGTGCCTACTATTGTGAGAATTCCTAGTTTAGGCTAGTTCAGAGAGTTTGATATAACATAATTCTACTGCCAAAGCCTGTTGTGTCCAAAGCCAAAAAAGATATTCACCAAGCTAGGGAACTTATGTCATCCAAATGTTTTTCATAGTTCTTCAATAGTGGAATGTATCGCAGAGTTTTTGTCTCTCAGCCAGGGTCTCTGGAAAGGTCCCGAAACTCGGGTTCGATCTCCAACATTGGCCCCTTGGGAAGTCAGAGCTCCAAAGCTCAAAATGCTGTTGGCTTCGGCGCTTCTCCGCTGGAAGCAAAGTGTGTACCCTTCCCGTTTGCCCAACCTCCCAGGGCAAAGGAGATCGATGTCAGTGCGGAAAAGCACAAGCTTTTGGTTTGAGAGAAACCGAAAGCTGTACACTGAATCAAGTCTCATAATGAGAGGAGAGCTTTTAAGGCTGCTGTCGCTCTCTCTGGCGGCATACATCATTAATAAAATTTGGCTGCTAGGTGTGTGTCTACGCAGCGGGTCATCGGAACTTCAAACAGCTTGGGTGGGTGAACTGCAGTCCATGTTTCAACCTCCACACCAGGAGTGACCTGGGCATTTGACCCGAAGCCTCTTCCTTTCCAACGAAGAAGCAAGAGTGGCTGACATGACACCTAGACTCACTCGACTCATACTGATATGCACAGCCCACTGGGAACAGCTGGAAACATTGAGATTCCTTTCAACTTCAAAGAGAAGAAAGCACAACATCATGACCTCTAGAGACTCTAGAGCAAGGGTCTGATCATCCAACAAGGATTGGCTAAGCTTCGGTGGCAAGACATTCCGGCATGCACATCACTCTATGCAGTCGTCGTTGCATAATGTACAGAATTTGGAGCCCCTCAGCTAGAAATGAGGTGCACCCAGGTGGCAATCAACACCGCAAGGTGCCAAATTCCAAAAAGCTAGCAGAAGACCAACCAGCAGACTGCAACCAGGGCACGCTCAATTCCATTCCATTCAGATCAAATATTCATCCGATTAATCAGGTCCTTGGCATCGCTTTCAACGGAGGTTCGCAACCACCCCACAACAGGTCGTCACAGGAGGACCGTCGCATCCGAGGCACGGGTTCCCAGGCTGATTTTCCCGTCGTTTCGGGGAATGGTCGGCTGCGGCGATAACTGCGATGACAACCTGACGGAACGGAATGGCTGGAAGTTTGTCAAACTCCAATGATCAAATATCATCAAACATGATCAAATATGATCAAATATGATCAAATTGAATCAAATTGATCCACTCATGAGAAATCTCAGTATGGGGGAATATCCCAAAATTGATTTATTTATAGTTTGGTATTCCCCCATCATGCTTTGATCCAATGCTAAACCGGGGTGGGTAGTGTTTAAGATTAGGGGGAAGGGAGTACCTCAAATCTACAGAAGGGGGGCGAGAGGGAGGCGAGAGGGAGGCGAGAGGGAGGCGAGAGGGGGGAGCGAAGGGGGCGAAAGGGGGGAACAAGGACTGGGCTATCCCTGGTGCTAATCAAGTGCAGCAATTCCAAAGAATCGCAGCCGTTGGGCCGGTTGGGCCTGATGCGTGACGGGTCTGCATTCTCCTTGATATTCAGATCGTAGAGCTTGGAGCCCGAATCAGAAAGATGGATTCGACGCACAACTGCTTTCATCCAGCAGTCGTTGTTCGTTTGACTCCTTAGTTGTAACAGGTATATCAGCTGCGATAAGCAGCAAAAAAAATTTGCTCCGGACCATTCAAATCTTCTAAGCCTGCCGTTTTGAAGCTTCTGCCAAGCAGCCGATACTCCACAAGCGATCCCTCCGGGAACATCTCAGCATCAGAATCGCTGACAGTAGAGCAGCGCGTGCTCTGGGCAGTGCTTCGTTCGCTTCTCTGGCTTTCCATGCGCTCTGGCTTTAGGTTCTCACTGGCCTTCACTGGAAGCTTGGAAAAGCAGTACTTTCCTTTTGCCACAGCTGCCATGTGGAAGACTTCAGTTCATTTCAATTCTGTGCCGACACAAAAAAAACACAACAACACCTCTGTCCTCCTATTCCCAACAGAGTCCATGTCATGTGCTCGTTGAAGACCCTAAGTTGGAAGATTGCTTGCTTCCGACGTACTTATGTAAGATTGCACGACAAGAAAACACAAGCAACCAAAGATGCATCCGAGAAAGACCTCAAAATTAAATCTGCAAAGTCTTGAGGAAACGAACTGTCGAATTCATCTACAAGAAAAAACGAATGTTTCAGAAGCTTACCAAAATAGCAACCGGACCTGGCAATACCAAATAAATACAGAATCGAAATACACAATCCCAAAATTCAAAACTCTCAGTCATATA
>BGPT01000230.1:85930-104548 GCA_003297045.1 Symbiodinium sp. clade C Y103
TGCCCCTCATGCACCCTGCCTTCCGCATTGGTCTAGCTTCGGTGCCCCCAGGGAACGGTGCCCCAGCAGGAACACCCATCTGAATGGGGAAGGTTCCAACAGGAACTGCAGCATAGTTGTTGCTTCCCGGGCCTGCAAATGAACGTAGGTAGTGATCAGTGTGCTGATTGTGACCACGAGGGTGTGAATTGAAATTTCCCATCTCTGCAGTCCAGCAAACNGCTTCCCGGGCCTGCAAATGAACGTAGGTAGTGATCAGTGTGCTGATTGTGACCACGAGGGTGTGAATTGAAATTTCCCATCTCTGCAGTCCAGCAAACATCTATGACTCGTGTAGATCATTGTAGATCTATGTGGTCTATGTGTGGATAGTTTAGATTGCAGATCGCTATTTCAATTGCAAAGATTCATGAAATCCCAAGGAAAAACATGGAAAAACAGTGAAAAACATGAGTAATGTAAGACATCATTTCCGACACTCCTGGGACAGCACTGAGACGACCGCTGCGCACGCTTGGCTGGCTTTCCAGGCGCTCTGGCTGCGAGTTCTCACTGGCCTTCACAGGAAGCTTGGAAAAGCAGTACTTTCCTTTTGCATCCTTTTGCCACGTGGAAGACTTCAGTTCATTTCAATTCTGGGTCTGTCATAGCCTACGACAAAGAATTAGTGGAACCAGCACAGTAAAACCTCTGTTCTCCTATTCCCAACAGAGTCCATGTCATGTGCTTGCTGAAGACCCTAAGTTGGAAGATTGCTAGTAGAAGGCGCACCTTCCGCGAGATTCTTTCTTCAGCGCCGGCCGATTTAGGCGTTCCAGGGAGGCCCACAGGCAAGTGAAAGCTGCAGTGCTGACCCGGGCTGATGGATGTAGAGCTTTTGGCACTTCCGGGTTCTGCAGTGTGGTGCCGGTGCTGGCGGTCAAAATTATTGGACCCCAAAATGGATGATTCGTCACTGAAAATGGGCAGAAAACGGTGGATCCATTGGGCCCCCGATAACTTGGCCACCATGATGCCATGACGCTGAATGATACTCTTGATCTGTGGCTCCATGTCCAATGCTTCAGTCCTGCCATGAGGCTTCCAACAGGTATGATGACACTCGCTCCGTTGCCATCACTGTCGGCCCAATTCACAGTTTCTCCACGACCACGGGCCCTGGGGAAGTCAACCACTGGTCACTGGTGGATGTCTCCCCATTATTGGGACGCCGAAAAAATTGTCTTATTCCCTGGAAATTGTTGATTTATGTTGATTTACATTTTCATCTTGGTTGGTTTACGGCGAATTCCGGTGTTGTTGATCACATCTCAATTGTCGCAATCCCTTGAATCGTTGACTACAGATTGCTGCTTGGATACGGTTTATATCACCCCACGTCCCTCCAAAATCGCTGGAGGGGAGCTCCTGCCCAAAATCCACCAGCCTTTGTGGTATCACAGCGCCCACGGGCCGGGTGATCTCGCCTTTCCATTTCCTGAGCCCAACATCATAACATCCCAACATAACAACAGGCCCCCAGCTTGTCATCATGGAGGCCCCCCAAGTTCAGTGGTTTGATGATGATCATGACTCCTATGCTGCCAGGTGTCCGAAGCTTATCCGGAAGGACGGCTCCCTGCTTGCAGGTCACAGCATATTTGCGTCCAAAGAATCCAAGCACCTGTGGCAGGGAACCCTTTCTATTCCAAACCTCCCTGTAAGAGGAAATTAGGTTGACTTCATCTCGCCAATTTGCACAGAAAGCTTGAAAACATGTGTATATATATATATATATGTGTATATATATATGTGTATATATATATATATATATGTGTATATATATATATATATGTGTGTGTGTGTCAATCATTGCACTGCACCACAGCCAGCCTGCGCAGGGCCCCATTTTTTCTGGGAAACGCTGTAATATTCAATCCACTCACCGATCGCATATTCCTGCGGGATGCCTCAAATTCCAATTTGCCGAAACCCAGCGGACCCACCCAACTGGATGTGCATCCTGTGTCCACGGATGACCCTAGTGGTACACAGCCCCATGGCAATACGAATATACCCAAAATATGTGCTATATATATATATACATACACACAGAGTATGCTGAAATATGTATAGCACAGCCCCAAGTGCCTAGTTACTGCGGAATTCGAACCCAGTTCATAGCCCAGTTCGTAGCCCAGTTCGTCCCAGTTGTAAGGAGTTACATCTCAGCTTTTGAGGCACCATCAGATTTCATCCAATTTCCCAGTCAAGAATCATGCGGGCCGCACATTTGTTCGATGCACTTGTTGTTTGCACTGGAGGTCATACAGGCCAGTCACCTTATCGTAGCGCTTCACCTGGGGGAGCAAGGAAGGTGTAGTGATGACAGTGGTGTAAACATGTGAGCATTGCATGTATGGCTCAGCCAGCCTCCGTTAGGATCCAGCCGCGGGAGCTCAAGTACTCCACCAAGGAACCTGGCAAAGAGGTAGCCAATGGTAGCCAATGGTAGCCAATGGTAGCCATCCCTGCTGACTAAAACATTTCATGGGGGTGGAAACCATCAGCTAGCCGCCAGTGAAATTCCGTTTATTGCTGCGTAAATCCTGTGTTTCTATTTTTATTCCCATTGGCCCATATCCTTGATTTTACATCCTATATACTATTTATACATATATTATATATACATATATTATATATATATATATTATATATTATATATTATATATTATATATATATGTATATATATTATATAATATATATATACATATATATAATATATATATATATATATGATTATATATGTACACACACACATACATATTATATCGTATTATCCCATTGAGATCCCATCAATACATCCTCCCAGCGCCACTGTTTAGGGTGCCTGGCTGAAGGTGATCCGCCTGTTGGATCGCCATCCTCTTCGCAATCGCCAATGGAGGCGCCACGCGTCGCACGTCGGGGCGGCTCGGCAGCCCTCGAAGCGACCGTGGATGATACTTATGACTTCAGTACTTCCATTGGTTGATACCCCATCTCCTGTTGGGATATACATATAAAATATAGATATGTTTTGTGTTTATAGATGTTTATGGTGTCTTGATTGGGACTTAACCAGCCAGTAATCCACAAGAACAAACCGTTGATAAGGGACTTTACTACTTCTGAGATGATAACTGGGATCCTTGGAAGATAATTGGGAAAAATGCGGATGTCAATGGATGCCATAGTCACCATCCCAAATAACCAACCATAGATGGGATCACTAACGAAAGAAACATTCTCCCAATTAATTTGGTGTACACTAAGTATACCGTTGGGATTAGGATGATGAAATATTGATGCCAAGCTGCAGGGGCGGCTTACAGTCATCTTGATCTCCGTGCGACTGACCTGAAAAAGTCGAATTCTTCAAGTCATGTGCCAACGACTGTCCTGAAATCAGGAATTCAACGACAAAAGGCCACACCTGGATGTAGGTGCCCTCCTGGTGCAATGCATCTGTTACACATCGACGCATGGAAATCGATTGTGGTTCAACATCGCCCATGGCGGCCATGGCAGCCCACTTCACCGTCCTTCATGCCTTTGAGATCACCATAGACGACTTCGATGTCTTCGATGTCTTCGATGTTCTCATTCTCCTCATCCATATCCACCACCAGCGAGGAGACCTGGGCAGCTACGGTATGCCATAGTGGCCACGGTGGTAGGTCGTGGCAATGGCCGCACCGTGAAGTCCCGCCAATCAAATTTCTCACAACCAAGATACAAAATTCCCTAAGCGACCAAATCCTCAGCGCACTGCGCAGGGGAAGCCAAGCGATGTGTTTGAAAAAATGGAACTTGTTGTTTCCTCTGAATCTCTGCAGAGCCCGATCAAAAAGGGTGTAAGGCTCACTAATAAAAGCATCCAAGGCACCCTCCCCCACAGCACCAGCAATGCCCCGAACCTATTGCCGCTCACATTTGAATCACTCCACATTTGAATCACTTCGAAGCCATTCAAATCCATTGAATCTACTGCAAGTTACAGTGCTACGCACCACTCCGCACCTGATTTCCAAGCTCGTCAACTCCATTTGAGGCCTTTGCCAACAGCCGAGCGAATCGATCAATCCAGCTTGGAAACTGGTCCTGCACGGGCCAAGCAATAAACATGCAGATTGGCATCACTCAAAATTTGCAATAAATGTTTTAAGAAGGAAAATTGAAGCAAACCTTTGTTCAAAATGTCTGCTTTGCACAGCTCTGAAAATAGCCCTGCGGTCCCCCACACCAAGCCGACGGCAGAACTCCCCGGCAAAGGAGCAGCAATTGTGGGCGAGGAGCTTCTGAAGGATCAAGTGGGCAGGTTGACAGCTGAGAGATTTGGATTTCCCAACTCTGTGGACCATTTGCACCTACACAAGCAACATGGGCTTGTCTGAAAATAGGGTACCCAAGATTTTGATAGTTTATCAGTTTATCACGCTATTATCATTTTCCCTTGAAAGGGGCCACAAAATGGTGCCATATCTATCCCAGTTTTCAGACACGCCCACAACTTCATTCAAGGTGCATAGTCGCTGCCCTTCCACTCTCTGCAGAGCTCCTGCAGCAACTGCGCAACCTCCGCGAAGCGCGCCAAATTGCAATAGCTAGACTCCAACGGCCCAAACTGAAAAACCCGTGGGCAATGGGAATTTACGTCATCTTAATGGGGAATGGGAAAACAAGCCACAATGAGCAAGTGGATTTTGGGGTACTCAATCTTTGGACACTTCCATTTGTTTTCTTTCTCCAGTTTGTTCTGTGCCACACCAGCCTCGAAGATGGATTTGTCAGTCTTGCCGAGAGGAATGCCTGAAAATTCTATGTCATGCTGCTTGAATGCGCTGAACTCTTGCTGGCAAGGAGTAGACTTGTGAATGTCGCTCTGATCCTTTTCATTTTGAATCATCATCGTTGGAGAGTTGCCATCATGATCCTCATCCTGATCATCCGGGTCATCCCTTTCATCCTCATCATTCTCACTGATATCCTGTCGTTGTCCAGTCTTGGGCCATCGACTGCCAAGTTACTGCAGCGATAGACATGGCCTTCAGCCGTGCGTGGCGGCTGGCAGGTCACGCCACGCTTGCCATACGACCATTCGTTGCCGAAGACTTCGACGCCGGAATGAAAGGCGCCACCAATCGTAAACTGCCGCGGCCCGGAAATGGTGTGTGAGCGAATCCAATGGGCCTATCGATCCTATCGTGTGGACCTGTACACAAAGATACAAGAACAACCTCCCTGGCCTCGTCGATGGGACACACGATCATGTTGTTGGGGCCCTTATGGTGCAAAGCCGTGATGGGCTGGATTGTGTGGAGGAATCTGGAGTGGAATCAAGTCGATAGTGTTCTCAACAAGGATGGTGACACTGGGATTTCTTCACAGCGAAGAGGTTAACAAGAAATCGAATCCACTGGTTGAGTGTCATGTCTAGCTGTAAGTGGTTTGCATGGGACATGCTGACACCTGGCCAAATCCGAATGACGCCAAGAAACTTCCCAGAGTTCATCAAGGTCATACACCTGGGCGTTGCACCAAGTGCACCAAGCAGGTCTTGCTAACACTGAAGACATGACCAGGTTCTCCCCTAACTCTATCATTGAAGGTGGCTACTCGAATGTATACTTCATCCCAGAGAAGAATTATTCCGTAGCCGGTCCAGGTGAAGTTCTGCAGTCCTGGAAAGGCATGGCTTTCATATGCAACTCAGTCTCTTGGTCTTAAAAGGTCGGGCCACGTGCAAGAGCACTGTGTTTTCCTCGATCTCCTCGACAAAGTCTCCAAGCTTCACATTCCTGAAAGGAGAATAAGGAGATTAGATTTCTTGAAGCTGCGGGTTGTGAAACCAAACTCCTCTTGTTCCGAAAAATCTGTAGTGGACGAGCACCTGTACAGGATGCGTTTTGGTAGGAGTGGCAGAGTAGGTGGCTAGAAATGGGGCTTCCCACTTCGATCCTCAGGATGAATTTGCTTGGGATCGCCATCATTGACAGGCCGAGACGGTATGAAATCTTTTTCAATGCTACAGTATCCACCTGCTACCCTACCAATTTCCCCTTGGATACGCCACTTCAACACAAATGTGGGAAACAAAACCTCACAGGGCACAGTGACACCAGCGGTCACCAGCGCCCCCAACTGAAACCCAGCTTCTTCACGACACGCTCTTGCTGAGCCATCGAGATCAGATTGGGAGTCATGACCTTCGGCCAAAATGGCGGATGGATGTTGAGCCTCAAAATAGGCTATCAATAATGGTATATGATGGTAGGTGATGGTATAGGATGATATAGGATGTTATAGGTACAAGATGGTATATGGCATTCTAATGCATTAGGTAGTGTCGCATATTAGCTGAATGTATACACTGAATGCTATAGCTGCTATAGATGTTGTATATAGATACACTTTGATCCACCCCCCACGTGTCTGCAATCTGGCCAGGCGACCAACATGAGAATGTCATTGTAAGCAAGATCCATGTGGGGGTCAATCTCCTCATCCTCATCGGATGAGGAGCCGTCATCAGCATCCTGCAGACCACCAGCCCAGATAAGCGGCTGTTCAGAAAGCCAAAAAGAAACTGATCAATCAAGAAAAGTACAGAAAAACATCAGTTTCGTTTGCAGGGCTTAGTGAAGCTCCAGTGAATTCCCAGTGAATTCCCAGTCCTTTGGGATGCTGTGATCAGTGCTCCATTCACTCTCATTGCTCGTAAGACTTTGGCGACTTGTGAGGCTGATGCGTCGCTTCCGGACGCCACCAACGCCACCAACGCCACCAACGCCACCAACGCCACCATGAGACTGCCCCATGGCCACAGCTATGGCTACAGCAACACAACAAATGAATGACAACTGAATTACCACATGTTGTGTAAATGATTCAATATGTGGTGTAACATGATGCCCGACATGATGCAAGGGTTTTTGCAGGCGCAGAATGGCCCTTTGAGCAAGCTTAGCACGTTTGTAGGTTCATCAGCATATTCCTTTACCAATTTGTAGACTTCAGAGTTGAATGCTTCTGGTAATTGCAGGTTGGGCAGGCAAGATCTGATCTTCCTCAAAGTGCGTGGTGAGTGTAGTCTTTGATGAAAATTGCGGGGAGTACAAAAGAAGCTCAATTTTCAATTTCACCAGGTGACAGTTGTACAGTCAGTCCATTTGTTCCAGCGGTGATCAAACCCCTTCTGAGCAGATGAGGCGGCACAACAAGTCTGAGGCTGCTTCTTTTGAATACCATAAAGGACCTGTTTGTTTTCGTTTCATGTTTCAATTCTACTGGCACGAACAAACGCATTTTGGAAATGGGCAAAATAATATGTAAATAAATCTATAAACAAATCCAGCAAATCTGTCAACGTAAATGTTTGGAGCATCATGAATGTGACAAGAGAAGACTGCCCTGTGCCCGAGGTCACATGATCTCAGAAAGCACAGCTCCTGAACACAACAGGACTGTCTTGCGTTTCAATCTGTCTCAGTATTCAAAGCACTCCAGAGTCTCAGAGTATTCCCATCTTTTCAGCACTTTGTGAAGCGCTACTGCAGGAGGCAGGACGCTTCTCTTGACATCATCATCGCTGCAACCTCACGACAAGGACACAATGCCCATCACGGGGCATAGGGCTCACTGCCGGTCAAGCCAGTGTTATGTCGCCGAGTCTAAGATATGTTGTTTGACCACTGGAAGTCTCAGCATTGCGATGGAATCTAATCCAGTTGGTTTGGCTTTCACCACTGAAATGCTCCCTCTCGTGGTTTCCTTTTTGCAACACGTGCTGAATATGTCTGCCTCTTTGTACAAGCGAGCAATGCCCAAAACCATCAGTAGCCGGTTAGTTGCCACTGATATAGTTGGCTCCGTTGGCTTCAAGATGCTTTGCGAAGTTCCAAAGACCGCGCGCTGCTGAGGTGCTGAGCATTGCTCGGTGGCGCCGGCCCATCTTGGATGGAGCTCATGGAGACATCAGCTCATGCAAACAGCTTGAGCCAATGATCCAAAGTTGAGGACTTGATCACCGGCACTCGGCGATCTGCCCGCGGCCCCCTAAAGGGGCATGTTTGATGGTCAAGATGGACCTGACATTTGGGGATGCTCATCCGACATATGTTCCTGATGCTGTGAATGTTACGATCTATGTATATGATGTATATATATATATATTTATTTATACATATATATATATATATATACATATTCATGTATTTGCATTTATATTGATAGTATAGACTTCTATAATTCTACATTAACACATAACATATCCTGGGTTTAAGAAAGTGACATAAGTTTATGACTGCCCAGATGTGATGAGATGGACAGACCTAGTCATGCTGCCATGGTCGCTGACCACCGTTGTCACAAACTGGTCCGGACAGCCCCAGCGCGTTGCGGCGAGTCTGTCACGAAGTCAGCCCCAGCGCGTTGCGGCGAGTCTGTCACGAAGTCAGCCCCAGCGCGTTGCGGCGAGTCTGTCACGAAGTCCAACTCCTCGTAGAGATCCTTCGGAGAGTTGTTTGTCCAAAACCATGGGGGTTGATATTTGATTGATGGATGTTCATATTCATGGGATATTAATGGGATACATATAGATATATAACATACATGTGTGTGTGTGTGTAATGGTGGGAATATAAATGCGCACGTTCATTGGAATATGAATGGGAGAATCCCAACTATGGGAATTGAGAACAACCTGGTGATTTTTTTATGGCATGCAACCAATAGACATTGATGGGATATAAAGCATAAGGGAGGGGTGACTGAAAATAGAGGAACTTGAGAAACTGGGAAAACAACCCAGCAGTGCCTCAATCCTCCTGTCATCACTGGTTGATAGTGGTTTTCAGATTGGATCATGACGTTCAGCATTAAACCACTTAGTATTTTAACCGCCTATATGACAAGTACCGTTTTGGGAAACTGCGGTGATGACTTGGAAACTGGGCTTACCACAGTTCATCACTGGATATTGGCCTTGAAACTGTGCCAACTTGGCAAAATGGAGCTTTGGTTTTAAGTCTTGGTGTTTAGAGGGCCTTCCCAAAAATCACAAACACCAACCGGACAGAAAGTTAAGCGGTTCTACCAAAAGGCTGGCGCCAAGGCTCAGAAAATTGTCTGCTGACAGATTTTTCGCACTCGGTCAAGGCTTCTCCGATGCATTTCTTCAGTACCCGGTTGATGTGATCAAAACTCTCCATCTCCCCAATCACCAAATCGTGGATCATTCGCTTATCCTGCGGAAGCGCGATTTCTACACAGGGTATCTTCCATAGAGGTGCGGTGAATTGTCCCGCTGAAAGGTCCCCCTGGGCCAAGTGGGATCATCGTCAACACCCATCTGTTCAGGTGCTTGAAATGCCTGATGGGTTCTTTTCTTTTAGGTATGGGTAATTCGTCATAGTATCAAAGTCTCCCATTGTTGCATACATTTACATGATACACTGGTATAGATTTGATATACATGGTGTTGTATGTATGAAGAATCATACCTGTCATACTATACATAATCATATATATATATAATGCATATATATATATATATACACGTAATCATTGTCTAACAAGAGTTTCGAACATGTATATATGATCAATATATATATATATACATATATATATATATGTATATATATAGATACGTGTCCGTATTATGTATACACATGTATACACATGTATACACATCATATACCCAATGATTTCCGATGCCATTCCCTCCCAAAGAGCTGGCACGCCGGCACGCCTGCTCGGTGGTTGCCTCTGCATCTTCCAAGCTCAGATGTGCCATGCGTCGGCCGATTTGGATGGACATCTCCACCGTGCTGTTGCCGCGGTTCAGGACACCTCTGATAGTGGAACTGGAGGGGACATAACCAGGATGAAGCTGCAAAAAAAAACATGTAGCTCTTAAGATTCACTTCTGAAGTCTGTGACCATGTGAGCAAAGGACTGAGTATGCGAATCGAGTTCTACACAAGCTTTCTGACTGACGACATGAACTCAAGTGCCCACGGCTTTACAACCTTTGATCCGGCGCGCCTGTTTCGGTGCAGAAAAATAAGCCTTGAAACCGCACCACTTGCTTCTTCAAGAAAATGGTCTGCAGGATTTCGAATAGACACCACGAACGTGTCAAGGGCATTGCCTCATGAGGTGAATTCCCTTTCGGTGACTTCCAGAGAAGAAAAGACATGGATTTGATATGAAAGTGGACAAGCAAAAAGAAACAGCTCTGATGTGAACATTGCAATGTCTCAACTCGATTTCTTCTGAAGTGAAGCGATGTCAGCCGCTCAGTGTGGAAAGTTGAAAATATCTCCCGAGTCTCCCAGGAAGCCTACTCCCAAACTAGGGCTCGTCCTTTGTCTTGCTAGCCAGTAAATATCAATTCAGCAGATCCCGCCAAGTAAACAGTTTCCACTCCGCTGCGCCTTCTCATCCAAGATCATGCAGGTTCCTTTGGCCGTGCCATCGTGCAAAGCTTGATAAAAAGAGGATTCTTGGTGCGACTGACCAAGCTCCTCCGAGATCTGGTACCTCGGGAAACAAGTACAAGGAGTTCACTGCCAAGAATCGGATTCAAATGATTCTACGGAAGATGTTGGAAACAGGATTCAAAAGGAAAAAAACATGTCACAAGTTCTCTGAGGCTCTGATTGTTGGAAAATGTACAGATCCAGTAGGTAGTCGTCCGCTTCCAATCTGTCACTTCATCCTCTCTGAATGCCTCAAGACAACACATTATCGCATGACTGCAACCTTCAAAGTGGTGGTTGTATTCACCTGGGGAAAGACCTCAAGCAAGATAGAGGGAAAGCATACTATGACAAACATGTCCCTGTGCTTCGAAACTATGGTTGTATCAAGCACTACAACTGCATTTGTCTCCCGTGATGTTTTTCAACCTCCACAGACCACAGATTCTACACTTTTGCCGCCTTTGCCATGCACCTGCCACACATCCCAGGTCACCATAAACCCCAACAGGCCCCACAGGCCTTGGCGTGCCGGGAAAGGGCTTCACAGTAGACACGGAACTCAGTACCTCGGAGCTACATCCCTGGGCTGGTTTGTGTCACAATTTACAAACCGGCAATGGTTCTTGTGTTCAAAACTGTTTCGATAAGAAACGGATCTGGGATAGAAGAGAACGCTGTGGACTCATCCTGACGTTTAGGCTCTGGAGTTTTCACATCTGCACAAAAATACATTCACGACGGAAATTGTTGGAAACTCAGGGATTTCCTCCTGAGACTCTCAAATTCAGAACCAAGCAGCCCCACCAGTGGCTCACGAACCACATGGCATCATGAGGTCCAACCAGTTCAGCATAGGAGAGCTTCGAGGGCATGGTGAGCGGCTTCACAATGTTGGCGTCCATGTAATACATGTTTCCTGGGAGTCGAAACACCCATTGGATAGATAAACTCCGTGAACAATCTATATAGTCTGACAATGGAAATCATGTCCGGTATGAAATATGTCAATACATATGGGGCTAAATCATGCCAAATCCGTGTATAAATATTTATATGTATATATATATATATATATCATGTATATATACCTGCCCAAGTTCCCAAGTTTGATGCTCACCAAGGTACAGGATTTTACCCACAGTTTCAATGGTGCCTTTGGAATGTAAGACTACGTAACAAATTGGGGTAGCTTTGGTGGACTGGACGTAATAAGCCTTCCGCCATGCTCATCCATGCTCCCCACTCCTAGAGACATGATTCTTGAAAACGTTGTAGAGCTTGCCACTTCATTCTTCGCTTGCGGAGTGGTGATCGCTATATGTGTGCTAGGATGAAGACAGATTCTCTAGACAAGACACAGTCGGACATGTACATATGCAATCTGTGCGTCTGTATCTTTGTGAATGTGCTTGTGGATGCATACGGCATGTCATTGCCAATGGTTGTTTTGGCATTGAATACTCCATTCTCATCTATAATCATCTATATCTCTGTTTTACTCAAACCAAGTCTCGATCGCGCACCAAGTGTTGGAAATTGTCCTTGGCAAGTGGAAATTTGAAGGTGCCAACTAGGTTTGAGTGCAAACGCGGCGACCGCAGTCTCATCCACTCAGGAGTAAGCCCTGAGTGATTTTGCTAAGAATCCCAAAGATCCAGGACCTCTTGGACAGCCACCGCCCTCTCTGGGCCTTTCTTGGTCTTTCTGGTCATTCCTTTCTCCTTGGCTGTGTCAAAATGTAGATTTCCACTGGAAGCACGAAGGCCCAGCAGGTATCGTCTTACACACAGACACATCCTGCTTCAGTGTCACTTCCTACTAGAAAACTTTGTAAGTGTTTTCTCTTTCATGTACTACGAATCGTCAATCTCTTCCAAGTCTGCTAAACAAATGAATCCAGAGGGAATCCACATCTGACTCGTGATACATGCCGATGATGCCAAATCATGCCACTGCTGTCTGAGTTCCCTGTGGTAATCAGGTGTCTTGAGGAATGTCTACAGGAATTGAAGCCTAATTTTACTCGATTGCTGGGTGTTGGAGCCTTCGAGCATGTGAAGTGAAAGAAATCTTTCCAGTGACAGCCCGAGCTTCCGAAATGTTGCTGGCATAGATCTTGAGGCTGTGAGTCAAAGGACTTGATGTCCTTTGGGGTGAAACACAAATCGGGGATCATTCAGGATTATTCTAAGATTGAAAGATGTCCTGTAAACGGTGACACACCAAACATCGGTGCAGGAGCCCTGGATAATGGAATTCTTGCCGTTTCCCTGTACAGATCGCAAGGGATTCCTTGGAACAACATGAAGCATCCAGATGGAACGAAGCGGCGCCCGTGTCACCCGTGTCCTCACAAACTGCAGCCATACCAAGAAGAGGAGAATGGCAAGGAGAGCACCTGCCGCCACCACTGCCACACCTTGAAGCTCAGGTGGATCCAGGTGTTTTCCGATGGCCAAGGAGCACCCGGCCAAAATCACGCTTTGCCCCAGCAACGGCAATTTCAAGCTCAAACCATGGAGCCCCGAATGAAGTAGGGCGCCGCCAAAAGATACCTCGCACTAATATGCACTAATCAGAAAGTTCCCACAGGCTAAGTCAGCTTCCAGAAAGTGTGGAACAATGTGGAACATCAGAGAACATACCGTGGTGTAATGCAACACAACGAACATGTTCGTTGCAAAAAATGGAAACACCAACTTGCATGCACCCATTGACCACAGTTGCATACTGCGCATACCACGCATACCGCGCATTGTGCGCTACTGCCTGCTACTGCCTTACTGCTTGTCTTACTTGCCTTACTTTCCTTACCTGCCTCTGTCAAAGGTGACCCAGCCTCCACTTGACCCATGGAGCTATCCGCCCGAAATGTCACTGGAGATCTGTCCAAGTCCAAGACTTCCAACGTGCGCCCATCGCGAACCCGGACATGGAACGGCACTCCTTGGCCCAGCAGAGAGGACAACAGAGCTGATGGTGAGAAAATGCCAGAACCTCAGAGTTCCCTGATGCAACGTGCTTGATTAAGTGGAAGATCTTTCTATTCAATGCCTGGTGTAAACTATTCTGACCAAGAAACGTAGCCAAACAACTGCAACCGAAGCCAAGAAAAGGCAGGAAATTCCTAGCACCATCCCAGATCCAAGCAACTCTTTTGCAGCTTAGACTCCATCCAACAAGGGATGCGCAGTGCCCCTTAAGGTGACTGGGATGGTCGACCACCGAGCCACCTGGGCAGAAAGATTTCTATGACACTGATGATATCTGATGATCTATCCGAATCTACAGTAATCTACTTGCTGTATCCAAATGTGTCAAGTCTCCCAAACTTGCCTCACGTTCCGACTGGTATGCCACGGTTTGAGACAAAATGTTGGAGACAAGTTGGAAACTCTTGTATGGGTGGATGCGACTGATATCATTGCGATCAAGGGACGGGAAACTTGATGAGGTTGTGATAACCGTTGGTTGTAATGATCAGTTTGCCACCGGTTTGAGACACATCCCGAATGGTCCGCGGTGTACCCACCAGCGTCGGACTGAAAGTCCCACGCCCTTCTCCGGGCCGCTTCGGCAACGTCCACAACCGACATCGCAGGGCAGTTACAATGGCCAGGAAGAACAGGGTGGCCACAAACCACCACAAAACCACAAGCGCAAAGCTCCCCGCATGGATTTGGCACACTGAGTCTTCTTCCTCAGGGCTTGTACCGAATTTGAAAATGCCCGCTGCAACAGTGTTTCAAAATTTCAAAACCAGACTCTGAGTTTCCACCATTCTCAATCACCTCATCTTTTCCGTGCCTCTGGAACCTCAAAGAGCAAGTGACAGCGTTTGCACTCCCCGTCCAGCTCTGCATAGTTCCAGTGGCAACGAATCCGGATGGAACCGAAAGCAACGTTGAAGTCCTCAGTGCTGTTGCAGCTGCGGCCAGGGCTTGGCTGACACCAACAGAGCTGATAGCTCCCGGCGGCCACCTCGTTGCCCTGGCTGCCCAGAACTCCGAAATCAAAGACCCTCTCCTGCATTTGGCTCGCCATGTCACTGTGTTTCATGACACCTACATTACATTACCGTTACATTGCCATTACATTTACATTTGCATTTATATATGCATATTCCATTGGTTCAACAATTCCAACCCCTGTTTTCAGGAGCTCCTGGATCTTGCCCGCGCGCAGAATGGCTTCGCCCATTCCACAGGTCACCAGCAGCATGGCTTCATCATCTGAGGAGAGGCCGATGCCACTGACCTCCACCTCAAGCGCCTCCAGGGTTCACCAAGGGTCAGACTCAAAAATCCGGAAAGTGAAGGAAATCACCTGGAAAAAACATGTTGTGATTGTAGACAAATATTCAAATAATGACAAATATGGATAATGCATGATAATGCGCACAAATACAATGAGACCATGCGGAAAATAGTGATTGCACATGAAAGTGAAACTATACGCCATGATATATGTGGATTGTAAATGGTAAACAATTTCCTGGGAAGACCTGCTGGGCCAGGCCATACTTGGAAACCGTATTCCACTTGGGAGGTACAGTACCACCGATCCATGGCCCATGACCCGACCTGAGAGATCCGTACTTCTTTGAGGCTCACGACTTCATAAGGGCCAGCATAGATGAAAGAGCCAGCCTCAACATTGAAATCGCTCAGTTGAGTACAATCAGAAGGTGAAAAGGAGTGACACCAACAGAGTTTGTAGATGCCCGCCGCTACAATCCTCATTTTGTCGGTGTCGTTCATCTCATACCAGGAAGAAGTTGTATCTGCAACCGCTACAGCACCTTCTATAAAGCCTGTCGGAGTCAGTTCATAGTCCTCGCATGAAGGCATAATGCGAAGATGGTTTTGACCACCAATGGTTCGTATCTCACGGAGCCGTATGGCACAGCTGCGCTGATTCTTGAAGCAACCTGCCATGTTGTCCCCTTCTGGACCAGCTAAAACGAGTGTAGCAATTTGGTGGGTGGCGTTGTCAGGATCACCGTCACGGCACATGCACACAGATCTGTCGCCAGGGGTCTCGTTGCGTAGGGAAGTGCCCAAATCGGCTGCAGCCCATTCGAATCTTTGACCTTCTACTTCAAATTGGTGCAATGGCAGATTCCTTAGAACACTGATGGGCTGCTGTGGGTTATTTTCGGGAGGCTTCATCGGCTTCAGGAACCCAGTTCAAAAGAGCAAAGCAACTGGCGAATCAGTTGGAAGAAGGGCTGGGTGTGAATCAAAAACAGTTTGCAGGAAGCAATTGGGACATATACAAAAAAACCTGGCATTTTTTATGCATTAAAAAAATCAGGCATTCACACAGTTTGTGCCCAAATCTGCTAAGCCCCAAGAATCTGATAGCTGCTCTGATTGGTGCCAATGCTGCACGGAAGGCACTGGACCCCATGACCGGCTGCCTGTACAAAGGTCCAGTTCCCAGTTTGGTGAAGAAATGCAACGGCAATGGACAGTGTTAGATTCAGGGAGCATTCTGCTCCCTTGATACATCGATGTTGGCCTCCTCCCGTCTTGCCCCTGTCTTGGATCAGCATTGCGAAAGGGAGACGACCATTGGCTTCAGGGACGATTGCAGCACTGCCCTCATCTGCAGTGATATAGCCACAGAATCCCTCACCGGTCTCAACCAGTCCGTCCGAATAGACCACCACAGCTGAAGCATTGGACCCGTTGGTTGAAGAGAAGTTCTGCAGCCAGTACTTTTCGACAGCACATTTTGCTCCAGATTCCCCATCGTCCCAAGATACACTGCCAGTACCCTCAAGATATGACCAATCCACCTTGAACAAGGCATCTTCGGAGATGGCTGGCCATTCATCATCTTCAGCACACACTGGTGTCGTATGCCAGTGCACCAAAACCCTGGCTCTACCACTGCTCCCACCAGCACGTTCCACAAACAGAATGCATCTGTCACTCTCAGCAGGTGGGAAGAGCAGAAGGTCCTCCTGCACCCGAATCATCTTCCGTGGCAACTGGAAGATTCCACCATCCCTGTCATCAGAAAGCTTCAAAGTATGCTGCAAAATGAGGCCATTAGCCTCCTCTGGAAGGCACCACATGGACAATCCTCAAAGGAGCGGCCGACCATCCAAGAGGCACTATGGAATCCTAGGAACACCAAAACAATCATGATCATCATACCGTGGTTTGATCTTCATGCATAAGTGGAAATGGTATGACAAAGCGCTGATAAGAACACACCTCAGCCCAGTCTCGAACATATGACACCACCTCTCGTTGCCGGTCGTTGAAGAAGCGAAAGACCACAGCCTTCGAAGTTGTGCGAAGACAAGGGAATGTGGGTATGAGTCTCAAAATGATCCAAAATTACACCGACATAGACCCCAGATAGAAAAGATTTCAGAGGCGTTTTTTCATGCCGCGTCAATGCGCGCACCTCCATATGACTATTTTCATCACGCTCTGATGACCTTTTTCTCCACGCGTGCCAGTCAAAAAATGTCATTGCCGCAAAAGCATTGCAAGGAGCTGCCAGTTCCCAGGAATTGCAACTCATGCGTCCGAACCTGGAAACCCTAGGCTACCATTGCACGGAATTGCCGGTACCCACAGATTGGAATTCATGCTTCAAACTTGTGGAACCATGCGCTACCATTACAA
Organism: Symbiodinium sp. clade C Y103; assembly: GCA_003297045.1. NCBI lineage: Eukaryota > Dinophyceae > Suessiales > Symbiodiniaceae > Cladocopium > Cladocopium sp. clade C. The sequence continues at coordinate 103,084 of BGPT01000230.1, forward strand.
TGAACTGCTGCTTCCCCGAAGTTGAACTCATGCTTTCCAATCTAGGAACTGTAGGTTCGCCATTTCAAACAACTGCCGTTTCCGGACGTTGTAACTCACGCGCCCCAACCTAGGAACCATAGGTTACCATTGTGAGGAACCGTCGGTTCCCAAAGGTTGGAACTCACGGTTCCCAACTTGGTGACCATACGTTACCATTGTAAGGAACTGCTGGTTCCCAGAAGTTGGGACTCATGGTTCCTAACCTTGGAACCTTGGAACCCTGGTTACCATTGCAAGGAACAGCTGCTTGCCAGAAGGTGAAACTCATGCTTCCCAACCTGGGAACCAGAGGTTACCATTGTAAGGAACTGCCGGTTCCCAGAGGTTGGAACTCATGGTTACCAACCTTGGAACCAGAGGTTACCATTGCAAGGAACTGCCAGTTCCCAGAGGTTGGAACACATGGTTGCCAACGTGGCAACCACAAGTTACCATTGTAAGGAACTGTCGGTTCCCAGAGGTTGGAACTCATGCTTCCCAACCTGGGAACCAGAGGTTACCATTGTAAGGAACTGCCGGTTCCTAAAGGTTGGAACTCATGGTTACCANTGCTGATTCCCAAAGGTTGGAACTCATGGTTCGGTATCGCTTTGTGTTGCTTATTGAGCCGGTAGCAAAACGCTTTGTTTTGCTTAATGGACCGGTAGCTGAATCTTTGCGTTTGGCGGATGGGCCGGTATAGTAAAAGTGTTTTTGGACGAAAAAGGTCCATTTTAGAATGATATAAAGACATCTTCTTTAGAATATCTGTTGTTATTCGCCGGCAACGAAACGCTTTGTTTTGCTCAATGGACCGGTAGCGGAACCTTTGCGTTTGGTTGATGGGCCCGTGTCAAAATGTTTTCTACGCGAAAAAGGTGCATGTTAGAATGATATGAAAACATGTTCTTGACAACGTTTTTGTTTTGCTGAATGGGCCGGCATCAAATTGCTTATCTGAAAGACGCGGCAATCATTAATGAACGCAGGTGTTCTTTTTCTCCACGCGTGCCAGTCAAAAAAAGTCACTGCCGCACTAGCATTGAAAGGAGCTGCCAGTTCCCAGGAAAGGAACTCATGCGTCCCAACTTTGGAACCATAGGTTACGATTGTCAGGAAGCGCTGGTTCTCAATGGTTGGAACTCATGGTCGCCAACCTGCGAAACAAAAGTTACGATTGCAAGGAACCGCCGGTTCCCAGAGGTTGGAACTCATGCTTCCCAACCTGGGAACCAGAGGTTACCATTGCAAGGAACTGCCAATTCCCAAAGGTTGGTACTCATGGTTCCAGAGGCTGCAACTCATGGTTACCAACCTCGGAACCAGAGGTTACCATTGCAAGGAACTGCCGGTTCCCAAAGGTTGGTACTCATGGTTGCCAACCTGGGAATCATTGGTTACCATTGCAAGGAACTGCTGGTTCCCAAATGTTGGAAATCATGGA
>BGPT01000230.1:104577-124065 GCA_003297045.1 Symbiodinium sp. clade C Y103
CCGGTTCCCAAAGGTTGAAACTCATGGTTCCCAACCTGAAAAGCAATACTTTAGCAGTGCAAGGAACTGCTGCTTCCCAAAGGTTAGAACTGATGGTTCGGTATCGCTTTGTTTTGTTTAATGTGCCGGTAGCAGAACGCTTTGTTTTGCGTAATGGACCGGTAGCGGAATCTTTGCGTATGGCTGATGGGCCGGTAAAAGAATAGTTGCATCTTAGAATGATAAAAAACATCTTCCTGAGAATTTCTTTTGTTTTGCTTAATGGGCCGGTAACGGAACGCTTTGTTTTGCTTAATGGACCGGTAGCGGAATCTTTGCGTTTGGCTGATGGGCCCGTATCAATAATGTTTTCTACGCGAAAAAGGTGCATAGAAGAATGATATGAAAACATGTTCTTTACAACGTTTTTGTTTTGCTCAATGGGCCGGCATCAAATTGCGTATCTGTAAGACGCGGCAATCGTTGATGAACGCGCGCGCCTCCATATGAATAGTTCCATTTTGGCATGGCGCTCTGACTTTTATTTCCTCCACGCCTGCCAGACCAAAAAATCACTGCCGCAGTACGATTGCAAGGAATTGCCGGTTCCCAGACGTTGCATCTCATGCGTCCCAGCCTGGGAACCATAGGACACCATTGTAAAGAACTGCCGCTTCTCAAAGGTTGTAACTCATGGTTGCCAACGTGGCAACCAGAGGTTACCATTGTAAGGAACTGCCGGTTCCCAGAGGTTGGAACTCATGCTTCCCAACCTGGGAACCAGAGGTTTCCATTGCAAGGAATTACCGGTTCCTAAAGGTTGGAACTCATGGTTGCCAACCTGGGAGCCAGAGGTTACCATTGCAAGGAACTGCTGGTTCCCAAAGGTTGTAACTCATGGTTGCCAACCTGGGAACCAGAGGTTACCAATGCAAGGAACTGTCGGTTCCCAAAGGTTGGAACTCATGCTTCCCAACCTGAGAACCCATAGGTTACCATTGCAAGGAACTGCCGGTTCCCAGAGGTTGGAACTCATGCTTCCCAACCTGGGGACCAGAGGTTACCATTGCAAGGAACTACCGGTTCCCAAAGGTTGGAACGCATGCTTCCCAACCTGGAACAATAGGTTACCATTGCAAGGAACTGCCGGTGCCCAGAGGTTGGAACTCATACTTCCCAACCTGGGAACCATAGGTCACCATTGTAAGGCTGCCGGTTCCCAAAGGTTGGTACTCATGGTTGCCAACCTGGGAATCATTGGTTACCATTGCAAGGAACTGCTGGTTCCCAAATGTTGGAAATCATGGATTCCATCCTGAGAAGTAGAGGTTACCATTGCAAGTAACTGCCGGTTCCCAAAGGTTGGACAACCTGGGAACATTAGGTTACCATTGCAAGGAACTGCCGGTGCCCAGAGGTTGGAACTCATGCTTCCCAACCTGTGAACCATAGGCTGTACCATTGTAATGAACTGCCGGTTCCCAAAGGTTGAAACTCATGGTTCCCAACCTGAAAAGCAATACTTTAGCAGTGCAAGGAACTGCTGCTTCCCAAAGGTTAGAACTGATGGTTCNGTTTAATGACCGGTTGGCTCAGAACGCGCCCTTTGGTCTAGATGGTTGCATGTAACGAGCGGTCTTGGAAAGCTGTCTGCATATGCTCCAAAATCTCGCACGCATTTGGAATCCGAATGTAATAATATGTGAAGCAAGAATACGACCGCGAAATGCAAAACCAAAACTGAACGTTTGCACAGCAAGCTGAAAACAAAAGACCACAGCACCATGCACTCTGCACAGCACCCTGCACAGCATTTTTGCCAGACTTAGCCACGGCAGCTCAGCACCCTGCACAGCACCCTGTGCAACAAAAACCTGCGCAACACCTTTGCCAGACTTCGCAACCGGACAGCACCCTGCGCAGCACCCTGCACACCACCCTGCACACCACCCTGCACACCACCCTGCACAGTACCCTTGCCAAACTTCGCCACCGCAGTCTGGACAGCACCCTGCACAGCACCTTGCACACCCTGCGCAACACCTTCGCCAGACTTCGCCACCGCTGTTTGAACAACACCCACAGCACCCTGCACAGCACCCTGCGCAGCACCTTTGTCAGACTTCGCCACCGCAGTCTGGACAGCCCTGCGCAGCACCCTGCGCAGCACCCTGCGCAACACCCTGCGCAGCACCCTGCGCAGCACCCTGCGCAGCACCTTTGCCAGACTTCGCCACCGCAGTCTGGACACCACCCTCCACAGCACCTTGCACAGCACCCTGCGCACCGCTGTCTGAACAGCACCCACAGCACCCTGCATAGCACCCTGCGCAGCACCCTGCACAGCACCCTGCTTTGCCAGACTTCGCCACCGCAGTCTGGACAGCACCCTGCGCAGCACCCTGCACAGCACCTTTGCCAGACTTCGCCACCGCAGTCTGGACAGCACCATCCACAGCACCCTGCACAGCACCCTGCACAGCACCTTTGCCAGACTTCGCCACCGCTGTCTGAACAGCACCGACAGCACCCTGCACAGCACCCTGCGCAGCAGCTTTGCCAGACTTCGCCACCGCTGTCTGAACAGGCGCAGCACCTTTGCCAGACTTCGCCACCCCTGTTTGGACAGCACCATCCACAGCACCCTGCACAGCACCCTGCACAGCACCCTGCACAGCACCCTGCACAGCACTGCCTGGACAGCACCCACAGCACCCTGCACAGCACCCTGCTCAGCACCCTGCGCAGTACCCTGCCGAGCACCTTTGCCAGACTTCGCCACCGCTGTCTGAACAGCATCCACAACACCTTGCACAGCACCCTGCGCAGCACCTTTGCCAGACTTCGCCACCGCTGTCTGAACAGCACCCACAGCACCCTGCACAGCANCAGCACCCTGCGCAGCACCTTTGCCAGACTTCGCCACCGCTGTCTGAACAGCACCCACAGCACCCTGCACAGCACCCTGTGGAGCAGCAGGCTCAAAAGCTCGCCACCGAAGACCCCACCTTTGAGAAGCAAGAACCCCTATAGCTTGCCAGCTATCTGGGGAAAAAATGCAAACATGTGTAAAATCCATTCAAGATTCCTCAACCCATACAGTAGATTTCTATAGTGTTTCTATCATTGTTCTATCCAACCATCTGGGGTTCGCCTCAATTTTTGTCCATACCAGTCAAAGCTCACGCCTTGGGGTCAGCATCTCCATCTCCAAAAGCCACGAAGCTGGAGAGCAGCCGATAGTCCTTCACTAAAAGCTGGAACAACGACGGGATTGGAACATCTGCATCCACAGAATCCTGGAAAGAAAATTGGGATAAATTGGGCAAATATGTGGTTCCATCATGTTCCATCCTCTTTCCAAAAGAAAAGGAAACCCGAGCCTTGCCCTCCTCAGCATCGTGGACATCGTTGGACGTGACAATGCCTGGATCTCAGCAGCTGCTGGAAGCCCTAGACAACGTCTTCAGCAAGGCAGCTCCAGGAATCACATGGATCATGGAACTAGTTGATATATCTATTTATATATATATATTGTAAGAATATATGAATACATATACATATTGGAGGATACAATCAACCATTGGGGTATCACATTACTAGTGGAGTGAGTCGAATTTCAAGTTGATAGCTGGTGAACTGAAGAGTCCCGTGTTATTGGACTTTCAAACTATGTCGCAGCGCATTTCGTTCAAAGCCTAGAAGTCCAGTTGGACTAAGGAGGATCTGCATACATTGCTATCAAGTGGTGATCCCCCTTCGCCACAGCTGCCCGGCAAGGTGCTGATGTTGCAACGAACAGCACCACTGGAACCGTTGGTCCGTTTAACCCCAACGAAGTGCACAAAGTTCCCTTCCACCAGCTCCTTTCAGGAGCTGTGCAACAGGAAAACATAAAACAAGGTTGTGGGAACCTCAACTACATCCCTGTTCTGGATTCGTACTTCTCCGCAGGTTGGGTATGGTTGAAGCGGAGGTGTGCAGTGTGCATCCGTAGTATTGCTGAGCCTGGAAGCAGTAAAACTGTAAAACATCTATCATGCAACCAACGCTGGATTAGGTTTCTGAAGAATGCCTTTCAAAGAAGACAATCCAAGGCAGAAATCTTGCGCGCCAGGTGCCATCCCATCCACTGTCCTCAGAAGGGAAGATGAACCCGACCAAGCCCACGTTTGAAGCGTTGGAGGTAGCAACCAGAAACAGAATCAGCAAAAGCCAAAGACGCCAAAGGCATCGAAGAAAGTGACGTCGCCAGGAGTGCAGCATGACATGACGAAACCTGCCTCATTGGGCTGGGCTCAGTTTTGTCGCCGATTAGGACATTTAAATCAAAATCATTTTAAACATTTTTTAACCATTTATAATCATTTCAATCATTTCAGAATGGCTGAGGTGAGATTCTTCAAGGCTATCGGGCTGCCCTGCGCAATTCTGCGAGGACAAACACTTCATTCAAAGCTCTGTTTCATGGGGTATTGATCTTCCCATGGAGCCAACAGCAGCGATGTGCAGGAACGGTATCCTCATAGCTAGCAGCTTTGTCCGCACAGAAAGCCCGCATATTGAAACCTTGCTGACTTTTGATGAACTCAAGATTCCAAGATGAAGACATTGACTGTCAAGCAAATAAGTTAAAACCACCTGAAAGTTTCGGATCATAAACATGAAGGACCTTCCAAAGCAAATTGCAAGTCTATGACCACAGCGTTGATCTCAGACTCTGAGGCATTGTCACTGGACGATCTGGAGGCGCTCCGGGTGCACAGATTGATCCAAGATGGCTTCCGGAGGGTTTTCCAAGGCTAAGGCGTGTCAGACAAAATCCCACAGCTGGTTCACGGGAAGTCAACACGCGGATACACTTGGTTCGGCAGGGACAAACTGACAAACTAAACTTTCCTTCAAAATCGAGACACTTCAAGTTTTTTTGGATCTTCCCAGAAATTGCCAAGCATCTCTGCACCCAATCTGCGCAGAGAAAACATGGCGGAATGGCGCGCTGGTGTCTGGCATCAAAGTGCGGATAGCATGACTTCGAGGCTGAGTGACTATTTCTGCTCGCTGACGTATCTGCTGTTGTCACCACTTCGTCTTTGGAAAGCAATAGGCGGTTGTTGGGAATTCAACTTGTACTGAGCAAGCGAACAGGACTAACTTGTACTGGTACTATTTAACAAAGATAGACCAACCCCTCCTCGAATACTCAAGGAGCTTACAGTAAACACTACAAACCCCCAAAACATCCCAAAACCATGCAAACAAATCAGTGAGGGAGATGTCCTATCAAAGCCGTGACATGGTTTGACACGGTGAGAAAAATCACTCTCAATGCAAACCAATTTCTGCCTTTCGTACTCTCTAAAGCGACCCCGGCAGTGAGCAGGTGTCTGACCACGGCCTGGCAACTGGTGGAGAACGTTTCTGCCGACGCTGAAATCTGTAAGTCAATGTCCTCTAAGAACAACTTGTCTTGTCACCCGCTCACACCACAATGGCAGCAGCAGCACTTCATCTTTTTGCTCGAATCTGAATCTACTGCCATCTAAATGCCTAGTAGAGTGAAACTCAACTTCCATTCCTCGTTTTAGGAGGCCTCAGTCTGGGCCACCGGGCATCGATACTTCTCAAGCTTCACAAATCTTGATGAATTCTGATGGATTCCATGTCGGAATTCGGAAGCCCTCAGCTCCCGGACGGGTTAATCTTTGACGAGCTCTGTGCCATCCTGGATGTGTTGAATGGCCTACCGGTGAGAAGTGGAGAAGCGGAGTTGAGATGAATCCAGAAATTGAAAATGTGGAGTAATTGATGAAAATTGAAATGCATTGAGTGACACATTGTGACTTTGACACGGTAAGAAGAATAAGAAGAAAAGAAAAGTAGTTAGAAGAAAGAATGATGGCAATCGGCAGTCAGCAATCACAATACGGATGACATGACATGAGGTTGCATTCCAATGAAGCAAAATGTCCACGCAATTCAATTGATTTCAAGGGAATCTATCATCCCAACTAGGCCACGACGTCTTTGATTTTGGGTACTTGTTTTATTTGGATTTATTTGCTGGGTTGCCCGGTGGGTTGCCCGAGTTGCCCGGATCTTGTGTTATCTTCTACCGTCCACTCAGCGCAGGTCTTTGTCATCGGAAGCCAACCAGCCGCTTCCAGAACTGAGCGGCATGGAATATATGGACCACTGGGAAGCACTGACCGTCGACCCCAAACTGTTCTCTGCAACTCCAACCCCGGTCCAACCCCCGCCAGCCTCAGTTTCTAATTGCTGCGCAACCTTTGCCTGGCGAACTGCTTCTGCAGCATCTTCCTCGTGTTTAGCGAAAAACTGTGATAACTGTGAAACCAAGTCACTGAAACGACGCCATGGTCAAACATTCCACCTTTTCATACCTTTTCCTTGTGAGGAAGTAAATTCCTTTTCCCAGAAAGCAACCCCTGTTCCCAGTCCTCGGTATTCCTCAGCTCACTGAGTTCCTTCTCCTCACAGCTTTGCACAGCACATTTTGGCATACTCCACAACCGCAGCTCACAGAGTCTGACAGAGTCAGAGTCCGACCGGACCTCGATCTGCTTGGCCTTTTTCGCTTTTTCGAAGGCATCTTCGGCAGCTTCCTCGGCTGCCTTGGCTGCACCTTCTAATTGTTGTGCTTGGGCAGCCTGGTCGTAGCATTCGCAAAAGGGTATTCCTGTTGGAGAATCATGGGTCTTGACCCATGGCCCTTCCCCACCCCCGAATCAATTCTTAGTATAAATGAAACCAAGTTTAAATATCTGCATGGGAATCGGGGAGTTTGAACCATTAGATCCTAACATATCGATATAACATATATATATATATATAACGCATAGTTGTATACATAGGCTATCATATGCATATACAGAAATTCATGTATGTCAGACAAGGTTGTGGCACATATTTCAACAGGTTTTTGATCCAAAAACTCCCCGACTTTCCTTGGCCTCCTTCACAGCCTTCTCTTCTGCCACCTTCGCCAACTTCTGTGCCTTCTCAGCAGACATCGCTGCATCAGTGTAGAGTGGGGCCTGGTCAATGGCCAATGATTGAGAAAAAGGATGATCAACACAGATGAGTAAAGCATTTCAGTGATCAAGGTGTGTTGCTGATTCCTTTGGCCGCTTTAGTGTGTTTGAAGGGTACAAGTATTTGCGATCATTGCACTTCATTGCAGCAATTTTCTGCTCAGAACTTGAAAGGGAAAACAACCAACAAGGATGACACCAGTGTGGGCCTTCGCATCCTTGTCAACTTCATCCTGGGTGGTGAAGCTCAGATATTTACTGATAGCTGGGGTCCATTTGCCAGATTTGCTGGCCATTCACCTTTCGAAAGATGAATTCTCGTCAATGTATGTCAATAAACCCGGTATCACATGCAAAGCGCTCGAATTCAAAGGCAGCTGTCGACTCCCTTCCCACTTTCATCAAGGGACGGGAGGAGTCTGTTGATCCAACATCCTCGGAGGCAGCTGAAAATTCTGGCAGTCGACACAGTCGACATTCTGCACAAGCTTTGAATTGACTGCCAAGTCGGCCAAGTCGCTTGAAGGCATTGGCTTTTTCTGTATCTTTGTCCTGCAATGACGGAAAGACCCCAATATCAATTGCAAAACCCTCTGCTCCTAGAGTCGGCCACTTGTTGTGGACTTGAAGTTCAAATCTTTGCCGGGGCTCATCTTTGAACTGTGGACATTTCAAGTTCTATTTCAACCAACAATGGCACACATAACTGTCTGCTGAATATCAAGACATGATCATAACCTGCGATCCGACATGTTGCGTGACTCTCGGGCGATTTCGCGACGCTTCAGCCCTCAGTGTCCTGCGGGGTACCTTGGAAACTGCTCTGATGGCACTTGATCCAAAGGATCATTGACAAATCATTGACAGGCCAAGGATGAAGTGAGAGCTACAGATTTACATAGTTACCGTGTCGAGGTTTTGTGAAGTCCGTCAATCTCCGCATGGGTTGGAGCACTCCCATTTGATCTTTTGGATACTTTGAACCGAGTGCTCTGTCGTGGTGACATGTTGTGATTCTAGCGAACCAGCAACAAAAAGTCTCCCGCGTTTTTCCAAGCACTGTATCTTTGAACCTAATACAGCCAACATATGCCACCATAAATGTGATACTGAACGCATGATCCGAGGCTTTGAGTTTTAACTATTGTCATTGCAGCCCGAGTCACTGTCTTGAGTAGGCCTGAGCACTGGCACGGGATCTTTTGAAATGATGGCTGATCAGCAACTTGCTTGACACCTTCAGAGTTTCCCTTGCAAACACTTCAAGACCGGTGAATCCAGGACAGTTTGCTACAGGACCGGTTGGGCATCTTTTGCTGAGGAGAACTTCTACAAAGAGAAATTCGTGACAATCAAATCCAGAACAGAGTCGACAAACGAACAGATTGGTGTTGGTGTCCGGCAGGCAAAACGTTGTAGGCCTCTGTGTGCTACCAGAACTGAATCTGTTTGCCAAGAAGCGGATGTGGTGAGTGGTCGCCGAAAAGATTGAATTGCATCCTCAAAGAAGCACTTCTCAATTCATCATGACGCCAATTCTTAAGGACTGTCTTTTAACTATCAAGCTGATGTCAAATCCTTGAAACCCTAGCAATGGATGTCAGCCTGACTTGTAAAACCGGGCACATCATCCACATGCGCAAAAGCCTCTTAAGTATCTTTCAGCCACTGTAATTGTTGAATAGTCAGCAGGCAGTCTGCATGTCTTTGTTCGTCCGCTCTCTTTCCACTAGAGACCGAGCCATGTTTTAGCGCAGACCAGGACCCAAGCAGTAAACTCAGCCAAGCAACTCATCAGGCATCCGCAAGTTGGCATTGCTGTAAGGATTCTGTGAATTTGTCTCCCTCAAACAAATCAATCAATGCAAAAGCATGGAGCATCAGAATGAATTGTGATTGTTGTGATTCTGAAGTCTGCTAAATTCCAGTGTTGAAAGACTTGCCAAATCTTGCCAAAAAGAATCGGCATCAACTTCCTTCAAATACTCAATCTCAGCATAAACTGATCAGCCAATTGTGGCCACTCCACATCTCCTCTTGTTTGTAGTGACACAGCAAGTTCCTTGTCAAGTCAACCGCCCCAGCCAAGTTGCGGCATGTAGACGTCCCCGAAGAGGTTGAACCTCGCAGTATGGATAGCGGTAGAGGGTCCCTTTTTCGGCACTTCAGCACCCACTTCCCGTGGGCCCCGTCAGGGCACTTACGATCTGAGGCTGGAACTCATCCTTCTGCTCAGGTGGCTGGGCCTGCGGCTTCGACGAAGGTTTCTTGGTCGAGCATGGCTGCGATCATCTATGCTTCTTCATCTTGGTTCATCGTGTTTCGTCTATTTTTTTAGGTTCTTATTGATTTTTCCTTTGCACCATTGCGCACCGGACAGCAATGTAAAGAGGAGACTGCTACTGCCATGGATGGCATCTGCTGCAAGAGTATCTCTCGAAACATCTCTACAACTTCGCAGGACTCGCAACTTCATTTTCATCTCATCCATTCTTGCATCTGTAGCCCCCTTTTTGACAGCTTCAGTGGACAAGACGTAATGTAGGCAATCGGCAACCGTTGGGAAGATACACATTCAACCAACCACATCGCGATGCCGTTGTGGTGGCAGTGTACTGGTTACCCGCAGTAGTTGCCGGTTGTGGTTTCTTGTGGTGTGTTCGCATCTAGCAAGTTTGTCTGACATGATGTTTGCACAACAAACTCGCGGATATGCTGATGAAACTGTAGCAACGAGTGTGCAAGAGCACGCAAAATAACTCACTGCATTTGAACCCTTGGTTTGTGCATGTCATCTGTAGCTCTAAACGCAGTCTTGCTCCCAAGGTCTGGTGAAGAGTTCCAAACACAAAGACCAAAGAGATAACTGTCAGCATGTTGTCACCTACTGTCCATCGAAGCTGAACGCCGGTTATAGAGAGGAAAAGAGAGTCTAGCAGTTAGATCTGATTTAGCTCATCAGGCACCTTGGCATATCTGCTTGCAAAAAGGTTAGAACTAGTTAGAACCTACTAACCGTGACTAACCTGTGGTGACATACTACCCGCATGCCGCTGATCAAATTGGAGATTGGACGTTCTCTATTTCTCCAAGTCGTCGGGCACTGATGAGAAGCCGGAAACAGCTCTATGCTAGGGGTAAGCAGTTTGCTACTTTCCATCATGGTGCCAGACAAGACATCATATACATACACATGCATACATATACAGATACATAATTATATATATAACCACAGGGACCTCACAACAGGCCAGAAGCAGATTGCACAAACTTTTTCATGACAACATGTCTCTGCCCTCATCTTGTGCAGAAAAGGAACTGGTGAAAAACACTGCAAAAAATAGCTCCACAACATTCAACAATATTGCATGTGCTACTTCTTCCTTCTCAATTGCCCAAGCCGGTTTGTCTCCCCAAACTGCTTCCGGCCTCCTCACCATGAATTGTTTCTTCCTTGGCTACTCCAAAATAAACACGGGCAGTAGAATATCACGAGCGCTGACTCAATCGGTGTCCAACCAGGGAACAAACAATCGACACACCCAAAAATGCCAAAATGAGGACCCAGAAAACTTTTGCAGCTGCAGGATCCAAATGCTTATCTTCTAACACCTTTTCTTCCTCTATCTTCTTCGCATTGTCTTGCTCCTCTGGCCCTTTTACGGGAGTCGTTGGTGGTGTTGGTGGTGTTGGTGGTTTTTCCTCCATCTCGTCAATGTCCTGAAAAAAATATACAAGCGCTTCAGGATCAACAAGCAGTTTTCTGCTGTCACGAATGGTCTTTGTTACCGCTGTTACCGCCATCAGGGTGNGCGCTTCAGGATCAACAAGCAGTTTTCTGCTGTCACGAATGGTCTTTGTTACCGCTGTTACCGCCATCAGGGTGCTAGCCAAAACATGCACAACCACTACAAAAGTCATTTCTTCTCTGGTTCGAATTAGAGTCCTAGCACAACGAGCCCAAGCAGCTTCGCATACTACTGACACAACAGAATCGGTTTTAGAGTCCACTGCTTTCCAAAATGCTTCCAGCCTCCTGACCGTCAGTGGGTTCTTCCTTGGCTATGTTCAAGAGAAGTACAGGAGGATATTGCGAGCATCAACTCAACTCCAGGTCCAAACAGAGTGCCCTCACTCTTTCAATAGCTGACCCTTTCCCAAACCCTCTTTGGTANAGGATATTGCGAGCATCAACTCAACTCCAGGTCCAAACAGAGTGCCCTCACTCTTTCAATAGCTGACCCTTTCCCAAACCCTCTTTGGTAGACAAAAGGACAATCTTGCAAGTGTGCAATCTCTCGCTCAAGAGATCTCAAAAGTGTATAAATAGCGCTCAACCATTGAAATTGACCCAACTTCTTTCATTGTTGCAGCTTTAGTATCGGACAGTTGATCTTCTGATTCTCTTTCTGCCTGGGTCTTGTTCGCCTTGTCTTGCTCCTCTGGCCCTTTTACGGGAGTAGGTGGCAGCGTTTGTNGACAGTTGATCTTCTGATTCTCTTTCTGCCTGGGTCTTGTTCGCCTTGTCTTGCTCCTCTGGCCCTTTTACGGGAGTAGGTGGCAGCGTTTGTGGTGTTGCCTCCATCTCATCAATGTCCTGAAAAAAATATACAAGCGCTTCAGGATCAACAAGCAGTTTTCTGCTGTCACGAATGGTCTTTGTTACCGCTGTTACCGCCATCAGGGTGNCGCCATCAGGGTGCTAGCCAAAACATGCACAACCACTAGAAAAGTCATTTCTTCTCTGGTTCGAATTAGAGTCCTAGCACAACGAGCCCAAGCAGCTTCGCATACTACTGACACAACAGAATCGCTTTTAAAGTCCACTGCTTTTTAAATGTTGCCAGTTCAAAATGTTGCCAGTTCAAAATGTTGCCAGCCTCCTGACCGTCAGTGGGTTCTTCCTTGGCTATGTTCAAGAGAATTACAGGAGGATATTGCGAGCATCAACTCAACTCCAGGTCCAAACAGAGTGCCCTCACTCTTTCAATAGCTGACCCTTTCCCAAACCCTCTTTGGTAGACNTATTGCGAGCATCAACTCAACTCCAGGTCCAAACAGAGTGCCCTCACTCTTTCAATAGCTGACCCTTTCCCAAACCCTCTTTGGTAGACAAAAGGCCAACCTTGCAAGTGTGCAATCTCTCGCTCAAGAGATCTCAAGAGTGTAAATGGTACTTAACATTCAAGCAATCAGCTAAAGAAAATCATCAGAAAATTGAAACNTCTCGCTCAAGAGATCTCAAGAGTGTAAATGGTACTTAACATTCAAGCAATCAGCTAAAGAAAATCATCAGAAAATTGAAACTGACCCAACTTCTTTCACTATTGCAGCTTTGGTATCGGACAGTTGATCTTCTGATTCTCTTTCTGCCTGGGTCTTGTTCGCCTTGTCTTGCTCCTCTGGCCCTTTTACGGGAGCAGGTGGCGGCGGCTGTGGTGTTTCCTCCATCTCGTCAATGTCCTGAAAAAAGTTCCGCCCGCACCGAAGGTGCCAAGGCGTTTTTTGTTGGCACGCATGATCCGGAAACAATTGCAAAATAACTGCAATAGCTATTAGGTTTTAACTTGGGGGGGGTTCTAGAATCCTGTGTTTTTTCATATTGCTCTAGAACCCTGTGTTTTTCCATGGCCCCAACATAGGCCCAACATGGGCTCAACATAGGCCCAACATGGGCTCAACATAGGCCCAAAATGGCCCAGCATGCCCCAACATAGGCCCAATGTAGGCCAAACATGGGCCCAAAACCACATAGAACATATGGTTTTATTTATCCGCCGACCCGGGCCAAGCAGGGGGACCGCGTTAGAAGAGGAATTACCTGCAAAGAGGAATTACCTGCAAACAAGGGGCCAAAAGAGAAAAGCAGACAAGCAAGAACAAAAGCAAGAGAAGCAAGAAGCAAGAAGGGATTCATTTGAAGGCAAGATGCAAGGGTGCCGCTTCCGTCCCTCAGCGCCACGGTGTTTTGCCGTTTCGGAACCGCCCGCTAGAATTTCGTTTTAAAGCTGCTTTGAAGGGATGCGAGCTGCATTTTGGAGCTGGCTCTGGGAGCTGCATTTTGGAGCTGCTTTCTTTTCGGTTCAGAAGGCAACATTAGGCACTGGAACCTGCTTGCTGGGCCGCTTCCGTCCCTCAGTGCCACGGTGTTTTACCGTTTCGGAACCGCCCGCTAGGAGTTCGCTTGGAGCTGTTTTGCAGGCACGGGAGCTGCATTTTGGAGCTGATTTCTTTTCACGTCAGAAGGCAACGTTAGGCATTGGAACCTGCGTGCTGGGCGCCGCTTCCCTCAGTGCCACTGGGTTTTTCTGTTCGAACCGCCTGCTACGACCAATGTTAGGCACTGGAACCTGCTTGCTGGGCGCCTCTTCCGTTCCTCAGTGCCACGGTGTCTGTTGCCGTTTCGGGCCCGCCCGCTAGGGGTTTGTTTTGGAACTGTTTTGAAGGCATGCGCTAGGAGTTCGCTTTGGCGCTGTTTTGAAAGCACGGGAGCTGCATTTTGGAGCTGGTTTGTTGTGGTTCACAAGGCAACGTTAGGCAGTGGAACTTGCTTGCTGGGCGCCGCTTCAATCCCTCAGTGCGCGCCAGCTAGGAGTTCGTTTTGGAGCTGTTTTGCAGGCATCGGAGCTGCATTTTGGGGCTGATTTTTTGTCAGTTCAGAAGGCAACGTTAGGCAATGGAACCTGCTTGCTGCGCGCCGCTTCCGTCCCTCAGTGCCACGGTGTTTTGCTGTTTCGGAACCGCCCGCTAGGATTTTAGTTGGAGCGGTTTTGCAGGCATGGGAGCTGCATTTTGGAGCTGATTTCTTTCCACGTCAGAAGGCAACGTTAGGCAGTGGAACCTGCTTGCTGGGCGCCGCTTCCGTGCCGCAGTGCCACGGTGCTTCGCTGTTTGGGGACCGCCCGTTAGGAGTTCGTTCTGGAGCTGTTTGAGCTACATTTTGGAGCTGTTTGAGCTACATTTTGGAGCTGGTTTCTTGTTGGTTCAAAAGGCAATGTTAGGCATTGGAACCTGCGTGCTGGGCGCCGCTTCCCTCCCTCAGTGCCACTGGGTTTTTCTGTTTCGGAACCGCCTGCTACGACCAATGTTAGGCACTGGAACCTTCTTGCTGGGCGCCTCTTCCGTCCCTCAGTGCCACGGTGTGTCGCCGTTTCGGAACCGCTGGCTAGGACTTTGCGAGCTGTTTTGAAAGCATGCGCAAAAAGACTTCGTTTTGGAGCTGTTTGAGCTGCGTTTTGGAGGTGGTTTCTTGTCGGTTCAGAAGGCAACGGTAGGCACTGGAACCGGTTCCTAGACCCGCTTCCGTCCCTCAGTGCCACTGTGTTTTGCCGCCCGCTAGGAATTTGTTTTGGCCCTGTTTTGCAAGCATGGGTGCATTTTGGAACTGGTTTCTTGTCGGTTCAGAAGGCAACGTTAGGCAGTGGAACCTGCTTGCTGGGCTCTGCTTCGGTCCATCACTGCCACTGTGTTTCGCCGTTTCGGAACCGCCCGCCTTGTCGGTTCAGAAGGCAACGTTAGGCAGTGGAACCTGCTTGCTGGGCGCCGCTTCCGTCCCTCAGTGCCACGGTGTTCTACCGTTTCGGAACCGCGCGTTCGGAGTTTGATTTGGAGCTGTTTGAGCTGCATTTTGGAGCTGATTTCTTGTCGGTTCAGAAGGCAACGTTAAACGTTGGGCAATGGAACCTGCTTCCTGGGCGCTGCTTCTGTCCCTCAGTGCCACGGTGTTTTGCCGTTTCGGAACCGCCCGGAACAGGTTCAAGATTCAGATACGGGCCCTGCACTTCTCCACTGGTATGTTTTGCAAAAGCGACCGGTGCTATCTTTATGTAGCTTTTGAATGCGGCCATCAGGTTTTGCTGCCTCGACCATTTCCACTTCTGCACCATTGTGCAGCCAGAAATGTGTCCATGCATCAGTCAAACTGCACTCTCCTGGCCTTCAGGGCCTGCGTTGTTCCCTGCTCCATGCAGGGGTCGGAGCGTATGTCGTGCGGAGGGCCTTCGGTGGTGATCGAAGGTTATACGCTGGGAGCCCCTGCCGCCGACCGTTCCCCGGTCGACTGGTGTCCCACAAATTACAGTGTTTCGTGCGTGTGACAAAAAATGACAAAAATTGGCCTGGTAGATGTTTTTTCGACCCAAGTGGGCGAACATGTCGCCAACCTAGCCTCAACATAGACCCCAACATGGGTCAACATGGGGCCAACATAGGCCAAGACTTGGGCGAAGATACGGCCAACATAGGCCAACATAGGGCCAACTTAGCGCCAACATGGGCCCACTTCGGCTCCACATGTTTGTCGGCGAAGCTCAAGAAACTATGGTTTTTACGTGGTTCTTGCTTCCGCGGAGGATCCGGGACGGAAACACTGGCATCTTGAAGTTCTTTCAACATAGATGGTCTAGCATATCGCCAACAGAGCCTCATCATAGGCCCCAAGATGGGTCAACATGGGCCAACGAGAGGGCCAAGAAAGAGTCAAGATACGCTTAACATTGGCCAAGATGGCAACAACATAGGCCAACATGGGGCCAACATAGCGCCAACATAAGACCAACATGGGCCAAGATGGGGGGAACATAGGCCAAGTTCCTTGCCGGCGCCCGGCTGTCAGGCGTAAGCCTTTAAATCCGGGCGCCGGCCAGGACGCCCGTGTGCTCCCCGGAAGGCCTTCGGTGGTAACCGAAGGTTATATACGCTGACGCCCCCTGCCACCGACCCATGCCGTGTCGACCGCGTGTCGACTGATGACCCCACAAATTACAATGTTTCGTGCGTGTGACAAAAAATGACAAAAATTGGTGTCTTGATGGTTTTTTCGACCCAAGTGGGCGAACATGTCGCCAACATAGCCTCAACATAGGCCCCAACATGGGTCAACATGGGGCCAACATAGGCCAAGATCGGGCCAAGATCGGGCCAACTTGGGCGAAGATACGGCCAACATAGGCCAACATAGGGCCAACTTAGCGCCAACATGGGCCCACTTCGGCTCCACATGTTTGTCGGCGAAGCTCAAAAACTGTTGTTTTTACGTGGTACGGAAACATTGGCATCTTGAAGTTCTTTCAACATAGATGGTCTAACATGTCGCCGACAGAGCCTCAACATAGGCCCCAAGATGGGTCAACATGGGCCAACATAGGCCCAGAGGGCCAAGAAAGAGTCAAGATAGGGTTAACATGGGCCAAGATAAGGCCAACATAGGGCCAACATAGGCCACCTTAGGCTCCACATGGGCCCAAGATGGGTCCAAGATGGGCGCAAGATGGGCCCAACCTGGGCCCAACCGGGGCCCAACAAAACCGTGGTTTTTACCTGGTTTTTTGCTTCCGCGGAGGGGTCCGGGACGGAAAGATTGGTATCGGAGATATCGCCAACAGAGCCTCAACATAGGCCTCAAGATGGGTCAACATGGGCCCAACATGGGCCAACATATGGCCAACCTAGGGCCAAGATAGAGCTAACATTGGCCAAGATGGCAACAACATAGGCCAACATGGGGCCAACATAGCGCCAACATAAGACCAACATGGGCCAAGATGGGGGGAACATAGGCCAAGGCCGGCGCCCGGCTGTCAGGCGTAAGCCTTTAAATCTGGCGATGCCTCGCGGTATGAAGTGACTCTGCAAGTCGCTGCAAGCATTGCAGATCCGGCTGCGGCTTCTGGCGCCGACCCTCGCCCCAAAATTCTTCAGCCTGGTGGTGTTTTCACGTTTTTGGGGGGTCAAAATTCTTCCGAGGATGTGAAAAAGCAGGGCTTTCAGCTGGAAGCTCCATTTTGGACACGTTTTAATCATGTTTGGTCATTTTTTCATTTTTTTTGCGCAATACAAAGCCAAAAACACTGTAATTCAGTGTTTTTGTGCTCTTGGCGTGGAAAAATTACTTCTTGCAACAAGCTGAAAACTGCGTGCATGCCAGTGTTTTTGCTAGGTGCTGGTCAAAAAACACGGTACAGTAAATACAGTGGTTTTTGCTACCAGGGGCAAAAAACACCGTAAATACCGTGGTTTTGAGCTTCCGAGGCGCAAAAAACATCGGCATTTACAGTGTTTTTTGCTCCGAAGCTTTACAAAAAACACACCACCTATTTGACCATTTTTTGGCCCTAAAAATGAGTTAAAAAAACATGTCTGGCAAGATGGTTGCAAAATGCACCAAAAGCAACAACAGCCGCAGCAACAGCAGCAGCGGCGGCGGCAGCAGCAGCAGCAACAACAACAACGACAACAACAACAACAACAACAACAACAACAACAACAACAACAACAACAACAACAACAACAAGAACAACAACAACAACAACAACAACAACAACAACAACACCAACAACAACAACAACAACAACAACAACAACAACAACAACAACAACAACAACAACAACAACNAACAGCAACAGCAACAGCAACAGCAACAGCAACAGCAACAGCAACAGCAACAGCAACAGCAACAGCAACAGCAACAGCAACAGCAACAGCAACGCGAAGCGTTGCAATTGGAACTCCGCATTTAACACTCCGGTGCGGGCGATTGTCGTGGCGCAGCGACCACAATATACAAGCGCTTCAGGATCAACAAACAGCTTTCTGCTGGCACGAATGGTCTTGGTTACCGCTGTTACCGCTGTTACCGCCATCAGGGTGCTGGCCAAAACATGCACAACCACTAGAAAAGTCATTTCTGCTCTGGTTCGAAATAGAGTCCTAGCACAACGAGCCCAAGCAGCTTCGCACACTACTGACACAACAGAATCGGTTTTAGAGTCCACTGCTTTCCAAAATGCTTCCAGCCTCCTGACCGTCAGTGGGTTCTTCCTTGGCTACGTTTAAGACAAGTACAGGAGGATATTGCGAGCATCAACTCAACTCCAGGTCCAAACAGAGTGCCCTCACTCTTTCAATAGCTGACCCTTTCCCAAACCCTCTTTGGTANTCTCGCTCAAGAGATCTCAAGAGTGTAAATGGTACTTAACATTCAAGCAATCAGCTAAAGAAAATCATCAGAAAATTGAAACTGACCCAACTTCTTTCATTATTGCAGCTTTGGTATCGGACAGTTGATCTTCTGATTCTCTTTCTGCCTGGGTCTTGTTCGCCTTGTCTTGCTCCTCTGGCCCTTTTACGGGAGTAGGTGGCAGCGTTTGTNGACAGTTGATCTTCTGATTCTCTTTCTGCCTGGGTCTTGTTCGCCTTGTCTTGCTCCTCTGGCCCTTTTACGGGAGTAGGTGGCAGCGTTTGTGGTGTTTCCTCCATCTCGTCAATGTCCTGAAGAAAAATATACAAGCGCTTCAAGATCAACAAACAGCTTTCTGCTGGCACGAATGGTCTTTGTTACCGCTGTTACCGCTGTTACCGCCATCAGGGTGCTAGCCAAAACATGCACAACCACTAGAAAAGTCATTTCTTCTCTGGTTCGAATTAGAGTCCTAGCACAACGNCGCCATCAGGGTGCTAGCCAAAACATGCACAACCACTAGAAAAGTCATTTCTTCTCTGGTTCGAATTAGAGTCCTAGCACAACGAGCCCAAGCAGCTTCCCACACTACTGACACAACAGGACTGCTTTTTAAGTCCACTGCTTTCCAAACAAAATGCTTCCAGCCTCCTGCCCGTCAGTGGGTTCTTCCTTGGCTACGTTCAAGACAAGTACAGGAGGATATTGCGAGCATCAACTCAACTCCATGTCCAAACAGAGTGCCCTCACTCTTNNNCCAAACCCTCTTTGGTAGACAAAAGGCCAATCTTGCAAGTGTGCAATCTCTCGCTCAAGAGATCTCAAGAGTGTACATGGTACTAAACATTCAAGCAATCAGCTAAAGAAAATCATCGGAAACTTGCAACTGACCAAACTTCTTTCATTATTGCAGCTTTAGTATCGAACAGTTGATCTTCTGATTCTTCTTCTGGCAGGGTCTTGCTCGCCTTGTCTTGCTCCTCTGGCCCTTTTACGGGAGTCGTTGCTGNCTGGTGTTGGTGGTGTTGGTGGTGTTGGTGGTTTTTCCTCCATCTCGTCAATGTCCTGAAGAAAAATATACAAGCGCTTCAGGATCAACAAACAGCTTTCTGCTGGCACGAATGGTCTTTGTTACCGCTGTTACCGCTGTTACCGCCATCAGCAACATGCACAACCACTAGAAAAGTTATTTCTTCTCTCGTTCGAAATAGAGTCCTAGCACACCGAGCCCAAGCAGCTTCGCATACTACTGACACAACAGGATTGGTTTTAAAGTCCACTGCTTTTTAAATGTTGCCAGTTTAAAATGTTGCCAGCCTCCTGACCGTCAGTGGGTTCTTCCTTGGCTACGTTCAAGACAAGTACAGGAGGATATTGCGAGCATCAACTCAACTCCATGTCCAAACAGAGTGCCCTCACTCTTTCAATAGCTGACCCTTTCCCAAACCCTCTTTGGTAGACAAAAGGCCAATCTTGCAAGTGTGCAATCTCTCGCTC